>JANHMN010000003.1:120148621-120179767 GCA_030674055.1 Rhabdomys pumilio
TGTATACCTGCACACATGCACCCACACAACATGCACCTGCACACATGCATTCACAAATGTGTACTCATACACATGCATCCACATCCATATGCACCTGCACACATGTATACATGCACACATACACCCATACACACAGGTACCTGCACACATGTGTACTTGCACACAAACACCCATACACACGTGCACCCAGACACATACATAAGACAAAAATAAGCTAAAGCATACGATATACTACCAGGCTAAGCATTGCCTCCCACCCTCCCCCCAATAAAACAGCCCAGGAGGAGGCAAACTAAGGAAACAAGAGGCACATCTGTGTCTAAGTCATCACTTCCTTTAGAAACAGGGACAGTTGGGATTTCAGAAAGAACTAAACAGATACAATATCTGTAGCATTTGGAGAGACTACAAGTGTAAGCAAGACAGGAATACAAAAAGTGAATATATATATGTGTGTGTGTGTGTGTGTGTGTATATACATACAGATATATATGTATGTGTGTGTGTATATATATATATATATGTATGTATGTATACACACACACACACACACACACACACACATATATATATATATATATATATATATATATATATATATAGAGAGAGAGAGAGAGAGAGAGAGAGAGAGAGAGAGAGAAAGAGAATTGCTATGTGGCTCCTATCAGAATATATTATATGCAACACATATTCCAAATAGCTCAAGGACTTCATGTGGCAGTTAAATTGTAAAACTAATAAAAACAAAGAAAAAAGGCATTAGGTTCCCACAAAGAATTGCTCCTAATAGTCATCAAGAGAACTTACCGTAAGAAGGAAAATAACAGATCTCAATTTCATCAAAGTTAAAGGTTTCTATTTGAAAAAGAACAGCCCAGACAAAAAAGCAAGAGCAAGTCACAGGAGGGTGGTTTTCCAATGTCTGAAACTGGTAGAGAATCATTATCCAAATTATATAAGTAACCCTTACAGGTCAGCAAGCAGACACAGCCAACCCCAGGAGGACAGTCAGGAGTAGACATGTCATAGCTGAGGGACCCTGTGGTCCACTGAGCAAATGAGCAGGCTCTCCCTTTCTGGAAACCAGAAACAAAGAAGTGCCTGCCTCAGCCTCTGGACTGACAGGAACCAGGTGTCATGGTTTGCAGACACTGCGGTAGGGGACAGACTAGTACAAGTTTTCAGTGTCTCCAGGCATACTCTATTGAATGTGTGTATACTGAGGGTGCTTGATGTCACAGTTGCATATATACCCATATGAGAGGATTTCACACACTCCTCCTGTGAATAAGTTAATAGGGAGCCATGAGAGGGGAGTTCAACCACACCGGCTTAAGACAAAGAGCAGCAGGAAATGCAGGCTCAGAGATTCAGAAGGTTTAGTAGTTTCTTCTTCTTCTTCTTCTTCTTCTTCTTCTTCTTCTTCTTCTTCTTCTTCTTCTTCTTCTTCTTCTTCTTCTTCCTCTTCCTCTTCTCCTTCTCCTTCTCCTTCTCCTCCTCTTCCTCCTTCCTCCTCCTCCTCCTCCTCTTCCTCCTTCTCCTCCTCCTCTTCCTTTTCCTCTTCTTCCTCTTCCATATACCCACATACTAGAAATTAGAGCAGATTTGCTTACATCTGTAAAGACAATCTTTAAAATATATCAGAACTGAAGATGTATCCTGATTGAGAGAGTGCTTACCTCACACAGAGGAAACCCTGAGTTTGATTCTCAGCACCACATAAGTTAACCATGGTAGTGAATGCCTGTAATTCTAGCAGGAGGCGGGGGTGGGGGCACTGTGGGGTGTGGCAAAATCAGAACTACAAGGTTATCCTCAGCTACACATCAAATTCAAAGCCAGCCTGGGGTACAGAAGACTCTGTCTTTAAAAAGTTGTAAAATAATATTGTTCAAGGGGAATAAAGGAATACAGGCTGGTGCTGGTTGTGTAGATTTAAACACATACAAAATAGCACTAGACATTTTTCAAGGACCCACTTATTTTAAAATAAATGTATGATATATTGAAAGAAGATTAAAAGAACAAAGATTAATGTGCAAGACCAGGTGTCATGTTATTTAGGAGAGGGAACTAGAAGGAAAAGAGGAAGGGAAAATAAGAAACGAGAATAAAGTATCACACAGGACAGCTGCCCAAAAGTGAACAAGTCCTCACCTGGGCTGCTGACTCTGCTAAAGACCTGAATGGGCCTCGCCTATGATGGGTCAGTACCACCCACACCCACGCCCAACTGGAAGCCACTTTCCACAATGGAAAACTGGGTTCTGTGAGTAGAGGAAGTCTCAGTTTCATCTGAAGCCCAGGTAAGAACAGCATAGACTCCTGTCCTCCCATCCTCCTGTCCAGCCAGGCACTCATAGGCTTCACCACCTCACCCCACCCACCTACATTCCCACACTGCCCCTGAAGCCCATGCCCTGAGCCCAGCTCCCCACCCTCACTCTTACCCTCTACCCTGAGCAGAGAGGTCCTTCACCCAGACCAAGTGGCAGAAGCCCAGATAAGGAGGTAACACAGGAAGGGGAATGGTGGTGAGGTCTAAACTATGTGTTCTCAGCCATGGTCCACTCTTACCCTGCCCAAGCCACCTCTCAGTAAAGTTCTTGAAAGGGCTTGGCACACACTGAAGGTGGACCTCAGAGGCCTCAAAGTCAAGAATCTGGAAGGGTATCCTGTGTGTGGCCCGGGCGACAGCCTCCATCTCAGTTGCTGTGTGCTGTGTGCTAGCAAGCGTTATTTCTTGTTGGTTAGATGTTCATCCTGATCATCACTGACCAGCAGAAAGAGTGTGGATGACCTTCTAGGTCAGGGACTCCACAGGGAATTTAATAGGGAGGGGTGGACAACTATCCTCCCTTCCTGCTAAAGCCATATGCCAGGAAACTAAGCACTTCAGGACCTTGAGGAGAGGGACATTAACAGGAGTGGCATTTGTTTACTTTCTCCACAGTGACAGTCTGTACAGTGAAGGCCCTCAGGGAATAATGGTGTGTTTCCATGCTGAGGACAGACTTGTGAATCCATGGAGGGAAGGAGAGGGAGAAGAAAGAGTGAGGGAGAGAGGGAAGAAAAGAAGGGCCATCAGCTGGGCAGTCAGATGACCCTGGTCTGGGGTGTGCCAATCAAGCAAAAGAGAAGAGAAGCCCCTTCACAGGACACTGAGTTCCTTATGCTGGTCCGGCCATGGTCATGACATAAGCCTCATAAAAATATGGAGTTAAGCATATCAACCCATCTCCCAGGCAAATAAAGCTTATCCTTTTTAAATATGAGTCTTGTGGGGTTTGCTGGTTTTGGTTTGGTTTGGTTTTTAGCCATTTTGGTCCCACTTTGGTTTAATTCCACAGGATTCCAAATGGAACCCTCGCTGTTTCTTGAAGGCTCAACCTGTGATTGTGGAGCACGGCTCCACGAGGGCCTCCTCTACACTAAAACTCTTCCTCCTTCTCTTAGCTCTGGCCTTCATAAGCTATCCTCAGACTGGCCCAGTGTTCCCAGCCTCTGTACAAGGCTGGATCCTGGCCTGCTGCCAGGCACACCCAGCCATTGGGTCCCACAGAACACCTGAACAGTCTTACTACAGAGAGATAGTTGAGTCCCTAAAACCCATGTGAGGCCCAAATCAACTCTCACTGGTTCTCACAACAGCCCCGGAGGTGAACACTGCAATTCATTGCAGTAAGGAAATAGTCTCAGATGGGGCAAGGTGCCCAAAGTCACACAGATAACCATCCAAACCTCAGTTAACAGAATGTATGCTCTTTGCCAGGTGCGTACCACTTTCTCCTTGGGGCTAGGATCTAACTCCAAGACAAGACCTGAGCACCAGCCCACCCCTACCCCACCAGGTCTCTGGCACAGCCATCCTCCAGGCTGGGAGCATCAGAAGTTTAACTCAACCCCAGCTTCCCAGGCCATGCATTTATCAAAGTCCCTCCTTCCTAGGAATCAGGGCCAGGATCTAAGGATGCCACAAGGAAGACAGTAACAGGAAAAGAAAGATCCTGGTGGGAGGATCTAAAGATGTGACCAACAGACACAGGGGCATGAAGGAGACTAGTAGAGAAGGGGGTTTAAAGATATTAGACATTATCAATCAGAAGTTCTGGCCCACCCTAGGAATGAATAGATAGATAGATAGATAGATAGATAGATAGATAGATAGATAGATAGATAGATGAATGGGACTCCAAGCCGAGCTAGCCCACGCCAGGGTACAACCTCATACAGGCCAGAACACAGAGTCCTCATGAGGAGCTTGCTAAATGCTTACCCTGGGTCACAGGAAGTCTGTAAGTTGAGCCATATTAGGCTCTAGCCTATATTGTGACAGACTTAATGGCCTGGGTCATAGTCGCCACCAACATAAAGTGTTCTTGTTCCCCAGTGACTTTAACAAGGTATTTATGGACGGGAGACAAAACTGGGCTTATGGGGCTGGCTGCTCAGACAATGGGGGCAAAGAGCTGGGTCGGCACAAGGGCCCAGTGATAAAGGCTGTTAAGACAGGCAGGACTAAGGAGTCATTCACCCCACAACACACTGTGCAGGGACACCCCTCCCCTGCCCTGCTAACCAAAGCCAGACAGGCTCACCCTTAGGGGACCCTTCACCTTCATGGGGGTGGGGGCATCTCCACCAGATACCTATTTCCAGGATGCCCACCATCCGCACCAGCACCAAGTGCTTCTTTGATGTTTGTTGTTCGATGCAGGGTCTTCCCATGCTGGCCAGCCTGGCCAGCAGCTCCCGGGTTATAGCAGTCTTCTGATATCTCCCAAGTAGCTAGGACTGCACACGTGCCTGAACCCACCACCAATTTTTAAAACAAAGACCTAAAACCTTTGAGACAGAGACTCTGCACCGCTTTCTTCCAGTTACCACCAAGAACCACGGGAACATCTTCGGCTCCCAGACAACCCCACTCTCCTGTTAGCCCACACCCTTCACCACATACAAAGTCATTTGCGTGCCTTTTTTGTTCATCAACATGGCCTAAGGACAGTGTGGCTGAGATGAGGACTTGTGTTGACTCAATCCAGCCAAAAAAGTCACTGATGTATGGATTCATCTCTCTAAGGGGGTTGTGAAATTCCCATGTTTTTTCTTGTGTATAGAGATATTGAGGACTAACACAAATAAGACCCCAGGATAAGAGACACACACTTCAATAGCTGCAACGGGGCCTTCCCAGTATGGGGTGAAGGGAACAGTTTACAGCTTAATGCCTTATTACCAATCCTACACCACAGCCAAAGAAACAAGCTCAAGACAGCATTAAGGTCACAGATGGAATGCAAAGGATTGCATCTGGGCAAAGGGAACTGTCAGACTCCTCCAAACTCCACTCATCCACCCAGGCAGCCTTGCCCCACCTCTCAACTCATGGCACCTGGAGCCATCAAAAAGCTCATCTTCAAGGCAGCAATGTGAATCAGGCCTAGAACAATGGATGGGGTTTGGCTAAACAAGGGGAGCAAAGAAAACAGAGAACACACGTAGAGGACAGAGCATGGCAGGAGGGACCAGAGTGCCAAGGTTATGATCACATCTTTGGAGTCAACAGAAATAGTAACAGCACCCAAATCCCTCACAAATCTCTCCAACACAGTCATGTCCAGAAATCTGAGCTCCAGGCTGGTTAGGAGTCTGTCAACAGTCTTATCTGAGGCTGCAGCTAGAATAAGGATAAAGAATAGTTTCCCTTTTTCCACCAATAATCTTGTGCAGAAGCCTGTGGACAGATGAGCCTGCTTGAGATGACAGAGACAGCTGTGGGTTTCAAATGAAAACATGTAGCTCCCTTCCCGGCTCACACAACCACCTTGAACACACGGAGCAAGTGATTGCCCCTGTGGGAATCCCTATGATGCAGGTTCCCAAGCCCCTTTTTCCTCTTCCTCATTGCAGAAGCAAAATTGGAGAGGCCCTGCCAAGAGACCACATTACTGGCTGGGGGAACTGACTGATGGTCCAACACGTCCCCTCCTGATGCCCAGAGCTGTGACTATGTCCTCTTGAGTGACATGCTCTTCACCTTTGCAGATGTGATGAAGGTGAGGATCATGAATTATGAGGAGGGGACAAATCCTGCACGATCCCATGGACTTGAGGGGACAGCTTAGGTACTGTAGGAGGGTGTCTGTGTCAGAGAAGGAGACCAGAGGACAGAGGCAGAGGGAACAGTAGGATGCCATGAAGAGGAAAGAGGGACCATGGACCAAGGGATATGCAGCCTCTTGGGTGGAAAGGGCAGGTTTTCCCTGAAGCCTCCAGGAAAAGAGAACCCTCAGTGGGAGGAGACAGTCTGCTGACACCTTGATGCTCACCTATTATGCTGATTTTGCAACTTTAACCTTCAGGACTGTAAGACAGTAATTTGGGTTGGGTAGCTCACCAACTTGTCACTGTGGGCACAGAAAACAGCCATTCCAGCGTTTGGGAGCTGTCCCAGCAAAATCTCCCAACTCTGCAGATCTTAAAGAAGCACTTCCTTTCACTAAAGCAAGATGATGCTGAATTTTGCACTTTGCATGTAGCAAACAAGTTTCCAAAACCTTCGTTTTACTTCCTAGGAAGTCTCTAAAAAACAAGCAGATAACCTGGAAATATGCAATTACTTAAGCAGCGGCAGGCTCTTCCCAGAGAGGAACTTAAGGGCGTACTCTAACAAAAGCAGCCAGCAGTCTGACCACCAGCCTGCCCTGGTGTGCTGAAGCCTGTCAGAGCCATCTTGGGCACCATTGAAGGAGCCTTATAGCCAAGCGGAGTGACCAAAGGCTTTGGGCTTTGACAGGGTTGGGTGCTCAAGGTTTTGGAGCAGGGGGCTTCCCAAAAGCTGTAAACATAACAAATTGACTTTGTGCATAAGGATGTGGTCAAGTTTTATTAACAAACCCTGTGTAAAGGTCCAGGACAGGAGAGAAGACAGAATGGAGAGGAACCTGGTCAAACTGCCTCACTCCCAGAAATGGGACTGTGTTAATAATCCCTCATTGGAGAAAGCCACTAGTGGTAGACTGTGGCATCTTCAGCTCTGGTTGGAGCAGACAAACTGGCAAGCCAAGCCTCTACAGATCCAACACCAGGAGCCTATCACACTCCTACAGTGAAACCCTTTCAGTCCAGTGAAACCCAAAACAGGAAGTTGAAAGTCACAGTTATATTCTCTGCTATGAGCCAAGGAGTCATAGCCCATCTTTGGACTTCCATTCCCCAAGCCACAGCCAAAAATAGCTAACCTGGGGGACCCAGAAGGAAGGTCTGTATTCTGTGATCCAGTGTACAGACTCAGCTTTGGCTCCGTGTCTTTGTTGCCCCCACAGTAGGCAGAGCTTTGCTATAACAGCTAGCAAATATATATTTATTTATTTATTTGTTTGCTTGTTTGTTATATGCTATATGTTATAGTATGTATATATTATGTGTTCTTATATTATATATCATTGTATATTACATATTATTGTATTATAAATTCTGTATCATATCTGTTATGATATGATATCATATCTGTTATATATGCCATATATTTATTATGATAACTATATATTATGTTGTTGTGATTTATACATATATAAAAATAATGTATAGAATTTATATTTTTATTACATATTCTATTTGTATTATATATTTTATAATCTAATATGATGATAGATACACTTCGTATAATACACTAATACACTATAATACATATAATACACTAAAATAATAAATGCATAATCTTCATTTGAGTGTGTGTATACATATACACATATCTATCCTAGTGGCCTATTTCTCTGACTGGAATTTAAATGACAAATGTCATTTCTTAGGCCATACAACATCTGCATAAGCTGTATTATTTACTTTTCTGTTGCTGTGATAAAACAAAATGACCAAGGTATCTTAAAGAAGAAAGAATTATTTTGGCTTATGGTTACAAAGGCAAAAGGGAACCATGGCAAAAAAGCAGCAGGCAAGGCAACAGGAACTGGATGCTGAGAGCTCACATTCTGAGCCATGAACATAAAGCAGAGAGAGAGAGTGCACTGCAAGTGGTGTGAGCCTTTTAATCTCAAAGCCCACCGCTCAGTGATAAACTTCCTCTAGAAAGGCTAAACTACCTAAATCTTGCCAAACAGGGCCACCAACTGGGGAGCGGTGTTTAAATGGCCAAGACTATGGGGACATTTCTCATTCAAACTATCACATGTGTCTTGGAAAAGGCCAAGACCCTGTCCCATTACAGAGGCTAAAGATGCCCCTCTGCCTTTCTTCCAGCCAGGGAAACTGATATTTGACAAAGGATCTGCCAATATGATGCATGCAGAAGCCTGTGACAGTCTAGGCCTGAGTGAAGGCAGGTAGGGAAGACTAGGGACAGCAAAACTATCGATATGTCAGTTCTAGAATCTTCTGGGGCTGAGTACAGCAACAGTGTCCAATACCAAGTGGAGCCAATACCACCCATGAGGTTCCAGTACCCACCAGAGGCCCCGGTGTGTCTCCCCAGGTCCTGCAGCAATGTTGAACAACCTTGCTGCAGAACCTTCAAATCCATTCTGGGATCCTGAGACCTGGCCAGTTTCCTCTAATGCAGTTCTGGTTTTGCTTTAACGAACAGAATTAGCTTCAGCTGCTTGCAACTAAGCTCCTTGATGCCATGCAATCCTGAGCACACAGTACTTTATACTTTGCTTGCAGCTCCTCTGGCCCTAGGATTCTGTTAGGAGATTTTAAAGTAGGTCCTGAACATACCTGAGCTTTCCCCATTCCAGGCAAGATATGGACTCTGCTGTCCGGGGGCAGAATAGAACAGTAGTCTGAAATGTAGGTTTGGGTGGTCACACCTGGCTCAGGATGCTGGCAGCTCTCTACAGCTCTGCTCTTGGATGAGTTACTTCAGTGGAGCATGTGAGTTACTCTTCTCATTACTACAACAGAATACATGACATAGAAAGATGTCATACAAGACATAGACAGAGCACTCACATACATAAATAAAGCTTTTTTTAAAAAAAAATGGGTTTTCCTACTTAATTAACCTAATTTATAAAACACCTCACAGTTGTGCTCAAAGTTTTCCATATGCTCATAGGATTCCAGATTCTGTCAAGTTGACAATATTAACAATCACATTTAGCCTCTCTGAACTTTATCTATAAATCACCCATGGTGACACAGCATGTCTTTCTTCGGCCAAGTTCACTTGTGACTTGTTGAGAGATGGGCACAGGTCTCCATGGAGCTCAGCAGAGTTTTCCCAGGTTCTTTCTAGATAGAAAGGGATGGTGAGATGGCTCAGAAGGTAAAGACACTTGCCACCAAGCCTGACAACCTGAGTTTGATGATCCCAGGTCGCACTTGGTGGAAGAAAAAAAAGGAATTCTTCAAAGTTAGCCTCAACTTACACACACACACACACACACACACACACACACACACACACTGTTGTTTGAGTTTTTTATCTTAGCCATCCAGACAGATGTAAGATGGAATCTTAGAGTAATTTTGATTTGTATTTTCCTGGTGGCTAAAGATGTTGAACATTTCTTGAACTACTTTTCCACCATTAGGGATTCCTCTGTTGAGAATTCTGTTTGGATCTGTACCCCATTTTTTAATTAGATTATTTGGTTTGTTGATGTCTAGTATTTGGGGTTTTTTATATATTTTGGATGTGTGTGTCTGTGTGTGTGTGTGTGTGTGTGTGTGTGTGTCTGTCTGTCTGTCTGTCTGTCTGTCTGTTGATAGATAGCCAGATAGATAGATAGATAGATAGATAGATAGATAACTATATATAAACATAGATATAGTCATAGATACAGATATAGATGAGATAGAGATAGAGATAGAGATAGAGAAAGAGATAGAGATAGAGATAGAGAGAGAGAGAGAGAGAGAGAGAGAGAGAGAGAGAGAGATAGAGAGAGATGATATAAATATAGATATATCTTTGGATATATTTTGGATGTAGTGTTGGTGAACATCTTTTCCCGTTCTGTAGGCTGGTGTTTTGTCCTTTTGATGGTGTCTTGTCCTTACAGAAGCTTTTCAGTTTCATGAGGTCCCATTTGTTAATTGTTGACCTTAGTGCCTACAACATTAGTTCTGTTCAGTAAGTCATGTCCTGTGCCAATGTGTTCAAGGCTGTTCTCTCTTCTATTAGGTTTAGTGAGTCTTGTTTTATGTTGAGGTCTTTGATCCACTTGGACTTGAGGATATTTTCCTTTTTTTTTTTTTTTTAATTGTTAAGAGTGTCTGTTCAAACTGGCTTTGCTAGCAAGGCTGAAGTGCATCCCAATGTAGGCATCCATGTTGGCCATGGCATGAGGAATGCCTCTTGGGATGGGGAAGAAAAGGACCTGGGTCTTAGTCTCCAAATGTCAGCTAGGAAATGGGGATTCAGACAACAGTATTTAGCTCCTAGCTCCCTCTGGGTCTGAAACATAACCTACTGCTGATCTTTTCTGTTATAGGAGCCAATCAGTCTTCTCTTCATCTGAAGCTGGTCGAAATTAGAGTTTTTCATCTCGATGACGTCCCTGGGTGGGATTAAATGAGAAAGCTTAGAGAATATGCTGAGTGTGGATCTCAAGACAGTCTGCGGAATCGTCTTTTTCAGGATACTTAAGGATACCCAGCAGCCTGTCAGGACTGAATCCCAGCCTTAGAAGCTTGGGTTTGGTCTGGAGAGCTGACCACACACAATTTTTTATTCTGCTTAACATTCTGTTGTGGAAATTTTCCCATGTCATCAATAGTCTTTAAAAGCCTGATTTGTAAGGTGTAATAAATCCAAAATGGGGCTTTTTCATTTTAAAAACTGCCATCCTCCGATCATTTGACATAAAAATTATTTTCCATTTTCCACTTTGTAAGTTAGACCAGAAAAGCATGTTTTCACCCAAACCCCTGACTGCACCACAGATTGTTTGCCTGGGATGAGTTTCTACTTGTGGAATGGCTGACTGCAGACATTTGGAGCTCTGAAAGCTGTTAAGATATTCAGCTTTCGACTGGTATGCCCTTTTGCCGCCCCCATTCCTCTGTTAAGAGATTCTCGTGGGCAGAAATTCTTCCACTGCCACCATTAATTCAGTGCTGTGGGCCGAGAGCTGTGGTAAGCGTTCTATGTGCCTTTCCTGGTTATAACAACCAATCACACAGGTGGGATTATTCCCTGACTTTGGAGATGAAGAAATGACCTCAAATTAGGTTTGCAACTTTCGAAAAGCAACAGGGGTAAAAAAAAAAACCTAAGGTGAGATGTGCTTAGAGCTGCCTGATGGGACCTTCTACTATTCTGCATCAAACAAATCAGAAAAGAGGAATCATGGGCCAGCAAGTTGACTCCAGAGGTAAGTGCACAGGCCTGATGACTAAAGTTTGAGCCCCTTGCCCCCATCCCATAAAGTGCCAGGAGAATCTTGAAAGATGTCCTCTGACATCTGCCCATGCATCATGCATACACATGTCTGCACACACACACACACACACACACACACACACACACACACACACGTCCTTTAAGAAGAAGAAAGGAGCTACCCACATGGCTGCACAGGTAAAGACTCTTTCTGTCAAAACTGATGACCTGAATTTGGTTTTAGGGACTCACATAATGTGGAGAAGTGACTCCAACAAGTTGTTCCATGACTTCCACATGAACATCCCCCGCCCAATAAAATAGAAGTATTTTTAATTTTAAAAACAAAAAAAGAGCAATTGTTTCTTACTGGGTATCCTACCTCAAAATAATTCCCCCAGTCAATGCCTGGATGCATCCTTTGTGACACCTTCAGATATCATACTGGAAACATGTTATTTGAGGCATAAATCATGAAGGTATACCTTATGAACATCAGGGCTTGTTTCACCTAGGATCCTTTCTGAGCAGCGTGCAGTTTCCTGTTGAGGACAGGCCTCATGTAGAGCAAGAAGCCCCATGAGCACAGCATGAGGTACTAAGTTGTCACTAGGTATTGACTTACTGTTACCTCCAGTGGCCCTGTTGGGTCTGCTCCTCAGTGAGGTCAAGGAAAGAGGAGGCACTAATAAGCAGGACAGTCACTAAGCCCACCTTAGGACTGCAGGAGATGGAAAAGAGGCCATTGGGTATTTGGTAACCACAGGAATAGGACCAATACACAAACCTCAGATCTAGGCACTGGTTCTACAGTCACAGGGGCAGGGTCTGGGAATTTAGGGGATGGCTTACTGTTCTATGTCTTAGCATATAGAAACTCCACTTCCTTCATCCCTGAGCAGCTCTTAAGTCGTCTTCCATATGTATATTTTGACCACATCTTATGCACTGATGTCCCAGGTCTACTCTCCAGCTGTCTTCGGGCATCAATCTGCCAGAGCCTCTTTCCCCACCCTACTGATACCTAACACTTAGCCAGTGAACAACTGGACAGTAGTCCAGGCATGCCCAGAGCCAGTGGTGTGGATTCTAGTGAGTCTCTGAGGTAGGAGAAAGAGCCAAGTAGCATGGTCCAGTGATCTTTAACAAATGTAATCCCCTGTCTTATCTGGTTATGATGAGAGTGTGCTCATGATGACAGTGTGATCATGACAATGTGATCATGATGGCAGTGTGATCATGATGACAGTATAATCATGATGAGAGTGTGCTCATGATGACAGTGTGATCATGACAATGTGATCATGATGGCAGTGTGATCCTGACGATAGTGTAATTATGAGGACAGTGTGGTCATGGCAATGGTGTGATCATGGTGACAGTGTGATCTAGGGCCCTTTCCCTTCTGGTCCATTAGAGACATTGGGTTTCCAGAGTTCATCTCACCCTCCTTGACTCTTGTCTTCTCCTGAAGACAATATTAACAAAATCACCATATCATTTCCTCCAAAACTACAACATGCAAGCCTGACAGTGAGGTAAGGATGGAGTTACGGATTTTCAGAAAGCTCATCATTCCCCAGCAGTTATTGCTTTGGGATATGGGACATAAGAAATACTTGCTACCAACCAGACTACTTTCTGCAGTCAAGGGGACTGAAGTCAAGGTGCATTGTAAGTCTCCATGCCCTCATGTCAGTGTAAGGCAAAACCGTGTAGAACATGAAAGACTGGGCTTTCTCTCTCTGCCCTCCACTCTCTTCCCCTTATCCCCTGTGACATTACAGTCTTGAACTTGAATATAAAAGAACTTTTCTACAAGTCTGCTTCAAAGAGCTGGTGAGTATTTACCCAACTCCTGGGCATAGCTCCTTGGGCAGAGGGGTGGCATTCCTAGCCCCCAGAAGCCAGCCTAAAATTTCTCTCATGCATGCAAACTTCCTAGAAAGGCTTTGGAAAGTGGAGGCTCAGCCTCTCTTTATCACAGCACATGCATTGGTTGATACCTCAGTTTCTAGACACCAACCCCTTTTCTTCCTCAACTCTTCTCCTGAGTCAAGAAAATGTTTCTTTGGCCAGGTGGTGGTGGCACACGCCTTTGATCCCAGCACTTGGGAGGCAGAGGCAGGCAGATTTCTGAGTTCGAGGCCAGCCTGGTCTACAGAGTGAGTTCCAGGACAGCCAAGGCTATACAGAGAAACCCTGTCTCGAAAAATCAAAAAAAAAATGTTTCTTTGTTCCCTGGAGGTCCACAGCTACCTGAGGACTTGAGGTTGAAGACCTGAAGAAGATGGTGGCCACACCCCTTCACTATCGTATTTCTTCTCCAAGTGATGAGGTAGCGCACAAGAGCAGAAGAAAATGATCTCACAGGATGGTAGGTTCCTGGAAGGCCCAGACCCTGTCTTGTCACCCTTGATAGTGATGAGATGTCCCCAGATGGGCAGAACTTCAGGTCATGTATCCAAGCTGCCCCAGAGCCACGGGTCCTTCACACTCTCCCACACAGAAAAGAATTCTCCTACTAAATGCCCTCTGCTTTCAAAATTGCATGTAAAACATGTCTCCTAGCCAGACCACTGTCTCTTTCTCTCATTGGTCCATGGCATTCTGGAATTAAGAGAGGGAGGGAATTCTGCAAAATGTACCCACTGCTCAGAGACACCATTACCCTGGGAGGCCTTAGGCAACCTGGGACACTGCCACACTGGCTGGTAGATTAGGGTGACTTGAGCCTATGGATAGTCAACATGTGGCAGGCCTTCACTCTCCACCAGAGGCTTCTTTTCCTCCAGTTTCAAGCGCGCGCGTGCGCCCGCGTGTGTGTGTGTGTGTGTGTGTGTGTGTGTGTGTGTGTGTGTGTTGCACACACTTGTGTGGAAAGCAGAAAACAACTTGTAAGAGTCAGTTCTCTCCTATCATGTGGGTCTCAAGGTACAAACACACATCGGTAGGCAGCAGGTCCCTTGACCCACTAGTCAGTCCTTTTCCTCCAGTTTTGAAGATAGTACTGCCCTACTCTAGTCCTAGAACCAAATTGGGGTCACCTTGGGTCACCTCAGCAGTTCTCTTGAACTTGTAACCCTTGACAGCCAGGATCTAGGTGTGGACCCTTCTCCCAAAGGCCCTGGCCTTCTAAGCCACCTCTGGTGACCACATGAATCCAAGTTCATGCTGAAGGCATGCTGCCTTTGGCCACACCCTGTGCAGTTAACAGGCCCACTTTCAGAAGCAGTTAAGAGAGTAAAGACAGCCAGCCCAGAGGAATTGTGCTGACATCATCAGGAATTCTGTCTGGGAGAAAAGGCTGATTTTCCCATCTTCCTATTTTCCTCTGTTCCATGGTTTACAATGAACATATATTACCTTTGTGATTAGGGGGAAACTATTTACAATCCAGCCTGGCTTTCATTCATTCTCTTGTGTACTAACAGAGGATCTGCTCTGAGGGGTGGGGTTGTGGCAGAGAAAGCCCTGACCAAGCCAAGGCCCATCATCCCACAGCCAAGCCATGAAGCGTCTTCTCTGGGCCTTGCTGGCGTATGAAGCCTCAAAAGGTGCAGTCATCAATCTCTGTCCTCCAGAATGCTGACTGTCAGCGTATTCCAGGGTGGGGAGTTGGCAGTAAGCATCCTTTATTCAGGACAATTTGACCAGAACAGTGAGGGGGCAGGGCTATCCCCATTCGGCACCAAGACTAGCAGGTACTATGTGCACAGTCCCCAGCCTTTTCCAGGATATTGAGAAGCCTTAGAGCAGACAGACTTTCAGAGGAAGAGCGGTTACTAAGAAAGCTTTACAGAGGCATGGCCTGCCCATGGGTACCAGGAGAACCCAAGGCTAGATCCAACACTCTTCCAAGCTGTTCAGCCCTAAGCCACAAGCTTTAGAGGCCCTGCTCGACCACCTCGCTCTGGAATGCGGGTTGAACAGCAAGTGAGGAGTTTCTGTTTGAGTGACCAAACCAGGTCCCTTAGCTCAGGACAGACTCCAACAGCTGAGAAGTATGGAGTTCCCACCAAGGCTGGTGATCTGGTCCCCTCTGATTAGCAGTTAATGTATTGATCCAAATTGATTTGGTGATGGCAGGGGGAAAAAAAAAACAGATACCTGTAATCCATATGTGTGCAAAGTTAACCATTTATTGCCTGTGATCTTTTTTTTTTTCAGCCAGGCAGCAGCCAAGGGGTACCACCCCAGAAGACTGGGTATCTCACCCAACCCCTGCACAAGAACATGGGCAGGGCTGGAGCAGCTTCCCCAAATCCACAGCTGTTCTTCAACCTGCTCCACCCACTCTGATGATGAACAGAAGCGTGTCTCAACCCATGCCCCTGGCCACTCCCTTAGCTAAGCATACTCCTAAGACGGCTCCAAGACACCACTTAAAAGTCACCTCTGACCTCTGGTTCCTATGTACGTGTCCCCAGCTCTGCCCCAGCTCCCTTCAAGCCCTACCTCTCTGATCTCTGAGTTTCCCTCAGGTGGGGTGTGGAGACTAGGTAGTGTTTCCTCTCTCTCTCTCTCTTTCTCTTTCTCTCTCTCTCTCTCTCTCTCTCGCTCGCTCTCTCTCTCTCTCTCTCTCAGACACTAAGGTACCAAGGTACCATCTGTCTTTCCTCAGCTCTCACCCTCTGGCCCTGGCCTGACTCTGGCACCATCAGCATCCTATAAATGCCAGTTGAATTCTAAATTGCTCATCAATTTCTAAAACGAACCCACCTCCACTTTCATGATAGTTGTCTATAAATTAATTCAAGATGCCTACATAAGTAGAGGCAGACACGCAAAGGAAATCGAGGAAGCCCTCCTCCCTCACCTTCCAGGGAGACCTTCCTCACACTCACTCTCTTGCTTTTCCTTCACACATGTATTTTGGGTGAACAAACTTCTGCGCTTGAATAAATATGCAGTTCTTCCTGTTGGAAGTGCAATAAATCACTGCAAACAAGAGGCACCCCGCACAGTGGAGATGGAATGGCTTTTGCCAGCACTATCAGAAGGAGGCAGTGACATCAATAATGCTGCCTGTCAGAGCAGAGGAAGGAAATCAAAGCCCTTCCTGGGAAAGATCCTATTTAATTGATGTATTCACAGGGGCATAGACTCTGATCAATGCAGCCTGGCGAGGGCCAAGGAAAGGCCAAGGTGGGGTGTGGGGACTAGTTAGTGCCCAGACCACCCAGCCGCAAGCCCTATCCAGACAGCAAAACCTCCACTCTGCCCAGGCTTTTCCACCTCTTAGAATGTATGACTTTTTTCTTTTCTTTAAGATTTTTAAGATTTATTTTTATGTGTGTGAGTGTTTTGCCTGCATGCATGAAAGGGCACCATATGTATGCAGTCCCTGTAGAGGCTAGAAGAGGATTCAGATTTCCTGGAACTAAAGTTATGAATGGTTATGAGCCACCAGTGGGTTCTAGGAACCAAACTCGGGTCCTCAAAAAGAGCAGCAGGTGCTCTTAACTGCTGAACCATCCCTCCTGCTCCCTGATTCTTGTTCTCCATTGCTATATCAAAATAGCTGAGGCTAGACATCTTACAAAGAAAAGTGATTTACACAGCTCACAGTTTTAGAAGCTACCATCAAATATCAGATGATGTCATCTGTTTAGCCTCTAGAGAGCCTCATATACGATAACACAGCAATTGCAAGACCTACGCAGAAGAGAATCCAGCTTGGCAGAGGGGATCATGGGCCAGACTCACCCGTTTTATAATACCATGTTCAGCTCTCTAGGGAACTAATCATGGCATCACAAGAATCATATCAACCCCTCCCAATGACCTAACCACCACCCACAGGGCCCCTCTCATTGCTGCTACCACACTTGGGGCCAAGTTTCCAGTGCACAAATCTGAGGGCAAAATATAGCAACAGCACAGCTCGGTGCCAGATCAAGCCAGCCTCAGGGGTGCTCTCTGCAGGATCTAGTCAACACCACCCTCGCCTAGCTGCAGTGTGAAATCCATAAAGTTGGCTGAATGGAGGACTCTGAGCTCCTTTCTTTGGTTGGCGTATGCCAGCATTAAACGCATATCCACAACTATATGCTCTGATTCCATCCCAGGAATATGAATCGATCAGCAACAGCTCTTTAGTAAAACACTGAGTTACTCAATGCAGTGGCTGGGGCTGTATTCGTTTTCTCACAGACCAAACCTGCTTGATCGTCAAAGCTTTGCTCCACGGGTTTGTAACCCTGCTGCTGTGCATCACAAGTACCCGGGAAATCAGTTCTACCTCCGAGGACGTGTGAAGGCAGGATGAGCACCCACAGGCCACTGGCATGTCCCAAACAGAGACAGGGGAGCACTAGACCTGTAGAAGGGCAGAAGAGTGGGTCACTGTGCCAGCTCTACCTGAACATCAAGGAAATTGGTATTGAGAACCTCAGCATGTTTTTGTTTTTGTTTTCATTTTTGTTTTTGTTTTTCAAGACAAGGTTTCTCTGTATGGCTCTGGCTGCCTGTGACTCACTCTGTAGACTAGGCTGGCCTCAAACTAGAGATCCACCTGCTTCTGCTTCCTAAGTGTTGGGATTAAAGGTGTACACCATAACCCCCTGGCCAGAACCTCAACTTTTATAAACCATATGCAATACAATCCTGTATACTCACTAACCACGATGGCCCACTCAGGCCCAAGGATTCATTCCACAGACCATACAAAGCAGTTACTACGGCCTGCTGTTGCAGCTCACTTAGCAGAGAGGTTTCTTTACATACACAAAACCCTGGGCTGAATCCCCAGCTCCATATGTCAGGATGTGTCAGCTCACACTCAAAATCCCAGACCTATGGAGGTGGAGATCGGAGGATTAGAAGTCCAAGGTCATCTTCAGCTATATATCAACTTCAAGAACAGCTGAGGATGGGCTAAGTCCCCAGACACAAGAACTCCTGGTGACCTCATAGGCTCAGTCCAAGCCTTACAGGGCCCCAGCTAAAACTTTTCTCCAGCTTGAGCCAAACAGAAGAGCACCACCAGACCTCCGCTGACTGGATCTCAAGGGCCATTCTGTGAACATCAATTTCCTTTTTCCGTTCCAACTGTGAATTACTTAGGAGTAATCTGCTTGTGGAGCCAATCTCTCCCATTCTATACCTGCCCAAGTACATTCTTCTGAGACCATGACAAAGGACAATGGGAATCCATTCACCTTTGTCTGGTCCTCAGACAATGTCCATGGGAATCCACTACGTGGATGGGACCTCTGTGCAGAGCTGATCTCCTCAAATCACCTGCCTGATTCCAGTCAGTCGTGTGGCAGTGAGAGGCTTGTTCCTCCCCACGTTGGTGTACTGCAGCGGAGGCTGAGGACCAGCTGACCCCCTGCAGAAGGCAATGAGAACAAGGTGACCCCAGCAATGAACTCCAGACATGAATTGCTGTACAGCTGATGCTCAAGATGCCAGCGCTGCAGATCCTAAATCCTTGGGAGGAACTGGCCTAGGACCACTTGCTCAGAAACCCCTCTTCTACCTTCTCCAGTCACCCTTTCTCTGCCCTATGTCGGCCTGAGAAGCATTGCCCAACCATAGGGACCCTAGCTCCAGCAACAAGTCACTGGCCATCCCCTTTACCCTGCCCCCTTAGGATCCATTTACCAAATAAGCCTAGACAAATGCAACTGAGTATCCGCCTCTGTGCCAGGCAGAGAGCAGAGGGCACAGAGTCCAGAGATCTCTCAAGAGCCCGGCAGGTGCCATGAGGAGTCATCCAGCCCATTTTTTTTTAAACAAACAAGTTGATACTGACTGTAGAATTGACTCTTAACTGCCATCCCTGCCACATGGGATCACCTGGTTATAAGTTTGCCTGTGTGCACCAGAATAAAGCATGTCACTTTCCCAGCGTCTCACAGAGCCTGTGTTCATGCTGCCATGCATCTCATCTGCAGTAGATGAGAGTCTCCCTCACTTCCCACCCATGGCCAGGTATACCTCAGAGAAGAGAGGCCACATGGATGGTAGCAAACGGTTGTGTAGGCTGAGGAGCAATGCTGGCACAAAAACTTCTCACTTCGCCTTGTGCAGGGGCCTGTCCACCTCGAAGAGGTAGACCTGTGGCCAAAGGTCCAGCCCCATCATGGTGTGAACTTGGCCAAGTCAGCCAATCTCATGGAGCTTGTGCAAGTGGAGAGAGTCCTAGTGAAGCAACATTGATGCTTCAACATGTTTGTCATCCCAGGGCAAAGAGAAGGCATGAAGGCATGGACATAGCCACATAGCACAGTGAACACAGGACAGAAATGCCTCCACCCATAAAACCAGGGACTCCTCCAATACCAGGCAGCAGAATGCGGAGGGACAGGTGAGGAAATCTGCTTGCCTGCAGAGTACCCAAAGGAAGCTGGTATATGAGTCACCCCTCCCCAAGCGTTGTCTCCTCAGGGAGTTCAGATTGGGCTGATGTATCAACAAGGTTAAGGGGCTCTCCCCACAGCCCCCACACACAAGGTTTCCAGAGTGACTGCTCTGCAGAGTCAATAGACATCCAGTTCCAGCCTGTGAGATGTAGCAGGCATCGCCTCCTGTTCCTTCCTACAGCCCTCAGTCACACCACTGGGGTCCTCCCTGACTAACTGGCAAGACGATCCCATCCTAGGAGAACTGAATGGATCCTTCTGCTCCAGGCGCATCCCACACAGTGTCCCTTTGTAGTCCTCTGGCAACCCAAACTGAGTCCTCAGCTGTTTACTCTGGGTGCAAGTTCGACTTTTCCTCCTGGCTTCCACCTTCAAAACACAGGCAAAGCTGTGGGTGGGGCCCCAGGTAGGACTCTAGCCACAAAGCAGGCCTGTCAGAGTGGCTGTTTTTAGAGGTGTGTGGATAGGGGTGTCCCAGCCAGTACTGAACAAAATGAGGGGAGTTCTGCTGCTAGCAATGACAGAAGGCACAGTTCAGATGCTCCACAATGAGCCAGGACCTCCTCCCCTCTGAAATGCAAACCTACTTGTAGAGAGAATAATTTGTGTGTGGTATGGATGTGTCACCTGTCAATTAAAAAGCCTATGGCCTATGGCCTAGGCAATATCAGGAGCCATCTAGGAGAGGTTAAGGCTAGCAGGTGATTTTCCAGAGGTGGCCCACTGATTTTGCATGGCTTACAATGGGCAAGCTCTGAGAGGCAAGGTCCCAAGAGACTTCACCTCAAGATTGCTTCTTGAAGCTGATAGGTCTTTTCTTATCACTATTACATAGTCTAATGATCCTATTGGGCAGATTTCCTCCAGATCAAGATAAAGATGAACTTTCCTGAATCAATGCAGTTTAGATGAATTAATGATTTTACAGAATTCCTGATTTGATTAAAATAATTTTAGGTACAAAGTTTTAAGAGATGGTTTTAAGTTGTTTTGCCTGAAAGATGTTATAAAGTTAGAATCAAGAATGGAATGTGACCAC
Source organism: Rhabdomys pumilio (assembly GCA_030674055.1). NCBI lineage: Eukaryota > Metazoa > Chordata > Mammalia > Rodentia > Muridae > Rhabdomys > Rhabdomys pumilio. Next base: position 120,169,383 of record JANHMN010000003.1, read on the forward strand.
TCCTCAAAAAATAGTAAGTAAGGCTTCATAATAAGGAATCCAATTGCCGGACAGTGGTGGCACATGCCTTTAATCCCAGCACTTGGGAGGCAGAGGCAGGCGGATTTCTGAGTTCGAGGCCAGCCTGGTCTACAGAGTGAGTTCCAGGACAGCCAGGGCTACACAGAGAAACCCTGTCTCAAAAAAAGGGAATCCAATGAGCTTTTGCAATTACACCAAAACCAGAAATAGGCTGGGACACATTTGGTTTTTTTGTTTGTTTGCTTGTTTGTTTAAGATTTATTTATTTTATGTGAGTACACTGTCACTGTCTTCAGACACCCCAGAAGAGGGCATCAGATCCCGTTACAGATGGTTGGGAGCCACCATGTGGTTGCTGGGAATTGAACTCAGGACCTCTGGAAGAGCAGATGGTGCTCCTAACCGCTGAGCCACCTCTCCAGCCCTTGGGACACATTTGTGATCAAAGAAAAACATTCATTCTAGGTCAGATCTGAGGATGAGGCCACTGGTGTGCACTATGATAAAGCGAGGCCATGAGAAACTGTTGCTTTGAACTTATAATGAGCTTATAGTTTGAAACACTGCTTTGAAATTAGTATCAACATCTTTCCATAACTTTCCTTTTGTGTAACATTTTATCTATGAAGTAATTTTCTAAAGAACTCTTGTCTAAGTATCTATAAGAAGACCAGAGAAAAAGAATGAGGTGATGGCATCTGGGGCTCTGCCTCATCCACCAAATGTACATATGTATATGTCTGTTTGTCTATACATACACGTGTAAATATATGTGTATGTATATAAATATGTAAGAACACTTGTGGAGTTGATGAGATAAGTGGTCTGGCCCGACCAGAATGTGTGTGTGAGTGTGTGTGTGCCTATGCATATTGCCTATGTAAAATATCTTCTTTCTTTTCTTCTCTTTTTTTTTTCTGGTTTATGAAAAGGTAACAAGTCCAAGCCTCTAGCCTGGCCAACGAGAGGTCTTTGAGCCAGAGAGAAGAGATCCCTGACAATTAAGCTTTCCTTTTTTTTTTTTTCCTAATCCCCCGATGCTAACAGAAAGAGTTTATTACCAGAAGCCAAGGCTTTTGGCCTTAGAATAGCAAAGAGTTGTAGACAGAAGATTACCAAAGATAAATAAACTTGGCCTTGCTGCTGACTCTATACACCATCACTGCCTTTCCTTGGGACTCTTTCATGTTGGGCTGGACTCCAGCAAGGCAGGAAATAGAATGTGGAACATCTGGGAGGAGAAAGAATTCTGGGACACAGCCATGCACGGAACGATCTGCCCAGAAAGATGTGAGGAGATGGATACATGGTGCTTGAGCACAGGTATCTAGACAAGTGGCAGAATGTAGGTTAGAACAAATGGGTTATCTTAAGTCATGATTCTAGTCAAAGAAGAGCCTAGCTATATGGCCAAGGTATTTGTAAATAAATTTTGAGTCTAAGTTGTGTTTCTAGGAGCATGGAGCTGGTTGGGGAGAACTAGACCTAACTTCTATACCTACCCCCATCTCTACTCACTGAGGTTAACTTTCCCCCAAACAGGGAGGCAGGACCTCTCCCCACCAGGGATAGAATCATTACTATGTCAAAGAAGAGTCTCTTGGAGTGAGCCAGGATTCAAACAGGTGAGGGTGATGGACCATGCCAGCCCAGCCCTACCACTCAGCCACAGTCACCAAATCAGACAGGGCCACTCAGAATGGAGACAGGGGTCCTGGATCATGAGCCTGAGGCATAGGAGCTGAATTCCACAGCACAGATGCAGTCTGAGTATCAGCTCCATGGAAGTCAGGCCTCAGCTCCTCTGGTCAGAGTTGACTGCTCTCCAGGCTCCTCCCCGCCCCCACCCACTAGCTTTTGGGGCTGCTGCAGAAATGATGTGATCTGACCCTTACTGAGAAGTAACATACTCTGCCACACAACCCTCATCAGAAGGAGACCAGGGTGGAGGAGGAGCAGTAGTCCTGAGCAGGGCACCTGGAATTAGAACCCAAGCCTCCAGCAGATGCAACTGAAGTCACACTCCTTGATGTATCCTCGATTCTCTGGGACTGCCCAGCCTGCTGTCCTGTTTGTTGTTGTTGTTGTTGTTTTGTTTTGTTTTGTTTTGTTTTTTTAAAGGAAGAGATTAAAGCTGCAGAGTTCATCTGGCTTGTCCAAAGCTGATGACCAGTCTCCTACCTCAGAAGCAACCCTCTGCTCGCTGGAGGTGGGGTAGCATCTTGCTCCTGCCAGGAAGGAATACAGCCCCTCCTCAGAACTCCCTCCAGGACTCTTCTCCAAGTGCAGGAATCCATGAGAACTTGTCAGAAAAAGTGACAAGTAATGAGAAGTAAAGTCCCTGACCCTGACATCCGGGACACAAAAGACTCTGGACAAGCAGACCACATAAAGCTCCCAGTTTATCAACATTAGATCGTATACTTCTATCCAGCCACGCTCCGTTTTGTTCCCACAGGGTAAAACCACAGTCTTAAAAATGCACAGGTTTCTTCCACTCATTTCCTTTAAAGGCTCCTGGGCTTTATAAAATTTCTGTTAGATAAATGTGTATGCGTTACTCTTTGTTAATCCTTTTCGTTGCAGAGGCTCAGCCATGACCTCGGGGTGCATGTGAAAAGGTATTTCTTTTCTCCTGCAGCACTCACACACCCAAGGCCTCCGAGCCCTTGCTGTCTAGATCATCACCATCTAATGGTAGATAAGATAGTTGTCAACAGAGCCATATACAAAGGCAGGCCACAGCCATGGGGGAGAGACAAAATGCAACAAAGCCAAGTGCAACCAGAGAACACCTTCCTACCACCACCATTAGCCCGTTCCATAGGGTTAGGGCGCCCTCTATTACCTCCTAGCGAATGCACAGGTGATAGTCGCCCCAGGGCAGTTGCCCTGGCTAGGGTACCAGCTCTTCTGCACCGGGCAACAGAATGGGCACCGATTAGTTGCACTGGGCGACAAGTGGGTGAACATGATTCACATCCTTCAAAAAGTCAAAAGACCGGAGCCCCAGAGCACATAACAGGCGAAACAAGGGAGAATCCAGACATGAACGGTCACGGCGCCGTAGAGGGAATTGTTTCTGCATTTTTTTTTCAACTGTTTTCAAAGACTGCGTTCAGTCTGCACGCTAATAACCCCGTTTTGTAAAATTTCGGAAGTCTGCAGCCAAGAAGATGCGCAGTCAACGTACAGCAAAGTACAGCGAGCTCTGGAAGAAAACAGTTTAACACCAAACCTGAAAAGTCCCGCCCCCATCTTCTGCACTCATTGGCTCCTGGGCCGGTTTCAGCGCTGGCTCCTAGGCCTGTGCGCATGCGCATGCGCGTCGCAGATGAACCCTGAACAATGCTGTGACGGCAGTGCCCCCTGCCGTCCAAATGCGTCTTCGGACTCCCGAAGTGCTTAACTCTAAGTCTGACTCAAGACAGCTATGGCTGAATCCACATCCCTAACTACTCTCCAGAACCCAGAGCTCCCTCTCCGCAGAAACGGACCTTTTTTTTCCAGGAAAAATGACTTCAAAGGAAACTAAGTCATCAAGGGAATCTTAAAACCCAAGAATGGGAAGTAGAAATGTCACTGAAGGGGGTGGATGCTTTCTGGCAGGTTCCTCCAAGAAACCTACCAGGGTCTCAGTCTGGCTCCTTTGCAGGTTCATAAAGTGTGTAGGGACCTTATGAACTAGGAGCTCAGATTCACGGGGCATCCTATGACCCCTCAGGGAAGACCCCACTTAAAAAAATACTGGGCAGCGTGGGTGGGGGAAAGTGGGCCTAGTTTGCTTCCTTTTCATAAAAAAATAGACAAGCATGAACTGGCCTGAGGTCGGCCCAGCACAAAACAAAACTGAAGCTGCCCTCGATCCTCTTAGTCATCAGGGCACCTGGCCAGGCTCCCACCACAGCTGTGTGCCCTCAAGCTCCTGAGTTCTGTCTAAGCCTGTACACACTCCAAGAGAACATACCTGGGGCAAAAGCAGTCAAGGTCGGCTCTTAGGGTTCGGATAATGACACCCTGAAAATACAGCATTTAGGGCATGCTAAAAATAAAAGCACTTGCAACTCTGCAGAGACCTGGGTTCAGTTCCCAGAACACACATAGGGCAACTCACAACCTCCTGTAACTCCAGGAAGACCCAACACCCTCTACCTGCCTCCTGAGGTACCTGCACACATGTGGTACACAAACATACACTCAGGCATACACACATATACACATAAAATGAAAATAACTTCTTAGAGCAAGTATGGCTGGTGTTCACCCAAGCACAGGGAGGTTGAAAACCCCTTACCAGCATTAAGAGTAGACCATAAAAAGGTGTCCACATCCCCACCCAGAATCTCATAGCTCCTCCCATGATAGACACCAGAGGAACATGACACAGCTACATGGACTTCCATTGCAGGCTTCACATGCCTAAGTGGATCTTTTTACAAGCTAGTTTCCTTCAGAGAGCCCTCCTCTACCATCAAGATCATAAAATCCCACAAAAATGTCTCCATTCTTCCCTCTCCCCCTCCTCTACAGAAAAAAGTTGTGAATGTTTCTGAATGAATGTTGCAAGAAGGCTGAGACAGAATCATGGCCTGGAAGCTCCTGCATGCAAGTGTGCAGTCACATGTGTGTACAGAGGTGTGCACACACACACACATACACACACACACACACACACACACACACACACACACACACATGCTGTGACCTCTTTTACACACCTGCTCTCTCTTAATCTTTCTTGATTTCTTCTGGGGAAACCCTTTCCCCCTATGTTGCCCTCCACCCAAGGTCTTATCCTTACCTACCCTGATACAAATTATAAAGACCAGATGTTTCATGAACAGTTAAAAGGAATAGGCTGACACAAAGGGGCGAGTATCATTTGCAAGTTAATAAAAATAAAGGTTGGGATGGGAAGCTAATAAAACTCTGAAGCAAGCTATTCTACACGCATGGAACCATGGAAGAAATCCTAGTTTGTATTTGAGATTTTCCTCACAGGAATAAGCTACTACTGTGTATTTATTATTCACCACAATGGCTCCCACTGGCATTTTAAAGAATCTCTTCCCCAAACTAGAAATGGATTGAATTGCTTTTACATACATGAGGGGCATCTCAGCCATGCTCCGGAGACAAAGGAGTGATAGAGCCAACCTCCAGCCCCCGAGACACCCAGAACACCCCTGCCTCCTCAGAGCCTAGTCCTGCCTGCTCCGGGAATTACTACTACCTATTTTAGTGAGCTAGGCAAATATGCTTTCCTAAACCTTGGTTTCCCCATCTGTAATTGGAGGTAACCGCACCTGTGACAAAATTAACATATTTGGAATAGTGCCTGGCACAGACTGCTTGATGAATGTCATTTCTCTGAATCAGTGCCAGTCCTCGGGGCCAGCCAAGCAGAACTTCATAAACATTTTGTCCAATAAATATGCCTTCTAAAAAGCCCCATAAGGTCAGGGTCTGTGAGCCTCACTCAACAGTGGCTCCTTAATGGCAGCTCAGAGCCTGGCATGCCTGAATGGATGAGACCTTGAATTTTATACTTAAACACCCACCTCAAAAGGTTTAACTCTTACAGTCCCCTGGGAATATATGCTATCCTGATACAGAGGTGCCAGCTCTAGAGATTGCAGTGTAACAGACAGATGGGATGAGAGGCCCAATGACTAATATACAGCCAGCATTGAGATGTGCAGCGTTGTATATTGAGGACCAGGAAGTTGGCGTTCGTGTAGGAAGTGTATGCCCACACATTGGGGATGCTCCAAGGCCCTTGACACCAATGCTGGTTTCATCTGGCACATTATTATAGGAAAACCAGAGGTCCTCATCCAACCTCAATTTTGTCACATAAGCCATTTTGATGAGGTACTCTGATGAGGTACTTTTGATGAGGTGAGAATCACCGCAAGTCCTCAGTGACAGAGTAAAGGGAGTGGTGTGCTGAGTGGATGCCCCTGCCTTCTAGGTGGGCATTTCTTCTCTACTTGTGGTAATTTAAATGAGAAATGGCATCCACCCCCATAGATTCAGGCATTTGAACACCGGGTCTCCAGTTGGTAGTAATGTCTGGGATGGTTATGGGGAGAAGGTTATGGGGAGGTACATTCCTGCTGGAGGAAGTGTGTTGCTGGGGACAGGATTTGAGAACATCAGCTCACTTCATTTCACTCCCTGCTTCACGCTTCAAGTTAAAGGTGTGGTGGCATACATATGTCTCTAATCCCAGCACACAGGAGACAGAGGCGGGAGATGGAGGCCAGCCTGGTCTACAGAGTGAGTTCCAGACCCAATGTCATACAACAACAACAACAATAACAACAAGATGTGCTCTCTCAGCCCCCTGCTCCAGCTGCTAGGCTGCTACTCTTCTCAATGATGGCTCTTATTTCTTTTGGAACTCTATGCCAAAATAAACTTTCTTAGTTCTTGATCATGGTGTTTTATCATGGCTACAGGTAGCTACTTAGTCCTCAGTGAGGGGGTAAAGAGGTAGTGGGGTCCTAAGAAATATCCAACCTAGCTAACTAGATGTTAGCAGGCTTGAGGGTTATTGGGGATAGACCCTTCCATAGTCAGCAGCTTTGTAAGACCAGAAGGTGATGAAACTGCAGGATTCTGGTTAAAACTCAAAAGATCTGAATCATATCAACTTGTGAGTGGAGACATAACATTCTGAACTACCAAGAGGGTCATAAGACTTCTGTGTGACCAGAGACTTCCTGGTAAAGAACAGAACATACTGTTGTCCCTTTCCTAAGTAAGCAATCTAAATGCTCCTGCCAATCACCTAGACAGGAAAATGGGCCCTCAGGAAAAGCTGGCTCCCCTATAGACTTTGGACATAGTATAAAGCCTACCTATGCAGATTGGAAGGTCAGTTAGTACTATTTATGTAATATGCACAAAAGCCTGGGCTTCAATCTCCAGAACTGCACTCATGAGGTAGAGACAGAAGGATCAGACACCCAAGATCATTCTGGTGTACACAGCAAGTCTGAGGCCAACCTGGGCTTCATGAGACTGTTTTATTCGATAAATTTTAAAAATATAGGTCATTACAAGGGATTTTTCCCAACCTTGTCCACTTATTCTTAAGACTTCTTTACTCTATACTAAACTGTCTTCTGCACTAAGCTTCTGTGTCTCCTCCAAATTCTTTCAACACAGATCACAGGAGCAGGACTGGTCTGCCATCCTGGTTGTAAGGCCTGGACCGCCCCTCCCCTTCACAGTGCAGCCAGCCCTATCCCTCCCCACAGCTCTCCCTTATCTGAGTTACCTTTGCATTATCTGTATTTCCTATCATTTCCTGCAATTACAGGAGAGAGGAATCTAGTGATTCACCAACTACAGCTCTCCCCAGACTGTGGGAAGTGCAGTTCTGAGGCCACATCTGTGAAGAGCCACTGACTAGCCTTGGCTGCTGTGATACCAAGAAATCTGGATGTTACAGACAAAAAACTGAAGCTGCCTTCAGTCTCTGTAGCAGCCCTCTTGCTCCAATGTCTGCATCTACCTAACGTCCCCTTGACAACTAGATGCAACTTATGATATAAATAGCTAAGTCTGACGGCCCTCTAGTCTCCACTAAGGCTAAAGCTAGGAATGTCGTATCTGAACTTTGTAAGCAATCCCAAGCACCCTACCTGACATCCTGTCCGTATATTTTATGAACATGTTTTTGACTTTGTTTGGTCTATAAAAGTGCACGTAGCCTCTTCCACAGTGGCACATGTCATCCAGCCTTTATTTATCATTCTCCCAAATGGCAGGTCCAACTCATTCTTATGAGAAACATTAGGCTCTAAGTTTTGATAGGCCAAACCACTAAGCAACTTCCTTCCCTAGGACTCGCTAGTAGCTTGCTCACCACTGCAGAACTGGCTGCCCAGGGCATGTGGGTGGCAACAGTAATTTAAGTATGGTAGATGACTGACTTCTCCAGGACTCGGCCCAGCAGATTTTCTATGGCCTGCTTCCTTTACAGCAATGCCAGGGCCCAATCAGACCAAGGCCTGGTTTGCCTGGAATTCAAAGCTTTCCACTTTCCCGAGCCTCCTACACACAACCATGCTTTCCTCTCTTCTATCTCAAGACTATGATGGCCTTCCAGGAAATTTGGCCAGGAGATTCATTTGCCAAGTCCACCTAGTCTTCAGGACTCTGCTGAAGAATCTCTTTATGCATGATCACAGCATCTCAGAGAGCAGCTGCAGGAAATGCAGAATCATAAACACACACACAGAGTTCTGTCAGGCACTACTGAACTTAGCTTTTTATTTTTTTTTAATGTGTGTGTCCTGTGTGCAGGTGCTGAGAAAAGCTAGACAGCATCAGATCCCCCTGGAGCTGGAGAAACAAGTAGTTATAAACCACCCAATGCAGGTGCTGGGATTTAAAATTGGGTCCTTTTGGAAGAGCAGCAAGCTCTCTTAACCACTAAGTCATCTCTCCAGCCCCAGCCGCTACTAAACTTAAAAGTTCATCTCCTTTGCTGAGGCAAGGTGGCACATGCCTGAAGTCCCAGCTATTTGGGAGGCTGAGACTGAAACAGGAGAATTGCTTGAGTCCAGGAGTTATGGGCTGTGGTACTCTCTGTTGATCAGGTGACCACAGTAAGTTCAGCACCAATATGGTGACCTCCTCAGGAATAGGGGACTCCCAGGTGGCCTAAGGAGGGGTGAATTGGTCCAGGTCAGAAAGTTCATCCCCTATGAAAAACAAGCACCTTATAGGAAGTTACTACACAAAACACACTAGAGAAAAAAGAAACAAAATTTAAACATAAATAAATAAGTAAACAGACTCACATCACTGTACAGATATGAACTGGTCATAGCTTTATTTAGAAGACAGTCTGAAACACACTCAGTGATCTCAATATGAAATGCCAGTCATAAGGGTGAAATAATACACTGATTATAACCAAAATGGAAATACAAAATACTCTGTTGGGGTAAAAAGAAAAATTAAGCTTTAATCAAAGAAATACTGAAAATAAATGTTTTACAAATTGCAATCAAGCAATTTAAGCAAGTATAATTTAGTAAGGAATTCTCAGAATCTGTATAACACATCCTGGTGTTGGCCAACACAAAGTTCACTCTAACCTAGTATTTTACATATGCTTAGCCTTCGATCATCTTAACATTCATTGATTGTAATGATTCAACTGCACAAGGTTAAGCTAGTTTCTTATGCAGTATCTTAGAAATAACTTTCAAATACAAAACATTCATACCAGCAAGGAAACTGTAAAAAATGCATATACTGACTGCAGGACTCGATTTGCAGACTGTACGCAGGTGGATCTGTTTCTCCTTAGGAAGTTCCCACACAGTCAAACCTCAACAAAGAGATGCCTCTCACTCTCACTCTTCTGTCACACAGCCACCTGCAGGTTCCTAGGTGTCACTCTACTATCCATCAACTACAGTATATAATATATATTCAAAAAATGTCTTTTAAGGAGTCAGACAAGCCAAATCTGCCCATTGCAAGCGGAGTTTCACAAGAGCCCTGTCTGAAGATGGCTCCCTGGAGTTCCTACTCTCAGAAGGACAAGATGGTCTTATTGATGATCTCCACTGACTCCCGGATCTCATCCTCCTTGATCACAAGTGGAGGGGCAAGCCTGATGATATCGCCGTGGGTTGGCTTGGCCAGAAGCCCATTATCTCGAAGTCGCAGGCACACTTTCCAAGCATCACAATCTACAAGAAAAATGGTCACAATGTATACCCAGAGACTAATGTATAAACACCCCATCATAGGCACAGACAGTGCAGCCTCGCCAAAGAGTGTCCCCAGTGTCAGGAAAAGAAGCCCTAAGTCACTGCTTTACTCAAGAGGCTGTCTTACTGACTTGGTAAGCACATCAACTAGAGTTGAATAACATGTTTACACTGTTACAGATAGAACACCCTTGTCAGCAGTGCTTGGGGCCAGAGAGGCTCCTTCCAGACACAAGAATGTTGGCATATACAGAAGGAGAGGATGTATTTCAGAAAAGGGGCCTATGTAAACATGAAACTCATTTGTATTTCACACTGGGACATCCTAAAGGTAATCTCACACAAGAATCTTAGAGTATCTACATTTTGGTTATGGCCTGTCCCCTGGAGTCAAAAAAGGATTTTCCTCTGGTGTGAGGGTATAAGTTAAAACCTTTCAGGTATGGGAATGCTTCCATTTCTCAGATGCCTAGCATGAAACTGTGGAGACTGATGAGAAAGAACTTGGGTAGGAAACACAAAATGAACCCTGCACACTGCTGAGATGACCCAGGGAGCCCTGCACACTGCTGATATGACCCAGGGAGCCCTGCACACTGCTGAGATGACCCAGGGAGCCCT
>JANHMN010000003.1:120179777-120207091 GCA_030674055.1 Rhabdomys pumilio
GATGACCCAGGGAGCCCTGCACACTGCTGGGATGACCCAGGGAGCCCTGCACACTGCTGAGATGACCCAGGGAGCCCTGCACACTGCTGAGATGACCCAGGGAGCCCTGCACACTGCTGGGATGACCCAGGGAGCCCTGCACACTGCTGGGATGGACACGCCTCCTGAGCTTGCACAACTAAAACATCACCACTGTACTGGCTGGTTTTGTGTGTCAACTTGACACACGCTGAAGTTATCACAGAGAAAGAAGCTTCAGTCGAGATAACGCCTCCATGAGATCCAGCTGTAAGGCATTTTCTCAATTAGTGATCATGGGGAAGGGGCCCAACCCACTGTGGGTGGTGCCATTCCTGGGCTGGTAGTCTTGGGTTCTATAAGAAAACAAACTAAGGCCGGGCAGTGGTGGCACATGCCTTTAATCTCAGCACTTGGGAGGCAGAGGCAGGTGGATTTCTGAGTTCGAGGCCAGCCTGGTCTACAGAGTGAGTTCCAGGACAGCCAGAACTACACAGAGAAACCCTGTCTCGAAAAACAGAAAGAAAGGAAGAAAGAGAGAGAAAGAAAGAAAACAGGCAAAGCAAGCCAGTAAGTAATATCCCTCCATGGCCTCTGCATCAGCTCTTGCTTCCTGCTCTACTTGAGTTCCAGTCCTGACTTCCTTTGGTGATCAACAGCAGTGTGGAAGTGTAAGCTGAATAAACCCTTTCCTCCCCAGCTTGCTTCTTGGTCATGAGTTTGTGCAAGAATAGAAACCCTAAGACAGTCACCCAGCAGCGGTTCTCAGTCACTGAGTACTGCCAGAGTCCAACCTGTCAGTCAGATATTTGTGGTTCCTTTCTTAAACTTCCTGTGTTCTAATCACTGCTTTAAAAGGAGGGGCTAATCCAAGAAAACCCAGCAGGGTGGCCTGGAGGGTGATAAGTGATGTCAGGCACACAGTGAAGCCTCCACTCCTTATTATCAACATCAAAGCCATTCCTTTTATCCCTACTGCTGCTTTTACGACCTCTGCAGGATGTACAAAGTCTTCAAGTGAGGGGAAAAGATTAACAGAAAATAGCCAGAAAGTGCAAAGAGCTGCCTAACTAACAGAGGCAGAAATAAAAATGTCCAAAAAATAAATAAATAAACACTCGGTCAAATGCGTTAAACATGCCTTGCTGCTGGAAAGATCTACATTTAAGGTAACATTAATACAATCAGGTCAGACTTTGCCTCAATGGCTTGGCCAACTATCTAATCAACTGTAGAGGACTGCCCTAACCACAGTCTGCTGCGGTGGCCCGTACCTTTGGTTTCTCTGATGACAATGGCATTTAGCAACCCTTTCCCTCTCACTGCAGTCACGACATCGGAGGGCAGCTTCATGAGCTCCTTTCTCAAGATGGCGCCCATCTTGTCTGCGTTTTCAGCAAGATTCTCTTCTTCTAAAACCTGTTTGTTTTTTAAAAAAAAAAAATTATACCAGTGAGTATCCTGGAGCAACTCATGTAAAGTTGCACAGAAAATGCCTGTGTGATGAGACAGAGACCAGAGTGATGTCATCTGCATGTGCTTTTCATTTTCATGGCCTGTATTAATTTCTAGCTAAACAGATACAATCTCAGAGCTTGTTTTAGTCACAAGTCCACTGTCAGTCAGTCTTCATGGCAAAATAAAGATGAAAATTCGCTTAATGCAACTTATAATACACTGTTATTACCTGAATGGACTAAGTATAATTTAGCTTTAAACTGTAATTGAATTGCCTTTTTCCTCCCCTTAACATATTACTATACCTTACATCTACTCCCTGGACTGGTTTCAAACTTGTGATTGTCTGCCTTTCAGCTTCCCTAGTGCTGGGATTACAGGTGTGTACCCCCATTCTTGATTCATTTCTATCTACGTAGTACTAAGGAATCAAACCCAGAGCCTTACTCTTTCTCTGAACCAAGACCACCAACCCTCAGACCTACCATCTTAAAAAACAACAGGGAAGAAGAGTTTGTGGTCACCTGTAATCCTAGCATTTGAGCAGCTAAGGCAGGAGGATTCCAGCTGTCTAGCTTGGGCTACATGGTAAATTCTAGGCCAGTATGAACTATAATGAAACCTTGACTCAGATATAACAAGCAGACAAACATGGAAAAAGACAAATCTTGTTGTTAAACCAGAAGGGCACAGTAAGTAGTCAGCAGTCAGGTGACAGACTATGAACTCAAGAAGCCCAGAGGAGTCCAGTCTACTGGGCAAGGCCAAAGTTGCCTTACTACTTGAGAAGGCCTTGCCCTGAAAACCTCTCTGTACTTCATGTTCTCTAGCACTTGGCAAACTTATTAAACTTAATATGCCAGGACTTAAATCAAAAATAACTTCAACACTACTTAAAGTAGCTATCATTCAGCCATATCCGTTTTCACCTCAAGAGCCGCAATGGCTATTCGGCAGCCTAGTGGGTTTCCGCCGTATGTGGAGCCATGCTCGCCTGGTTTAATGGTCAGCATTATCTCATCATCACACAGCACTGCAGACACCTGAAAGACAGAGGCCATCGTGTTGCTCCTCATATTCTCAGCACACCAGGGACCCAGAATCTTCATAATGCTGATATTAAATCTCTGTAAGGCTTGAACCTGAAGTTTACATCTGCCTCCTGACTCTCAATCGTAACCCAAGACAAAGCATTACAAATGCAGTCAACACACTTCAGTGGCACAAAACAATACAGTACACACACTTAGAACTAAAAGAAAAAAAAGTTTTTATTATTATTTTGTGTGTATGAGGTGTTTTGTGCACATGTATGTCTATGCACCACTTGTTTGCAGTGCCTATGCAAGCCAGCAAAAGGTGTTGGGTCTCCTGGAACTGGAGGTACAGATGGCTGGGAGCTGCTATGTGGGAGCTGGAAACTGAACCCAGGTTCTCTGGAAGAGCAGCCAGTGCTCTTAACCAGTTAAACCAAGCAAAGCTGTTCTGCAATGAGATTAGAGTCCTTTCCAAAACACTCTGCTTAGAAAACAAACTTGGTCAGGGCCTGCAAGAAGACAATTCAGTCTACTCAGCAGGAACATCTATTCTTCAAAGCCCTTTTACCCCACATCAATTACTAGCTCTGGATGCAAACCCCTCAAAAAGAACAAAATGTCCCCATCTTTATGTTCCTTGTACAAGGTTTTGAACAACTAATGATGCTAGCTTCTGAAAAGGGGAGTAGAAACTTCTGAGGAGAAATGTTTCTGTCTAAATCAAATGCCACAGTGCATCCCAAGGCTCCACTTGGTCAACACTAACCCAGTGGATCACCCAAGGACTCTCTAATGTAAAATATTCCAGGTGCCCTATATCACACATGGCCTAATCAAACCACCTAAAAGGCATCCCAGACAGTCAGCAGAGGAGGAAACAGAAATAAAGCGGTATTGAACTTACAGGATATAAGCCGCCAGAAAGGGCCTTCCCAAGAAGAACTATGTCAGGTCTGACATTCTCATGATCCACAGCTAGCCACCTACCAGTTCTGGCCAACCCTGTCTGTATTTCATCAGCAATAAACAGGACCTGGGAGAGACAACAGGTAACAGCACAACTGTCATCCTCACGTATCGATGAAACAAAGACCATCATTATTTCAGTCTTCCCACTAAGAGTCATTCTGACACACCCTGCGGTCTAGGAAAATGTTTTCAGTACCCGCACAATTCAATGGTATCCTATGAAACTGTTCCTGTATCGGGCCAATTCCTCCAAGGGGCCCATGTGGCACTGTTCTGCATGGCAGAACGGCATGTGTGCAAACATGAAGAGTTTGCAGAGCTTTAATGGCTTTAATTACACTCTAATTAACACACAACTATCAAATGTTTTCTGGAATTCTCAATAGTGAACAAAATGTACAGTTAGCTTTGGTGGAAAAAGAGGAGAAGAGCTGTAAGGTCTAGAGCAAAGGGACACAAGACAGGGCTTGAGAGGGATCAAAGAGCGAAAGGCTCCTGGAGGAGAGGAGGGAATCACAGTAAGGGCCTGAGGGCTGCAGCCTCAGCAGCCCACAGGACAGAATCTCTCTAGTGTTAGCTTCCACAGAGGGTGCTAAGCATCGCAGTGTCCCTCAAGCCTTGTAACTCGTCATTTAGCCTGTCAGCAGAGTCCAAACAAGTGCAGAGGAGTCTGGCCTCACTGCACAGTGAGTGGGACAACCTGGTGCCTGGTGCAGAGTTCACGAACTCCTGTCAGGTACCCTGGATCCGGGACAATAACCCCTGCTTCACCCTGGATGGGCTCCACCATGAAAGCAGCAACATTTGGATCCTGAAGAGCACGCTGCAAAAGAAACAGAAGGGAGTTTTAATATAATAGCTTCTGTTCTACTTTGTTTGGCAACTGAAAGTAAATACTTCCTGTTCAGAATTAATTGTGAGAGATGGCTTAGCGTTTGCAATACTTGTTGCTTTTCTGGAGGATCTGGATCTTTCCCTAGCACCACAAATAAAAGTACTACGATTTACAAGTCTAAAAATCTTTTTATCTAGGCCAGGAGTATTTGTCTTTAATCTCAACACTTGGGAGGCAGAGCCAGACAGATCTGGCCAGCCAAGGCTTCAAAATGAGAAGAAAGGGAGGGAGGGAGGGAGGGCAGGCAGGCAGGCAGGCAGGCAAGAAAAGATAGAGAAAAATACTATCTCAAAAGACAGAGAACAGGAATGGAAAGAGAAAGAGAGGGAGAGAGAGAGAGAGAGAGAGAGAGAGAGAGAGATATTATCTACTAATTAGTGAGTAATACTCCAGTAGTTATAATCTGAACTGGTGAGGTAGCCTAAGTACTAGGTGACAAAAGCAGATTTCCCTGTGTTGTAAAGTAACTGCCCAGTGCTGAGAATACAACTGACTTCAGCCTAACTTAAGAACGTTCACAGACTCATATAACTTTGTTCATTTTGAAGTGTTAGGGTCAAGCCCAGGACCTCTTACATGCTGTTCTACCACTGAGCAATGGCCCCTGTATTTCTGTTTTGGTTTGCTTTGGTTTTTTGGTTGGTTGGTTGGTTGGTTGGTTGGTTGGTTGGTTGGTTGGTTGGTTTGGGGTCTGTTTGTTTGTTTGTTTGTTTACTGCATCTGAGTGTCTGTCTACTATGTAAGCATGTATATGTACCACAAGCATGTCTGTTGCCCAAGTGACCAGTGTTAGATCCACTAAACTGACATTACAGAAAGTTGTAAGCTGCCACATCGGTGCAAGGAACTGAACAGAGTCCTCTG
The DNA here is from genome assembly GCA_030674055.1 of Rhabdomys pumilio. Taxonomy (NCBI): domain Eukaryota; kingdom Metazoa; phylum Chordata; class Mammalia; order Rodentia; family Muridae; genus Rhabdomys; species Rhabdomys pumilio. The sequence goes on from JANHMN010000003.1 coordinate 120,185,019, forward strand.
CAATAGGAGTCTGTGACTTTACCCACTGAGATATCTCTCCAATCCCCTCATTAATGTATTTTCAATTCACATATTGAACAGGTAATAATTAATTCAAAAATAATTTCCAGTTGCTATGAGCCAAGTGCCATAACCAGCCTGATGTACCTCCAATGCAGGCAGATCATTATATGGAATGGTTTCAAAGCCTGGCATGAAGGGTCCAAAGCCATCGTAACTGGTCGGATCCGTGGAACTGGAGATTGCAGACAATGTTCGACCCCAAAAGTTTCCAACTAAAAGGAAAGACAAACAATGATTATTCCAAAGAAACCTACAAGCACTACCCTACAAACACCTTGGGAAGCCTAACTGAAAAGACAAATCTCCACAGTACTTTCCTCAGACCCATTCCAACTGAAGACCTACAACTGAAGCATTCAAAGCAAGATTCCTAGACAGAGAAGGTATGCTACAATAGGAAAGTGAGAAAAAGTACCCAGCACAGAGATTAACAGTTCCCTTCTGATAACCCAATACGGCAAGCTACCTACTCAACAGAATGCACTTCCAAATTCACTTACAGAAAAGATGCTCAGACAATCCAAATACTTTCCATGTTGCCTTCCTTGACAACACTCTACAATCCTCTACAACACTAAATGAAAGACAGCTGCCTTTCCTCTGGATCACATTTTTTTTTCTATTAATAAATGTGGCCGGGAGTCACAGGAGGTCAAAGAGTATTCCAGGACAAGAGATAGACAGGTAATTAGCCTGTGAGCTTGCCTGTCCTCAGAGCTTCAACTCTAATAGAAAGCAAACACCCTAACATCAGCCAGCAAAGCAAACAACTACATCATTGCAGATGGGGTTAAACTCAGTCATGAACACTGTAGTAGAGAGAACAGGAGCTCATCACACTAAGGATGTCAACACCACCTATGTCGGCAGAAACTCAATTACTCTTGCAGAAGCCTCTGTCACCGAGATAGACTCATGGGTCAACCCATCCTTTTTTCATCCACATGCAAGAGCATATTCTTTATGTAACAGGCACTGATGAGACCAGGAGCCAAGCTGTTCCACTCTCTCTAGTCTCGGGGATCCCATCCTGCAGCCCAGGGTGCTGCAGGGATATAGTCTTTCACTGTCTTTCCAGTCTCTGTCAATAGGATGTAAAAATATCTTTACACCCTTTGCTAGTATAAATGAGACTGAACAATCTATAACAGAAATCATGTTTTGTTTATAATATCCAGCCAGAATATCCACAACTAAAATATAAGACTTTAAAACAGTAACTTATAGGTAGTAACTTACAGTAACATATAGTGACTCCTAATGAAACCAAGCTTTGCTGCTGGGTTAAGCCGCACCCTTTTCTAAATGTTTCAGAAAAGTGGAACATTTCCTGATTCTCCTTTTCTGTCTCTGATGCTGGTAAGAGCCTAACTATACTTTCTCTGATATGTTAGGCTTTCCCACGTTTGGTTCAGCCCTCCGATCTGCTCCATAGGTGCCCACTGGCCATGTGGCTGACCTCATGCTAGCTCAACACAAACAGCAAGGTTTCCTGTGTTCCTCTTCTATGTCCTCCTCTGGGCAGCTGCAGGATTTACAGCTTGTCTACCCTATGTCCTTGAGCTTTAAAAACAAAATGGTAAGTTATAGAATCATATCAACATTTCTTCAGATCATAATCTGTCACCTCAAATACCAATTGCTTCTAACCACAACTTTATTATGCCATAGGATTTATAACTATATGTATTCACCAGACAAGACGAGAATGGATTCTGACCACAAAACCAATACATACTATTTTTAACTAAAATCAGAACTTTAAAGTCAGACCCTACTATTTGAATATCCCACAAAAATCCCCAACATCAGATTACATCATCCTAATAAACTATACATCTCCTTAACAAGAACTCAGAAAGTATTCCTTCTCAACCATTCTCAGAAGTATAACGAGGACAGCTTCAGGTTTCCTGTTCCTGGCAGCTTCTAAGAACACAGTGCAAGGGCACATTCAATATCAGGACTAAAACCCTGGCCACAAGCCAAGCATGGTGGCTCAGACCTTTAGTCCCAGCACTTGAGAGGTGGTAGCAGGCAGATCTCTGTGAGTTTGAGGCCAGTCTGGTCTACACAGGGAGTTCCTGGAAAGTAAAGACTACACAAAAAAAAATCCTGTCTCAAAAAAACAACAAAAAATGTTGGCCACAAATATTCAATGATAGAATGCTTATATAGGAAACTTAAAAGCCTTCAAACCTTAGCACCAAAAAGATAAATAAATAGAACAAAACAAAAATGTAACAAGAAAACAGGTATGAAGAAAATCTGGTAAAATGTGAAATTAAACCAAATAGCCACTTACTTTAAGGAAGGAGAATTAAGGAGTCAAGAAAGAAAAATCTCAAGCTAAGAATGTGACTAAGGAGTGAACTATATACTAGCATCCATCAGACTTAGATTCATTCCACAGCATCACAAAAGGAAACTCTCATTCATGAAAAAATAACTTAGAAATCTAAAAGGAATTCCCTCATTAGCCTTTATAAAACATTCCATAAATAATGTCTCATGTAAATGATACCGTTTACACTATAACAATTAAATTCACATACCAGCAAAAACTATCTTTGCTTTGTATTTCTGGATGCCTTTCACAGTGTAGCCCCAACGACGAGCAAGCTTACATGCAGTCTCTCCAGCCTCCACTCCTATTATAAGGAAAATACTCAGATTTAACTAATGTAAATTATCAAAAAAAAAGCTTAGCATGTGACACACAACTTAATCCCAGTTATTTGACACACTAAGGTGGGAAGAATGTAAATTCAGGGCCAGCCTAGGTGAAATGGTAAGAGATGCTTATTAATAAATACAAATAAAGAAACAAATGACTGATTGTTGGGAACAAAAAACAGGACTGCGTTACCTGTATTCATAGGAAGAACTTTGTTGTAGTTGAAAAGCTTGGTAATGTATTCCTCATATTCACCAAGGACATTGTTATAGAAAGCCCGAGATGTTAATGTCAGCTTGTCCACCTGACTCTTCATGGCATCTATGATCTTTGGGTGGCAGTGTCCTTGGCTGACAGCACCATAAGCACTCAGGAAGTCGAAGTACTGCCTGCCTTCCACATCCCACATATAAATGCCTAAAACAGAGGGAAGGGAAAGAATGAGAGTCTCCGTATGCCACAAGATCCCAAAATGAAGACTGACTTCCTAAGCCCTCTAAACACTGATATATGATACTCAGGTTATTCCTATGCTTAAAACAGCTTAGTGCGAGCCTGCTGACTTTGATTTAGAAATATTAAAGATATATTTTATCTGACTAACTCTTACATGTACATTTAACAGAACAGTATAAAAAGACCGTAATTGAGTCATAAATTTGGAGGAGGGCGGTTAGTGGTGAATAAGCACATAGAAATATACTCAATAATAGTGAAAGTGCAAATCCAACATGAAGCTCCACAGCTTCCATCCCAAGCAGCTGGTCTAACAGGAAGAAGTTTACTGAAAAACATAAGCTTCAGTTCTGGTTATTTTCAGTGTGTGATGCTATTTTTATTTGCAAGTTTTCTATACTAAATTTATTTAAAAAGAAAGAAAGAGAGAGAGGAAGAAAGAAAGAAAGAAAGAAAGAAAGAAAGAAAGAAAGAAAGAAAGAAGGAAAGAAAGAAAGGTTGTAATCGCTTTACAAATTTTTAGTCTCAAAGCCAAAACATTGAATTTACAAAGAAATTACAAAACAGAGAAAACTCTTGTATAGTATCTACAACCAAACATAGAACAGGAGTATTTGCAAACCACATACCTGATAAGGACTCAGCATGCAGAACACAAATGATAAACAACAATAAAAGCCACTAGACATGGTGGCACACACCTGTAATCCCACCACTGAGGGGACAGAGGTAGGAGGATGAGGAGCTCAAAGGCAGCTTGGGTTAAGCAAGTCTCTGTTTTTAAAAATGGGCAAATAACTTACTAGGATTTTCTTCAGAGACATACGGATGCTAATATGAACATGTAAAGATGTACAACCCATCACCAGCCATTAGAAGCATGGAAATCAAAACAGGGAGCTACTATTTCATACTAGCATGCTTATAAGTTTTAAAAGAAAAAGCAATGGGGCAAAGATAAGCCATCTGGAACTCGCATGCATCGCTAGTGGACGTGTAGGATGGTGCGGCTGCGGCTGGGTGTGGTGAACACCTGCAGTCAGTCCCTGCACTTGGTCACTCATACTGGATGAATGCAAGGTTAATAACAGCCTGACTTACACAGTAAGAGCCTGTGTCTCTACTAATACCAAGAATCAAACAAAAACAGTACAGCTGATGTGGAAAGCCTTAGTAAGCCTGGGCTGGGGAGATGGCTCAGTGGGTAAGAGCTCTTAATTTGTAGGCATGGCATGAGGACCTGAGTTTGAGTTCCCATATCCCACATTTTAAAAAAGCTGGGCATGGCCACACATTCCTGTTACTCTAGTGTTACGTGCAGAGACAGGCAGATTCCAGGAGTTCACTGGCCAGCCAGCCTAGCCAAAATGGTGTGCTTCATGTTTATCCAGAAACCCTGTCTCAAAGGAACAAAGCAGAACCAGATAAAGTGGGACACCTGACTTCCTCCTTAGCTTCTGCTCAGGCACAGGCAACACACAAACACACACACAAACATACACACAGAGGTTTGTTTTGTTTTGTTTTAAAGGTTGGCAGTTCCCCTAACAAGCTAATCATAGAGTTATCACATGACCCAGCAATTCCACTCTAGAGATCAATTCAGGCAGTGCCAAACTTTAAGAAACTCCGGCTTACAGGGCTGAAATACTTCAGCTGGGAAGAATGTTACAAAAAAAAAAAAAAAAAAAAAAAGACTGGCCCAATTAAAAGAAAAAAATACTGGCCTGGGAAAGGAAAGGAGGAGGAAAAAGAAGAGGAAGAAGAGGAGAAGAAGAAAGAGAGGGAGTGGGAGGAGAAGGAGGAACAAGAGAAGGAGTAGGAGAAGGAGAAGGAGGAACAAGAGAAGGAGTTAGAAGGAGAAGGAAGAAGAAGACAGGGATGAGAAAAAGGAGGAGGAAGGAAGAGGAGAGGAAGAAGAGAAATGGGGAGGGGAAGAGAAGACCCACTGCTCCTACTATCAACAGACAACGGAACAAACAAGAATGAGAGAGCTGGTCTAAGGTTCATTTGTAACTAAGGGCAAAAGAAAGCTAGACTCCTGCCGTGCTTTTGTTAACTTCCTGGTTCTGATAATTACCTGTGTGTATAAAAGATAAAGTTCCTGTGGGCTCTAAGAGAAGACACAGAGTACCTAGGAGTCAAGAGCTAGAAAACAGTGTACATGGGGGGGACGGCAGAAAGGGCACAATGAGAGAAAGCTTCAACTATCTTGGAGAAGAGGAAAGACACATTTTAATATCATCATGACTATTTTATTATTAGAGTGATATCAAGATAAAAACTAACTTTAAAAGGCTGTCAGTGATGTCACATTCCTAAGGTGCCTTAGTCACTTAGAAAAGGTCAAAGGAGCCCTATCTGCAACGGACATTCAATGAGGCTTGGACATGAGAAATACAAGACAACTAATTCTGATAACACGTTTCAAGCAAATGTGGCGGGTGGATTAATCCAAAACATACCTTTTCCTCTCTCCAGGGCTACAGGTAAAGGATGGTAATTGTGTGCACCGTATTTAGATTCCCGTTCAAAAATGTACTCAGAGGATGGTGGGCCTTGCACTGTCTTCTTAGTTGCAACGGATGTGGCAGAGGCGACTGAGGTGTGGACTCCTCGCCGCAGAGCAGCGACGGTCTGCAGACTTGCTAGTTTGGAAAGCATTGTGGGTCCTTCAGGAGTGGCAGTGCAGAGAAACCTGTCCAAAGAAAAGAGAAGGTGCTGAGAGTGACAACTTTTCCAGAGTCAACTCGTATCTGCTCCATAAGTAACTGCCAAGCTTCCATGCAGTCAGCGTCTAGCTTTATCGTACCAGACGTGCAGGGTTCAGGGCAGATATCAGAGGCAGGGCGCCAAGTCAGACGCCACAGTTGCCTGCTGGTTGGTCATGAGTCTGGGAGGAAAGCAGGGGCTATGAACCATTTTGAAACATTTTTAAAGCCCAGGGTGGTCTTTTAACTCTGGCATCAAATGACGCTGTGGAGCTAGGACTACAAGCAGAACCTGCCTCATCCTCTCTCAGCCCCACTCCAGGACCTCAGGATCCCCACCTCTATTCTTTATTTTACATTTTTAATCGTCATGGTATGTAGGTAGTGAGACAATAACAAATGTCGTTTTAACCTAGATGTGATGATCCCAGCATTTAGGAGGCAGAGGAAAGATGACCAAGTTCCAGGCTAGCCTGGCCTACACAATAATAAGTTCCAAACCAGCCTGGGCTACAAGTAGCCTCTGTCTCAAAAACAGAAAGAAGGTAGGATGGGGAGAGAGAGAGGCAGAGAGATGGCTCAGTGATTAAAAGGATTTGCTACTTTTGCAGAAGACCTGAGTTCATACGTCAGTGCCCATACAAAGGCTCACAACTGTCTGTAACTCCAGGGGTCCCCGCAGCCTCTTCTGATCTCTACAAGCAGCAGACACTCACATGGTACACATAGACTGTCAGGCAAAAATGTAGTGCACAAAAAATAAAAATACATCTTTAAAAAATATATAGAAACAAGAAAAAGTAGTTTTTGGAGACTGGAAAGAGTTTAGCACCCAAACTACACAAGGTAAAATCTGTCATTTAGCACAGATATCTAAAACGTAAGTCAAACCCAGCAGAAACAAAGGCAAAAAGACGTATTCTGCACTTTGTTAAGAGTCTTGAGATCTTACAGTAACAAACGCAAATACAAAACAGATGACTCATAAGGAATCTATTTTGGTAGGATGGCTGTTTCTATAGCCCAGCCACCTCCCCTGCCACACAGCACATTTAAAAAGTATCAAAAAAAAAAAAAAAAGTCAACTGTTTAAAGGAAAACAAACAAACAATTGGGACCAAGAGAATACCGAAGTACAAACAGCTAAGTGAGACATACACAATTCCAAGCCCACCGTGTTCACAAGCATTATTTACACTTTCAGGATCAGGCCCACTGTGTTCACTAACATTTACACTTTCAGGGTCAGGCTGCTCTCTCAACACCAGTCCTAAAACCAGTCCCTAACAGTTCTCCCCCGACTTCTGTGTGCACAGCTCACCATTGAGATCACAGTAAAATCCTGCAACAAATAAGAGCATGTATAGATACCATGTCTGCAAGCAGAGAAGGAACACATTTTAGGTACATTCTAGGCTAGAGGGAAGTTAGCAAAAGCCAGACACACTTGGGGTGTCTATATATACAAATAGCTAATTCATGTTTCAACAGAATTTTCCAACAAGTCAAACCATGCATGATCTTAGCACTCTTGATTCTGCTGCCAAATCAGCCAACCGTGGGACTTGGCTAACTTCTCTTTCAACTTGGCTCTCACTCCACACTAAAAATCCAGTGAGGTTCAGGAATTAGCAATCACTAATCAGATGCCAGAGCTCTGTCTTGTTTGCCAAAAACTTCCCACTATTCTTCCTTCCCACGGTTCTGACCAAAGTATAGATTTAAAACTCAAGATTTAGAGACTGTCTTGATGGGGTCTAAATGATTCCTAAAATAAAATACACAATTGTATACTTCCCTAAAAAAAAAAAAAAAGATTTGTTAATTCCACAGTATTTTCTCTCAAACTAACAAAAACAAAGCAAGAATCACTAGACTGGAAATAGCAGCTAACAAAAATGTTTAACTGTACTACAAAGAACCAGTCCCCATCACCACCACTGAGTCTAAGATACCAATGTATGTATCATTTCTTTCTAGGCTCCTTACAATCTACACAGTCGATGCTATTTGAACTACTGAAAACTTAAAATGGTATTAATTTCTGCTTAGCAAATATGCATAAAATGTGCTTTCTCAGATACTCCTTAGCAGACACACCTGGATACACACACGAAAAACACTCATTCACAAAAAAAAAAATAAACAAATCTTTAAAATAAGTATCAACATAGCAAGGTGTTCTAGGACATGTCTAATTAAGAAAAGAAAAGAGTGTTAGGGAAAACTGTTAATGAGAGAAAACAAAAAAGTCACTGTGGCTGTATTTAACTTCTCTACTTTCTACAATGACCATAAATTGTATTTATGATATACTGAAAATGAACTTGGACATGAGTCTGAGCTGTTTGACAGAGTCCAGACAACAAGCAAAGTCAAAAGAAAAGACAGGATCTGGTAAGCTTTGAGAAAACAGTGTGATGTAGGGAAGAGTGCAGTCAGTGCTCCCAAGATGTGCTGTCAGTGCTCCCAAGATGTGCAGTCAGTGCTCCCAAGATGTGCAGCCTTGGGTCCACCAGGTCACCTGTTTTACGGGAAGGCTCACACTTTAAAATAAAAACTACTCTTATACTTTCGCCACGAAAGTCTACAGCTATGTTTTTCTACTGAAAAGTGTCCTATTGGCAAGAAGATACTAAAAAAACCTGGTTATTGAAAAAATCCTAAAAATGCTTTTAATGGTGTATTTTTATAGGTTGCAATAAGATGGCAAGTGACTGCAGACGTGGGTTGGGGGGCTATAATCCCAACATCGGGGGTAGGGGGCGGGCTGCGACAGGAGCGTTTCCAGTCCAAGGCTACATTCAGCTGACTCAAAACCAAGTAAAGACTGCAAGGGGAAAGAATCTAAAAACGATGATCTAAACTCAACTTATTTCAATTTACACAGCATTACCTCCTCAGCTAGAATCTATTCATCTGCTGGGTCCCCTCAATTTCATATAGAATGATGATAATCAGTAGCATAACAGAATTCAAAACATGACTAATATTCCCAAGTTCTCTAGATAGTTAACTAAACTGGGAAAGGCAACAAGTTGCACAGACCATGACATACCAGAATCTGGTACACACATTTCTATTAAAGAGTCTCTGTGTCCAAGTTTCGGAGCTTCGTACTGTATGAGAAATACTAGAACAAAATTAAAGAGGGCTTTCAATAGCCACCAACAATCTTCTCTTTCATGGGGGCTCAGGAAATGGTAGAAGTGTGGTAGAAAATCCAGTGTTTCACAATCTGGATTTAAATTCAGTCTGCGGCTCTACATAAATGTGTCACTCTTTCTGAACGTCGATGCAGTTGGAGCCATTCACAATATCTTGCGGAGTCCATGTTAAAGGCCCGGGTTTAGCACAAAGGCGCTATTCATGACATTCTCTTCTGCTCTAAGTTCACTGCAACACCAGCCAAGTTCTACAGCTTAAAAAAAAACACTGGCATGGTTCTTCTCCAAACTGCTTTAGTTTTCACTAAAACAATAAAAAAAAATCCTCAGGAACTAAAAATCATTTGATAAGTTCTTGCCTAAAATATATGAAGCCTTGGACTCCATCTCTAGCGCCAAATAAACTAGAGAAGCAGAGGCAGGAAGATTAGGAGTTCAAGACCATCCTTGGATACACAAGAAGTTAGAGGTGGTCAAGCATGCTGGTATATGTCTTTAATCCCAGCACTCTGGAGGCAGAGTCAGATGGATCTCTAGGAGTCTGAGGCCAACTTGGTCTACATACTGAGTTCTAGCTCAGCCAGGACTATAAAGTGAGACCTTGCCTTAATATTAAAACAAAATAAACAGTAGTCAGACAAGAAAATTACCTACTTAAGAGATTACCATTAACTACTGATTTTCTTCTGTGCATAAATACTATGCAGAAATAATTTTTTTTCTACCTTCTCCCTTTGAACTTACCATGCAAGTACCTCGTAAACACTTTCAGAACACTGCAGACTTTTATCACAAATCCTAACACTTCAGGCACTTGTTTTCAAACAATCCCCACTGTGAACTTAAGCTTGTACAAAAGAAGTAGTCAACTATGTCTAAAAAATCACCTCCCCTGGGTACCTGCCTTCTGCTGGCATTCTCTCATCTGGCAAGTGAAGGAGATCCTTACTGAACACACAACTCCTGAAGGAGGCAAGTTAGCAACCAGACAAGCCAGGTAAAGAGACCACCCATCCTGCATCAAAGTAACTCAGCTCTGAGAGGCTGCCTCTCTGTCCTCCTGTGGAAGCTCATCTTTTCATCACGGGTTCAGAGCTGAGGCCAGCTTGGTCTACAAAGTGAGTCTGGGACAGCCAGAGCTACCCAGGGAAACCGTGTCTTAAGAAACAGAAGGAAGGTAGGTAGGCAGGCAGGCAGGTAGGCAAGGAGGCAGGCAGACAGGGAGGTAGGCAGGCAGACAGACAGACAGACAGATAAAATGATGTGTTGTCAAACACATTATTTATTATTTATATATACTATGTATCTATTATTTATATTTAGCAAATATAATGGCCTAAAAATAAAAACTAATGACAGGCCAAGCACTGTGAACACATAATGTTTAATTTCAGGCCACCATTGTTCCCTTCCCTATCAGCCCACAGGAATATTTCCACAGTACAATTTCCACTAAGGGTTGAATTTGGAAGAATTTGTTTAGCCTGCCTTATTAAATAACACTTTCTTAAATTACTCTAAAAGAATCGTCAGTGTAAAGTCATCCAAAAGCCATTGAAAATATTCAGCTTGAGAAGTAAATTTGGTTTGGCTATTGTTAAATATTTACTTTTCTGAAGTAACCATTCACAAATACAGCCCTTTTTTGAAGTTCTGTCAACATAAGCTTTGTTTTATGTAACCAATTTTCTGGCTAAAATTCACCTCAAGTGCGTCACTGGCAAACAGCTAAAGTAACACAACTGGAAAACGATTGGACCAACTACACCTCACCCTCCACACACCTCCAAATCACTGCCCATTCATTGCTATTTTTAAAAGTATAGAGTTTGGCTCATCCTCAAGAACTTAGCAAAGAGCATAAAAATACATATCCAAATAACCACAATAAAGACAGACTATGGAAAGTCAATACATGAGACAGGAAAAACATGCCTTTAAAAATATGTACTAATTAAAGTTTTAGGGGCTGGAAAGATGGCTCAGCAGTTAAGATCACCTACTACGATTGCACAAGACCAGAGTTTGTTCCCAACACCCACATTACGTGGCACAACTATCAAGAACTGCTCCAGGGATACTGGATCCCTCTGGTCTCAAATGACACCTTCATTCACAATCTCACACACACAGAGACAATCAAAGTACAGTTACATAAAATTAATTTACCTACAGACACAAGTCTGATTGAGAAGAAAATTTAGGGTAGAGAAATGGGGTTATTCAATTGGCAAAGCCACTTCATTCCAAAATCACTCCTTCTCCCTTAATATATCTTGACACATCTACAAGGTAGATGTACTCCCAAGCATGCTGTAGGCCTGAGGCAAGATTTGCTGGCAGCAAAAGCTCCCCACAATTAGGCTGGAATTTACTGAGGTTCAGCATAGCTTGCCAAAGGCCTAAGGAGGGGGTCTTCGTGCAAGAGCCCTGTGGGCCAATCCCTAGCCACCATCTCATCGTAATGTGCACGTCACTTCCTCAATCCTCTTACTGGGTTTAGGACTGGAGAGAAGTGCGGATTGGGGAGGGATGGGTATGATCTGCCAAGGGATGTAGAAGCTGCCCAAGGAACTCGGACTTGGTCCGCGTCAGCGCCCTCTCCTGGTGAGGGGACCACAAGTTCGCAGCTCTATCCCCAGGGATCAGGTCCCCAGGGATCGGATCCCCCACAGCAAAACTGCTCGAGATGCTCCGCGTCCTCAACGCCGCTTTTTCAAAGCCGAGACCTCCAAGACCCTAGTCCCCTAGCCGAGTCCCCAGAGGATGGTGAGCCCAAGCCGTGCCTGGCAGGCGGCAGTGCCACATCTCCGGCCTCTCGTTCCCCGCCCATCCTCACGCCGAGCCCGCCCCACCCCGGGCCTGCACAGCGCCCTAGACCCAGAGATCCCAGCGTTGTCCCGGCTGAGACTCCGGAACGCCGAGCGGGCCCGAGTCACTCTGGCCCAACCCTGGCACGCACGTCGTACCTGACAGCGTCCGCTAAGCGACTCAGACTAGTTCAGCCACGAAGCACGATGTGGCAGCCCAGCACGTCAGGCCGTTTAAGACGACGTGTCTGTCCCGCCCCCACCCGTTCTCTCACTTCATTGGCTAGGGCAGAGGGCGGCACACCAATCACAAGAGGTCCATCCTCGCCCCACCCACCCGGCCTTGAGCCTAGGGGCGCCAAGCTTCTGCTGCCTTCCTTCCCCGAGTGCGCAGTCTGTTTTTGCGCCTGCCGCGCTTGATCGCTTCGCTGAACTTGGAGCAGTTTACTTTCTTTTACAGAAAGGGAAACGGAGGCCCAAAGGAAAGGTGGCCTCTCACTGCGTTTCTCTAGCCGAGGGACCCTCCAAAGCCTTCCCTGAAAGAGTCTCTTGGGAGCAACATCTTACCTTAAATGCTGAAACCACATGACCTTGAACCCTCAGGTACCAAAATGGCAAGACAGCTTACTGATGCTTCTACTATCATCTCTGCAGCTGTAAAACGCTGCCCAGATGTTAGTAACTGTTGTTATTAGTGGTTGGAAATGACAGCTACGCTGTACAGACTTGCCTGCACTCCCTCCACTACCCGTGGTTAAAACTCAAAATCCGAAAAGAATATTGCAGGATAAACAGAATCAGAAGGCGCTTAGATATCATTTTGTCTATAACACTCGTTATAAATCAGAAACCATGCAGAGAATAGAAGAGTTATCCAATCCTGTGCCAAAAGCTGCAGACCACAGAGGACAAGTGATTCACTACCCTACACTGATGCTTCAGGGACAGCCAAAAAGATTTTACACTCCAGTTTGGAATGAACGAACATGAGTGGCTGAGAAAGCACAAGGATGGAGAGAATGCCACATCAGAGAGAGCCGCTGTCAGTCTAAGTATCCAGGGATAGATGTGGAGTTTCTAGAACCCCAAAGAGAGAGGAGTTTGAGGAGAGACTACTTGGAGGGAGCTGGGTAAGCCTGTCATTCCCACTGTTGGGAATCCCACAAGAACACCAAGCAAACAGCAATAACATATATGGCAGAGGATTAATGCAGACCCATGCAGGCTCTGTGATTGCCGCTTCAGTCTCTGTGAGCACAGGGTTGTTCTTTATTACAAGGTTTTACAGTTCCTGTAGAAGTATTTGCCTGAATCTGTTGGTAGAGTTAAAGACTCAACAATCCCTGCCATGTGGGCTTTGGCCCTACGTGTTTTAGGACTTGGTTCCTCTAAGCTTTGGAGCTCTCTCTCTCTGCTCCTCGTGAACTAAAGCCACTAAGAGGACAAAAGCCTAAGGAGTGTGATAAGACAGGTGGTGGTGGACCCTTTTAATCCCAGTACTCCGGAGGCAGAGGCAGGCGGCTCTCTGTGAGTTCTAGGCCTACGGAGGGAGTTCCAGGACAGCCAGAGTTACACAGAGAAACCCTGACTTGAAAAACCAAAAAAAAAGAAAAGACGATTCCCACAGACTAGCCTTTCTAGACACAGAGCAAGATTAGAAAGAGGAGGAAAAGAAAGTGGGATGGGAAAAGGCTGGGGAAATGGTTCAGTAGGTAAAGTGATTGTTGAGTATAAAGAGACCAGAGTGCAGATCCCCAGGGCCTACGGAAATGCTGAGTGGGCACAGAGGCCCATCTGGAATCCCAGTGTTCAAGGAAGCAGAGACAGAAAAATCCCTAGAGCTCTGGGTTCAAGTGAGAGAGCCAGGCTCAATTAAATATACACAGAGGAATCAATCATGGAAGCTGCCAGACCTTGTGCACCCACATTCATGCAAACACTGGTATATACAAACACACCAGACAAACAAAAGAAGACCAAGGAAGAGAGAGAGAAATAGAAGACATTCAACAGCCATAACAGGGAACATCTTAGCTGATCTGGTCCGTACGGTCAGAGAAATACTGTGGGCTCAGAGACAGAGCTGGGAATCCAATATCCACAGGAGCACTGAGTAAGCCTCCTGTACTCATCCTGTCCTTGGCCAAGGTCATTTGCTCAGATCATTATTACTTCATTACTATAATGACCATTACCCTCTAGGGCTCATCATTATGAGTGGGTAACTTTGTCTCTTTTTTATTCCTTTTATAGCACCTACTTCAGTATGCTCAACCTGGGGGGTGGGGGGTTGACTCTTCTTCCCCTGGGGTCTCTATGGTTCTGCTCTGCAAACCAGGACAAATGGGTAAAGCCAGGGCTCAGGATCTTCGTCTGCCTTGGCGAGCAGGAGCAGCTGAGCTCATCAGGAGAGCTAAGTGTAACATCACAACATGTGGCAAGCCTTTTGGACTCTCAGGTAGGGTGCTCTTTGATGAAAAGGTTTTCATAAGCAAGAAACTTCTGGGAATGTCTGAGTTTTATCACTTCTCACTTATCAGAGAATGGCACTGGGTACAAAGAACATGATAAAATTTATGGTTTCCCTCCTACTCCGTTTTTTTTTTTTCCCCATCACTAATTGTAGCCAAGAAAGAACAACCTGCACCTTGGAGTAGCCTTTTCCCACTGAGAAACAGAGCTGTTCTGATTGAATTTGCACAATCTAAAAACACGTAGGGTCAAAGCCCACATGGCAGGGATTGTTGAGTCTTTAACTCTACCAACAGATTCAGGCAAATACTTCTACAGGAACTGTAAAACCTTGTAATAAAGAACAACCCTGTGCTCACAGAGACTGAAGCAGCAATCACAGAGCCTGCATGGGTCTGCATTAATTCTCTGCCATATATGTTATTGCTGTTTGCTTGGTGTTCTTGTGGGACTCCCAACAGTGGGAATGATGGCTGTCTCTGACTCTTCTGTCTTCTCTTGGGACCCTTTTCCTCCTATTGGGTTGCCTTACCCAACCTTGATATGAAGGTTTATGCCTAGTCTTACTGTATCTTCTTAGCTCTGTTCTGTGGATATTCCTGGGAGGTCTGCTCTTTTTTAAAGGGAAATAGAAAAAGAGTGGATAGGGAAAGGGGACTGGGGTGGAATGGAGTAGGGTGGAGAATGGGAGAGAAAGAGGGGAGTAAGCTGGTCAAGATGTATTGAAAAGCAAACCAACCAAATAAATAGAAGCATCCTATGAGCAGATAACCAAGTTAAATCCACAAGTTAATTTGACAAACGTCCCTTAAGTGCCATTAACATCTGACTCTGTGTTGAGTTTCATATCAGGTGAACCCGTGTGAAAAGGAAGGGACACAGACAGTCGGGAAATACTCCTTCAATGATTATGAACTGAAGCCTTGCAATTTTGATTTCCTCTCACATGGAAAGGGGACGAATACTTTGGTTCCTGAAGTGGACAATTCTCGATATTTATTGACTAGAAAACCAACTGTGTGTTGCCAAGAGTGGTGGCACATTCCTGCAATCCCAGCATTAGGGAAGCAGAGGCCAGCCAGGGTTTCACAGAAAGATTCTGTTTCAAAAAAAAAAAACAAAAGACAAAGTTGAGACACAGCCCAGTGATTAAGAGCATGTGCTGATTGGGGTTCACCAGCACCCTCTTCAGTAGCTCACAACCTCCTGTACCTGTAACTCCAGGGGATCTGATGCCCTTGGCCCTCACAGGCACCTACCCACATACATATGCACATAATTAAAAAATAATAAAAATAAATATTTTTTGAAGAACAAATAAAAAATAAACAGGTGAGAGAATATGGGTTACGAAGGCTTTTTTTCCCCAATACTCCACTGTTCAGCTTATTATTTGTTATTAGTCTAGGCTACATAGTTTTGGGCTTCAAATTTTTAATCATTTGAAAAATCCACACTAGTTCCAAGAAGGAAGTCTGAAAAGAAACCTTAGGAAATATTAGTGGCAAAAAAAATAAAAGGTAAAAACACAACAACAACAACAAATTGTGGCAAATTATATTCTTGCTAAAAAGATGTCTTCCCAGGGCTGGAGAGACAGCTTGGCAGTTAAAGAGCACCTGCTGTTTAACTGCCGATTTCCTCAGCACCCATATCAGGCTGCTCCCAAATATTTGTCACTCCAGCTCCAGGAGATCCAAAACTTCCCTCTGGTTGAGCAGTGGTGGCGCAGGCCTTTAATCCCAGCACTTGGGAGGCAGAGGCAGGCGGATTTCTGAGTTCGAGGCCAGCCTGGTCTACAGAGTGAGTTCCAGGACAGCCAGGACTACACAGAGAAACCCTGTCTCGAAAAAACGAAAAAAAAACAAAAAACAAAAAACAAAAACATTCCCCTGGCCTGGTGCACATATATATGCACAAGCAAACACTCACTGAGTTGGGGAAGGTGTTTATGTGTGAAGGTGAATGAACATCCTCAAATCTACTACACCAGAGACCCAGCGGGAGCAGGGGGAGCTGAAAGGGACAGCTGGAGAAAAGTATCCTTACCCTAAATCTGAACTCGAAGCTCTATGGATGTGCAGACTGAGAAGTTTTGCAATTCAAATGTCAGTCTTGATGTGAGGATGTGCCTGTGTGAAGTATCTCTGTCTCATAGCTGAACCTAGAAGTCTACTTACAATGCCTGTCCTCCCCTTGGAAGACCCCTCCCAACTCCCCAGCCTGCAGGGGGCCTAGGGGAATTTCCTCTTCCTCTTCCTCTTCCTCTTTCTCTTCCTCTTCCTTTTCCTCAGTGTTTCCTGTCTGCCTTTTTTACTGCCATTATGCTCCGACTTTGACTCCAGTTCACTGTCTAGGTCTTATCTTCCTAGATAGACGACTTTGTTTGGGTTTGTTGATTTGTTTATTTCGTTTGGAGACACTTTGTTTGGAATCTCACTTCCTAGCCCGAGCCAGCTTTGAATTCTTCCCTCTGCCTCCCAAATGCGAGGATCTCAGGTCTGCACCATCACACACAGCTCTGTGCTCTTTTTCTTAAGAATAGTTCTTTCATATCTATCACTGCTCATCTTTATGGCCCTGGGCAGCAACTAGGAGCAGAGCAGGTGGCCATTTATAAAGGGGTGGGTCCTGGGGCCCAGAGATCTCCCCAGTGTAGAAAAGTAACAGCCACTCAGACCAAAGTCCTAGAAACCTGGACTGAATAAAAAGTGCATCAAGTGTTTCTTACCCACATCCCAATGCTGGCTTTGCTAAAGAACAGTCATATGCTGAAGATATGCCACAGGAGCCTACTAAAAAAAAGTTTTATTGAGTCAGGTCTCACATATGCCAAGGCTGGCATCTAACTCTGTGCAGCTAAGAATGAACCGGAGTTCTCATCCTCCTGCCTTTCCCTCCCAAGTTCTGGGATTATAGGCATGAACTACCACAACTGGTTTGTGTAGCACTGAGGGTCAAACCAGGACTTAGCACATGCATGTAGACAAACACTCCACAACAGAGCCACAACCCCAGACTGACCTGAACACATTTATAAAATGTACACAATAGAGAAGACAAGGGACAATTTCTTCTCATGGACTCTGAGATTGGGAAGGGAACCCCGGAAAGGGATTAGGGGCTGGGTGTCTATAGACAGCAGACACTGTATGCCTGGAAAACTCAAGAGAAGAGAAATTTCCAGAAAACAGATGGAAGGGAATCAAATCAATTCAGGTCACCAAAGAAGAAGTATAGCCTATTTAAATCAATTCAAAAGCAAGTGTTTAGAGACCCAGAAGCCAGACAAGAGGGCAAACTTCTGTGATTACAGCTAGTGGGAGGCTACCAAGGGAAGACTGCAAGTTTGAGGACATCCTGGGCTACATATATAGAAAGACCCTATATAAAACAACAACAAATAAGTAAATAAGCAAATAACTATAGTAATAAATAAAATAGAAATAAAGAGATTCAACTTGTAGCCTTGAAAATCAGATAACTTTCCGTGTTAAAAAGTTGATGTGCTGACTGATTATACTGTCTGCACTTCGGGAGGCAGAGACAGGCAGATCTCTGAGTTGGAGATTAGCTTGGTCTACAGAGTACATTCCAGGACATCTATCTCCAATTAGCACGTTCAGTTCAGGACATTTCACACTGCTGAGATAAAGGAGTCAAAACCAGGTCCAGGCCACCCTTGTAAAGTTCCTGCATTTTGGTTGAATTGTGACAATTCCTCTAAGTACAGTAATTTGGTTTTCAGAACTAAAGTAACTTGTTTCTCTAGACTTTTGCCTTCCCTACCCTATGGATCCCAAGTAATGATCAGCCCAGAAAGATTTGTATCCACCACCTAACATTCCTTATCAGCAGTGTAAGTGTGTAACCAGTCGTCTACACACTGGTTACCCCTAGCATGCTCAAGTGTAGGCCAAATAAGCAGATGTCTCAATCTCCTTCCCTGCACAGGCGACTTTTGCCTTGTAACTACCCCTAGCTTATAAGCAATTGGTGGGCTCCACTTCCTAAAGCCCCTGAAGGTTTTCACTCAAATAAATGTGCACACTGTTGGCAAGTTGCTCGTTCCCTTTTCTAACTCATTGACCTTGCAAACAGGGCCCAGCCAAAGACACAAAAAAGCTGACAGCCAATAAGCCAAGTATCCTACTCAAGATTTCATGCTTGGACCCAAGCAGTGGTGATCCATGCCTTTAATCCCAGCACTCAGGAGGTAGATGCTGGTGTGAGTTCAAGGCCAGCCTGGTCTACACAGCAAGTTCTAGGACAGCCAGGGTTCTACACACACACACACACACACACACACACACACACACACACAATCTGCCTCAAAATAAAATTCCATGCTTGGGACACTATCAGAATTTGAGACAGAGATAAGAACCTACAAGTTTAAGGCCATATCAATCTACATAGCAGACTGCCAGACTACTTGTTGAAAACCTATCTTATGGCTGGTTGGGTCGGGGGAGAGGGGAAGGGAGTAATTATTATTTAGACTAAGAACAAAAGAGCTTAAAGTGAAATGCTTGGAAAAAATTTTAAGAGTGTGCTAGCTTTGAAAATATTACATCGTTCATGAGTTTTTAAAGAAGATAAGCCTCAAATATTAGTTAAATATTTACATCCTTATCGATTTCAGTACTAAGACTATCAGCGTATCTTGCAATAATTTTTTATGGATTCCACAAAGGCTGGCTCTCAATGTTGAAGTCTGGATAACCTTTATGGCTTTTCTTTTGAGGACTTTAACTCTGTCTCTCTGTAGCTGAAACTCTTATCAAAAACGAGTTTAAAAAGTCATGATTTGTTGATTATTTTTTCCTTGATATTATTGACATAAATATAGTTTTAAATTATTTCTTTCTAGCATTACTACAGAACAGTTGACAAATTCTAACTGCAATTTATATTTGATAAACATATGCATTGTTAAAAAGATTACCATGGCTAAGCTAAAGCCAGATACAATGTGATCAGTTTTCAGATTCTTGTTCTGCTGTGCTCTGCATGAAGTTTTTGGTTGGTCATCTGTTTTGTTTTGTTTTTTTTTTTTTAATTTTTTTCCATTTATTGTATGTGTGTAAACAAATTGTGGGAATCAGTTCTCTTCTTCCATCATGTGGGTTCCAGGAATCAAACTTGGGTCTTCTGGCTTTATCCAGTGATGCCATCACGTTGGCCTGGTTTAACATTATTGTTATTTGTATTTATTATCATTGCTACATTTATTTATTTTCTGTGTGTATACATAGGTGCACACAAGCAGTAGTTTGTCTGTGGGGTCAGAGGACAGCTTTTAAGAGTTGGTTCTTGTTCTTTCTCCACTCTGTTGAGGCAGCGGTCTCTCCTGTCTTTGCCACTTTATGGTTCACTCCAGCCTAGTTAGCCTACCATCTGGTCCTCATGTCTCTGCCTCCCATCTCACGGTAGAAGGCCTGTGCTTGTACATTGCCATCACTACATTCAGCTTTTGTACACGAATGTCTGGCTTTCACTGCAATTGCTTTTACCCACTCAACCATCTTGCCATCCCCAGTTACTATTTTTGCTCTAACTCTGCTGAAAACGGTGGACCACTTTGGAAAGTCACCTCATGGGTAGCAATGCCAGTCCTGATGCTGAGTCTCTGAGAAATTCCACAAATGTGGCTGTCCTCGCTTTGGCAGTAGCATCTGCTTCTCCTTTCATTTGAACTGATTGTCCCCAAGAGTATTTTAGTGATAATCATAGCTCAAATGCTTGTGTTAGAGATGAGAAATTACATCCTGCCTGCCACACTGTTTGACTTCTATCTTTGCTTCCTGGTCTCTGCACCAATTTAAACATATTCTAGAAACAGAGGATTCAAGAACATTAGTCACCCCATTTTTAATTAAAAAAAAAAAAAACTTTTGAGAAATGGTGCATTACTGGTTGCCATAGCAAAACATCTGACAAGAGTAACTTAAGGAAGGAAAGGCTTATTTTGGCTCACAGTTTGAGGGTACAGTCCATCACAGTGACAGTAGCATGAGGCAGCTGTCACATTGCACCCACAGTCAGGAAGCAGGGAGAGATGAATGGCACTGTTCAGTGAGCTTTTTCTTTTTATGCAGTCTGGGATCCCAGACCAATCAATGGTATCATCTACATTTCAGGCAATAACTCTACCTCAAATAACCCGATCTACAAACTTTTTGATTGACGTGCCCAAAGATTTGTCTCTAAGGTGATTCTAGACCCTATAAATCATATATAATAATTATATAATATATAATCATCAACATAAATAATATATAAATCATCAATATAAATTACATAAATCATTATAAATCATCACACCCAGTCTTACTATGTGGTCCAGTTTGGCCTTGAACTCACAGCAGTCCTCTTGCCTTGTGCTCCTGAGTGCAGGGATCATAGGCATGTGCCACACCCAGATTTTACACTTTAATCTTTAATGCCTTTGATCTCAGCAGTTGGGAGGCAGAGGCAAGAGGATCTCTGTGACTTTAAAGCCAGTCTGGTTTACATAGCAAGTTCCAAACCAGCCAAGGATACATAGTAAGACCCTGTCCCAAAAAAACAAACAAACAGGGCTGGAGAGATGGTTCAGCAGGTAAAAGCACTGACTGCTCTTCCAGAGGTCCTGAGTTCAATTCCCAGCAACCACATGGTGGCTCACAGCCATCTGTGATGAGGATTCAATGCCCTCTTCCGGTGTGTCTGAAGACAGCTACAGTGTAGTCATATACATAAGATAGATAATTCTCTAAAAACAAACAATTTTTTATAACTTTAAATGAGCTGTTTTGAGATCACCAATAGGCACAGCACTTTGAAAACACCTTCCAAACCACCCAGAGGTTCCAGGCATGGTGCTGTTCTGAAAATTCTTAACAATGAGGAATGCTATTTTCCATGTTCTCAGAAGCATGGCCCAGCCCTGAAGCTTTCATCTTCTACAGAGATTATGATTGAAATCTAAATAAACCACACACCTCAAGAGTCACAACTGTACTCTTACTTCCCAAGGCGACACTATACCACAAAGATTTGTCTGCTCGAATAATGTGAAGAAAGGCAACTTTTTTCTACTGAGAAGGCTGTACCACTTTACTCCTAGCTTTCTCTCTGCTGCTCCTTGCAGTCTACAGAGTTCTGTTGCAAACTTCACTGAGCTGGCTTTCCCCAGGCCACTAACCGTGTTCCCCTGGGATCTTTCCAAAGGAAAGTTGTGATCAACCCAGAGAAGTGGTCCAGAGTCTCACTGGACAGACAGATCACCAAAGTATAGTTTCAGTTCTTCCCAAGTGTCTAAAGACTGATGTCAGAAGCAGCTCTGCAAACCTTCAAATTCTGTAAATTGGAGAATCTGAGTCTTTTTATAAAAACAAGATTAATTTTACATTTTTAATTATGAGTCTGTGGGGGGCGGGGTATGTGCATATGAATGCAGAAGCATTGGATCCCCCTGGAGCTGGTATTACAGATGCTTGTGAGCGACCTGATACTACTGCAGAGACCCAAACTCCAGTCCTTTGCAGGACTGTGCTCTCTTAACCACTGGGCTGTCATGCTGGACTTCGTCTGTCATTTTTAAGGTTTGATCTTTTAATTCTCCTATGGGACTTTTTTCTTCTCAGCCAATCTTTTTAGTTTGGTAGATAACATATTTGCTTAATTTACAAATCAAGGCAAAGTGGACACGCGTGGACACGCGCAGGCGCGC
>JANHMN010000003.1:120212091-120262949 GCA_030674055.1 Rhabdomys pumilio
GTAGACCAGGCTGGCCTCAAACTCAGGAATCCACCTGCCTCTGCCTCCCAAGTGCTGGGATTAAAGGTATGTGCCACCATCGCCTGGCCAGAATGGTATTTAAGAAAAAATAAAATAAAATCTTTTGGGGACTGCAGAAATTGCTGTTTTTAAAAATCAAATCCCAATTTCAGTTTTTCAAATGAAGACTCAAGAGCCGGAGGCTGAGGGTGAAAACCCACTAACTCAGAAAGGCAGAGAGAGCACCGTGCTGACCCTGCTCCTCAGCTGACATCCCAAAAGGAAAAAGCCAGTTCTCCACACTGTCTTAAAAACCCTTTCAACTGACTGTCCCTCCTTTCTACTTCCTGTGCCTCTCTCTACCCATCCTCCTGACTTCCTCTTACTCTATGGTTTTCTCCTATGTTCATTCCCTGTCAACTGATTGCTTGCTCTGCCTCTTGATCCATACTTGACTTTATTTAATCCTGTTCACAATAAACAGAAAGCTCTCAGATTAAAAGTGTGTGCTAGGGCAGAGCCACACCACACCTAGAAACCGATTTTCCTAGTACACAATCTCATAGTGTGATCAAATATCCTGCAACACATATACTGCAAATATCCTGAGCTAGGTAAGGCTGAGCCACACCACAACAATCTCGGGCTTCGCGGTCTGATTAGATATCGTGCAACAAGAGATAGCTCAGTTGTCGAGAGCACAGTGCTGCTCTTGCAAAGGATTGGGTTCAGTTTCCAGCACCCACACAGTAGCTCACAACCATTTGTAACTCCAGCTCCAGGAGATCCAGCGGGCATGTGCATGGTGAACATGCATGCATACAGACAATACATACACATAAACTAAAAATAAATTAAAAAAAAACCTTTTGGAGGTAAAAAGAGTTTGAAAATCAGGAGATGGGAAGATCAACAGTTAAGAACAGATGCTACTCTTGCTGAGAACTCAGGTTTGGTTTCCAGCACCCACATGGCAGTTCACAACTACACGTAACTCCAGTTCCATTGTCCTCCAGGGGCTCTCAGTGTGTACATAATTCTCATAATACGTGCAGGCAGAATATTCACACACAAAAAATAAAAATAAACAAATCATTTTTAAAAAAAAGAGTTTCAAGCTGGGCAGTGGTGATGCCTTTAATCCCAGCACTTGAAAAGGCTAAACAAAGCAAAAATAGCAGAAAAACAAAACAAAACAAAACAAAACAAAACACCCCAAAGAAACAAACAAACAAACAAAAAACCCAGAGTTTCAAAATCAGAACAGGTTCCAACTACATGAATTTATGATTCTTACTATCAAGAAGACAAATTTCTCTACATTTATCTGTTTGTTTGTTCTCAGGGAGAGCAGGTGTCACAGTGTGCAGGTAGAGAGATCAGAGGAAAATTTGTAGGAATCAGTTCTCTCCTTCCATCACGTGGGTACAGCAAGTGCCTTTACCCACAGAACCGTGTCACTGGCCCAAGACAGAGATTTCTCTAAATCACTGCGTGTCGTTCTACTTGAACGTAATTTAGAAAACCAGAAATCCATAACAGAAGCTGATGGTTTGACAAAAGGAAGAAATGACTCAATCAAAAACACAAGACCTGGCACTGGCAACACCACGTGCTTGGGCTGTTTTTGCTATGTTCTGGGTGTCTTAAATACCTGGCATGGATTTACACATGAAAGCCAGATATATAGAGAACAAACCTGGCAAAGGAGAAATTCGCAGCATTGTTTCTATCCTAGCATCCAAATGTCATCAATGCTAAAGACACTGCTTCTTTGTACAGAGACAGCTGACACGGAAGTCGTGACCTTTGCTACGTGTTCTAGCACAGCTACTCACCTGGCTGTGACCTTCCCATACCTCATCTCCTTACTGCCAAGGCAGAGTCTTTCCATTGTATTCCCAGAGCAAAGGGAAGCAAGTACCTGGCACACAATAGGTGCTCGGGTAATATTTGTACAAAGGAAGGGAGGAGGGCTATCTGGGATACAAGGAGTTTGGATATAGAAAGATATCTTAAAGGAAAAAGAGAGAAAAAGAAAGGAAGAAGGGAGCTAGGGACAAAGAAGACATCTTTTAGCTGTCCTGTCTGATTCTAAGTAAGATACTTTTAATAAAGTCTTCTAGAGGCAGAAGAGTTCCTAAACCAGGAGCTGAAGCGATGGCTCAGCTGTTAGGACCACTTGCTACTGCTCTTTTAGAGGACCTGGGTTTAAGTCCCAGCAGGTCTATTGCCCCTTCTGGCCTCCAGGGTACTTCATGCATGTGATATACATAGATGCATGCAGGCAAACACATAAAATAAAAATGAGTAAATAGTTTAAAAGAGTCCTGAACACTCAAAACAAGCTGGGACTGATATAGCACATTCCTCTAATCCTAACTCTCACAAGCTGAGGCAGAAGCATCTGGAGTCCAGGGCCAGCCTGAACTTGAAGATCCTGTATTAAAAACAGCAAGGGCTGGGGATGCAACTTAGTAGTGATAAGAGTATTTGCCTAGTATGAACAAGGCTCTGATTCCACACCTACAAACAAAACGAAGACTGCAGCAGACAAACACACACCTCCATAACAAAAAACAGGCTACCCAATTAAAAAAATGACTAAAGATTTCGAACATTTCTCCAAAGAAAATCAACAAAAGGCCAACAAGTGTAGTGCTAAGGAAATGGGTTAGTGGTACCCCAAAAAAACAGACAGGAGCCAATCTGATGCAACTCACATCAGGATCTTTATTCTATTTGAGCTAACTAGGACACACACGTGCGCGCACGCGCGCGCACACACACACACACACACACACACACACACACACACACACAATGCACCACCTTCACGCAGGATGGTTTTGGTGGTGAAGGACCCCCGAATGTCTATGGGGGCAAGGCTTTATAGTAAGCAGCAAGCAGGGAATACATATGCAAGTATCTAATTGAAAAGCTATTGTGGTCTTTAAAGTAATTGGCTGGTGCTGGGAGTCATATAAACTTAATAGCTGCTCCCCTCTGCATTGATGACTGTTAGGTAGGGCGTGGGCTTGTAACCTGGGGCTGAAGGTTTGTTGGGGGAATAACCTGGAGATGCTGGTGTGCTGACAGTGTAACCTGGAAATGCTGGTCTTGTTGGGGATTAGCCTAGAGACTAGAGCTAGGCTCGAGTTTGTTGGGGAAGCAACTTGGAAACTAATGCTAGGTACCAGCCTATTAGTTTACCTGAGTTCAAACTTAGGTCAGGTTCTCTAAAATGGAATCTTAACTTAAAAGATTTGGCCTCTCACAAGCTTAAAAAGATCTTGAAGTTGGGTCAATGTGATACCTTCCGTGGGTAAAGGCTGCCACCACATCTGGTGACCTGAGTTTAATCTTAGACCTGTGTGGTAGGAAGAAGTTCCCAAAGGTTATCTTCTGAGTGCCATATGAATACTGTAGCACATATGCACCCCTCTTTCCAAGCACATGTGTGCCATGGAAGCCACACACAAATGAATGAAGAAAATTTTTGTTTATTTTTTGAGACAGGGTATCTCTGCAGAGCTACAGTTGTCCTGAAATTCACTATGTAGATCAGACTGGCCTCTGATTCACAGTGAGATTCATCTGCTTTTGTCTCCTGAGAGCTGGGATTAAAGGTCTGGGACATCATATTTAGTGAACATAACAATTTTTTTAAAGGGCTGGAAGCTTTAGTTGTGAATTAGAGAAGTCTCCTTTCTGGCTACTCTAACAATACCTAAGGAATTTCGGTAAGGAAGCTGTTGGGCATTGTGGCAACCCCAATCCTTGGTTAGTTAACTTTTTTTTTTTCATCATAGCAAGAAGATATAACAAAGGAAGCCAATTTACCTCGTAGGAGCAAAGAGCAAGAAGAGAAGAACCAGGACAAACCCTAAAAAACGTAACTTCTAACCAGGTATAGTGGTGCACGCCTTTAATCCCAGCACTTGGGAGGCAAAGGCAGGTGGATCTCTGAGTTTGAAGCCAGCCTGGCCTAAAAAGTGAAACTCTTGTCTAGAAAAACAAAATAATAATAATAATAATAATAATAATAATGCTGATAATAATAATAAACCCTAACTTTCTCCCACAGGCCCCTACTCTCTGAATACCCTTCCATTTCCTAATAGCATCTCACACTGGTACTAAGTCTTTAATATATGGCCTATGGGAGACATTCAAGATCCAAATTATAGATTTAGAAAGACGAGAGAAACTACAGGTCAAAGAGAAAATAACAAGTGTTGCCCACATGAGAAGAAATCAGACCCCTCATGCATTGATGGTGGGAAATGGTACAGAGTGGTACTGAGTTTGTCAGCTCCTCCTAAAGACAACCTAGGCCTTCACTCAGGACAGGGAAAGAGTGAGGGCGCACGCTTTCATTTCATACTGACACTTTCGTCACCTTAGCTTCAGAATAGCACACAGCTCTCAAATTATTACAAATATTTTAATCACGATTTGTTTTCCTGTACTGGGTATTGAACCTAGGATTCCCATGCATGCTAGGCAGACTCTGTATGGGGCTCTATTCCCAGTCCTTTAATCAAATACTTTATATGATTGACAGCCCACACATACATTAAACCATCCTAGGCTCATCAGGCCTGCCTCTGATCTTTTTCTACTAGCCATGCAACTTTGGACAAGTCACCTCTTGTCAAAGACTCAGTTTATTTTACTAATAAGTGGGGGAGGGGCTAACCAGTTAAAGACTTGATCAGGCACATCACCAAAGTAGATACACAAAAGGCCCAAAGGCATTTGTGTCAGCAATTATTTCTATCCAAGAAATGAAAATTAAAACCAAACTTAAAAAGGCACTTTTCCTTACCTTGCAGAATCAGTAGAATGAAAAAAAGCCAATCCAGAGTGTTAGGAGTAAGCTTAAGGGTCCGAAAATTGCTGAAGGAAGACCCTAGACTCAGATAGTATGTAAAGACAGAGCATTTATTCTGCAGAAACAACCAGCATGTGGGGGTCAGCTATTCTTTAAAATGGCAACCCCAGACAAAGAGGCATAAGCCTTCTTATAGGGAGCCTGAATGTTTAACCATAAGATGAGATAAGACTGCCCAGCACAGATGGTCCACACTGAGATAAGATACTCCTCCATTCTTGTGGTTAGCCGCTGTCTGTTCTTTGGGAGGGGGTTTTATGACCTTGTTTTGAATTTTATGGTCTGTGCCTGGAGCTGGTGCCTTATAGCCTAGTTCCTGGGATTTGTGGTCTGCTCCTGGAGCTGGTGCCTTAATGGCCTTCTTTTGGAAATAAGGCCTGGTCCCTAAATGGAGACAAATGGGGTTTATGTCATCCTTTCAGGACAGGCATGGGGCTGTAGCTCAGCAGTGGAGTGCATGCATGAGACTCTAGGTCAATACTCAGCACTAACAAAACAAAGCAATGAGTGGCTGATGAACACAGAAGTGCTCAGTCACTGCAGGAAGAAATGAAATTTGTTTCACCCACACAGGAAGACCAGTAATTTCCTAAATCTAGACTGTGAATATCGATACCCAGGGACTCCACCCTTAGATGTGTTACCCCAGGGAACACGATGTTACATGTATCAAAGGACAAGTCCAGGACTGTGCCTATCATGACAGCCTCAAATTGGAAAGTTTGCAGTTTCCTAGTAATGGTAGAATGGATAAGTTGAAGCATTCAATCTATGAAAATCACCAACAGTTACAAACACGAAATGTCTATAGTTACCCAAAGCAACATGGAAGAAACTAAAATGTTGAGCAAATAGAAGCCAGATCAAACACACTCAAATAGAATAGTAACTGTGTGAGTCTCGCTTTATAATTAAAAGAAGTTCAGAGTCATTCTTGCATACATAGCTTGTTCAAGGCCCAGCATAGGGTACATGAGACTCTGTTGATGAAGAGGTCTGTTGAGATGGTTCAATTGTTAAGAGTACTTTCTGCTCTTCCAGAGGAACCGGATTTGATTCCCAGCACATGGCAGCTCGTGGCAGCCATCTAAACCCCAATTCTGGGGTTTCTGATGCCCTTTTCTGGCCTCTATGGACACTGCTCACATGTGGTTCATAGACATCCATTCAGACAAACCATTCGTAACACATAAAATAAAAATAAATTTTTTTTCAACAACTTCAGTGTATACACATCTTCTATGTTCATTTTTCCTGGATGTTCATTATATAACAAAGTAAATAAGCAAATATTTTGCAAACAAATTATGGGAATTCAGCATGTCAGCGTTAGGCACTGAACCCTCAGCCTCACATAGAGAGGCAATCTCTCTCACCACTGAGCTACATCCCTTCCCCTAAGTCCAAAAATTTTTAAGTCTGTTTCAGCTAGAATGACATCATTCTACCAAGTACTAAACTAAGTGCTTCCTATATGAATTTCCAAGATCACCTTCTGTGAGAGACATTATCCTGAGGAAACAGAGGCACAGACACCAATCCGTCAAAGTCATGTTTCCATGGAGGACCAGATTGTCTTTAATCCTGGGGGTTCAGAGGCCATGGTTTAAATTATGCTTTCCTACCTGATCCTGAGAGAACTTTTGTCTTTTTGGCTGCTGTCTTAGGGTTTCTATTCCTACACAAGCATCATGACCAGGAAGCAAGTTGGGAGGAAAGGGTTTACTCAGCGTACACTTCCCACATTGCTGTTGATCACCAAAGAAAGTCAGGACTAGAACTCAAGCAGGGCAGGAAGCAGGAGCTGATGCAGAGACCATGGAGGGATGTTACTTACTGGCTTGCTTCCTTATAGAACCCAAGACTACCAGCCCAGGGACAGAATCATGCACAATTAGTGATCCCCTCTTGATCACTAATTGAGAAAATGCCTTATAGCTGGATCTCATGGAAGCTCTTTCTCAACTGAAGCTCCTTTCTCTATGATAACTCCATCTTGTGTCAGGTTGACACAAAACCAGCCAGTACAGCTGCCTACCTTTGGTACCTAGAAGCAAGCTTTCCTCAGTTCTGAGGAGCTGAGTTTCTCATTGAATCTGCATAACAGACTGGATACTGTCAATGCCCTATCATATACAATAAGTGTATATGACACTTACTGGAATTCTCATGTTACTCTCCCAAAAGTAGCACACACTAGGCTGTTGCGAGATGGTTTTCTTGTTTGTTTTGGGGATAGGCCTAACTCTGTAGCTTAAGATGGCCTGAAACATCCCAGTTTACATTTGAACTCAGGTGATCTTCCTACTTCAGCCTCCCAAGTGCTAGAATTACAGGTGTGTGCTACTAGGCCTGGATGATGGTATTTCTAAAAAAAAGCTCAGACACACAGACTGAGAATCACCGTGAATCCTGTGCCAGCCTGGTTTACAGAGAGCTCCTTGACAAGCCAATCTCCCATAGTGAGACTGTTTTATCCTCTTCCTACAAAATGAAAAAAAAAAAAAAAAAGGAGGGGACTGGGATTCTCTTAACATGAGAAGTGTTCTTTACTTGCTCTCTTTTAAAAGGCTCCCTGGTTACATGGCTTCTAGAAAGAACCAAAAACTGTCACTTTTACCCATAGACATCTATGCCCAGTGAATGTTTAGACTTTTAAAAGGTATCTATCAGCCTCTTGGGTTGGGAGTAGAGTATTAGGAATTTGTGAAGTAAGGCTGGGGACACTAATGTCCTAGAAACCTGATGGGCAGATATTGATTTAGAAAGTAGACCAGAAATTAAAAATTTTCAAAGATGTATTACTTTTGCTAGAACAGCCATGAATGTTTCTGCAAAACTTACTTACAAATGTACATCTAGTGTGAAGCTGTAAAGAAGTATTATTATCCTTAGCTGTGAGTGTTAGCTGCACACACACACACACACACACACACATTCTCTAATGATTATAAAACTGTTAAAACGTTTTGTTAATACTGAGGAATAATTAATCAAAAATGATTACAAAAAAATTTATTAGGCCAACACATCAATAGAAACAAGTCTTAAGGAGTTGGTGGAAATGTTACTGGGTCTTGTAATATGTCCAAAGTTACACATTTCTGGCGTCACTCTGACAATGTGTGGAATGAGGAAGAGTCTCAGTAATGACAGCATAAGGCTGGGTGGGTCTCCACCTCCTCTGAAGCCCATGATTCTGGAACCTGAGAGGGTACCGTTTTCCACTTCGTACAGACCTTTGACCTCTTTGTTCAGATCTTTGCATATTTAAAGTTCTTTGTTCACAGATACGAATGTTGCTGTTGAGAAGGAGTAGTCACTGAAAGAGAGTTTATCAGAATCACACGCGGCGAATCAAACTGTGCTCCTCCTGCAGTAACTGCATGTCTAATCCTTTCATCTGGCACCAGCTGTCCTTTGAGAAGTTACAATACAATGTTTGGAGAAATTATTCTTCAGAATAGAAGAAAAAGAATCTAATTATCAGTTATACAATGATGTAATTCATACTCTGAAATCTTACAGTCCCAGAACATGAAAGCTTAATCTAAGGTGGAGGAAAGGAGAGATACTTTCCTATCATTTCTCGCAATAGTTAAAGTGAATTGTTTCAAGATTATAATGTTCATAATTCCAATGTATGTGTTTAACTTCAAGCTATTGATGATTAGGTTTAACTTTTTGGTTTTTTTGTTTTGTTTTGTTTTGTTGTTGTTGTTGTTTCTTTGTTTTTCAAGACAGTTTTTTTGTGTGTGTGTAGCCCTGGATGTCCTAAAACCAGCTATGTAGACCAGGCTGGCCTCAAATTCACAAAATCCACCTGCCTCTGCCTCCCGAGTGCTGGGATTAAAGGTGTTCACCACCATTGCCTGGCATGTTTAATTTTTAATGGTACAGGCTGTCAAGGAATAATAGTAAGAAATACATTATTCATTTAGGCATTGGCTGTCATCAAACTACTTAAAAAGTAAGGATGAAACACAAAATAGGGTAGATGGGGTCATCTGGGTCTCTGAGGTGTGTGACTACAAGACCAAATAACACAGAAAACTGGTGAGTATTTCAAACTAAGCCGGAGAGGGCGGGGAAGAGACTTTACAGAGTATCTTTGCTTTGTTTTAACAGAGAAAGCGGCAGTTAGAACATATGTACCCTTGAGTCCATTCCCAACAAGGTTTTGGCCTCCACAATAACTCCTTACAGTTGGCAAGTATTTCTTTCCAGACTCCTTCCAACTTTTACTTCTTCCCCATCACGAACGGGGGAAAAATCTATTTAGAACAAGAATTGTTTTCAAGTCAGACTCTCAGGTTATCTAAATATGTTATGTTTGTGCTTTCAGAAATATAGTCAAATGCCTGACTGCAATGCCTGCTGCTGGAGCTTGCTTTGCTATAGCTTGTCAGTTTAAAGTCCGTGAAGGTGTGGCAGGACTGACAGATGAGCACCAAGCACTGCACATCACAGAGGCTCACACACAGACTTCAAGATAGCCTTTGGGTCATTTGCTCCCTTTACTGTCCTTTCTGTACATTTAGGGCACTGCTGTGGTCTGTCTAAGTTGTTCTCAAAACTTGTGAGGCAACAGAGTTGAGTCCGGGTCAGTCTAGCTAGGTACAGCGCTGAACAACTTCCGGGCACAAATGGAGTCTGCACCAAAAAAAAAAAAGGGGGGGGTCGTGGCTTTCTGAAGAACAAGCTGAGTAGTTAACTTCAGTAACTGGCTCAAGTCTGACTCTCAAATGAGGATCTAGAAATGCTGAGTCATGCATCTTGAAACCAGCCCACTCAACAGCTGCATCTGCTTTGGGTTCCTCTTGTGCCAACTTTGTTCAGGATTTGGGAGTACTGTGTTGAGCCACTTCCACCGCCCGGAAGTAACGTTTCTTCCTCTTTGTATGTACTGCAACCTTTAAAGATTAAGTCCTTGGTGCTAGCAACTGGTGCCCAACTTGGCTCTCTCCGGTCTCCATCCTGGGAACCCTTATTTAGCCTGGTACCGAATACCCAGACACTTTAAAAACAGAGCCCTCGCAGTAAATGAAAGCGAACAATAAGGTCCAGAAGCTGGAAGTTTTTAAAACAGCCTGGTCTGGACACCTTAACCCCTCAGTGGCTTGTGTGGTTGTAGTCCAGCAGGTGGTTTCTCCTCGCCCTCTGGTGGCATCACCAGCCGCTTGGAGGGAAGGGGCACATAGACATCAGCACACCAGGAGGGGGCGGTCAGTGCCCCTCTGTGAAGCGGGGACCCGTGTCACCATACTGATCACTCGTGAATTCTGACTGAGCAGTAGTATCGAATTCATAGGTGTGGAGCATAGAAAGGGGTCAAGTAGGAGGGCCCAAGGAAAGGCGTGAAGGGACTCCCAGTGGCGGCGGTCGTCAGCGGGAAGGAGGCGGCAGGGAAGAGGACGTTGGTCGCAGGATAGGTGGGGAAAGTCTGAAAGGGCAGAGCGCCAGGAACCGGTGGGCCAGGACTACTCCAAGTGGCACCACCACCGCCCCCCGCCACCGCGCAGGGTGTCCCAGGCTGAGGAGCACCGCCTCCCGCCTGCACCGCGCCATCGGCCCCTGGGTTCTGCTTCTTCCACTTGGTCCTGCGGTTCTGGAACCAAATTTTGACCTGCGTCTCGGTGAGGCTGAGCGACAGAGCCAGGTTCAGGCGCTCGCACACCGACAGGTAGCGCGTGGCTCGGAACTTGTTCTCTAGGGCCACCAGCTGCTCGTAGGTGAAGGCGGTGCGCGCGCGCCGTGGCTTGGCGCAGCTGGACTCCGCTCGCCGGCGTCGGGGCCGTGGGGAACCGGGAGAGCCGGGGGACGCCGGGAGGCCATCGGCGCTGTTCTCCTCCGTTCCCACCGCCACTGCCCCGGCCTCCGGTGAGCCCGCGTGGACACCCTGCCAGGGCTCTGGCCTCTGGGCGCGCCTCGCATCCTCAGCTTCCTCCTCCTCTTCCGCCTCGGATCCCTCCACCGGTGACGCGGGGTCAGTGCCTCGGCCCACTGCATCTAAAAGAGAAGGGTATGGTGACTAGAAGCCCGTAACAACTCTACCCAGTGGCACCCCTAAACCTTGTCCTCCCTCAGAGTACTCAGATTTGCCCTTGATCCAACTCCCAGTTCCTCCCCTCTGCCCACTTTGCCCTCTTAGGTTCTGAATCCATACGAAGAGCAGATTTAGGAGTACTGTGTCCTCTTGTCCTTTACAAATCGGTCATTAAGTAAGCACATAGGAAGTACATGTTGGATGGCACCCCGTATCAAGAAAGTATAGCGACTGTATCAAGCCGGGAACAGCAAAGTCTGCTGTGCATTAAGATAGGGAATGTCAAGTGCGTTTACTATTGAATCTCCCTAGTCCCTAGAAGCCTATGTTGGTGTGCAACTCCTAGCAATTAAAAAAGAAGTTATTAAACCCCCATCCCTCCAAAAAGAGAAATTCCCCCTTTCCCATCTTCTCTCTCCAGTCGTGTTAATAGAGTTTCAGATTTGTCCGGGGCCTGATCGATAGATGTCATCTATTAAAGGTAAGTTTTAATCGAACAATATTAGGATCAGACAGGGAAAGGGGGTTTGAAGTCAGTACCTGCAAGCTGCGGGCAGGAGATATGCAGGCGCCAGTAATAGAATATCGATCAAGGAGTTAGGGGAGGGGAGCTCGGCCCCACAGAGAGAGCATCCAAACAATTAATCCAGGCCTGCGGCCGGGACCCAAGCCAGGCCACCAGAGGCTTCCGGGGCCCCAGACAATCACCTCCAAACTTAGAAAGGAGGAGGAGGGGTCTGTGCTGCATACAGCT
Source organism: Rhabdomys pumilio (assembly GCA_030674055.1). Lineage (NCBI taxonomy): Eukaryota > Metazoa > Chordata > Mammalia > Rodentia > Muridae > Rhabdomys > Rhabdomys pumilio. The sequence continues at coordinate 120,223,789 of JANHMN010000003.1, forward strand.
TCCCCTGAGACCTGAGTCCCTAGACCTTAGGTGTCTCCCCAAATAATCAATCCCATGCCCATGTCCCACTCAACATGAATCCTGCTGTCTTAAGTTCTTCCAGCCACAAACTTTCTGGAACCCTTCTTTTGGTGTCCACCAACTTCAGGGACAAGAGGGAAAGGTCTAGAAGAGAGCACCAAAAGCTTCCTATCGACCCTCAGTCCCCTATTGGGTCCGGAAAAGGAGAAGGCATGGGCTCTGAAGGTGTTTCCGAGTGGATGAAAATAAGCACCTAATCCTGGGAAAGCCCTAGCTTCGGTTGACCCATAAATAAAATGGGAGTGGTGTTAATGACACTATATACTTGGCAGGCATTTTCATAACCTTTATCCCAGCTCCTCGCCCAGGTTCTAGCACGTAGAGAGCACAACATATTTCCGTTAGGTCCGTGAGACTGAGCTGTACTTTATGTGAGCCAGTCAGAGTTGTGGTGCTCATCCACTGAGCAGGTGTTCAGGAAAGCAGCACACACCTCTTCCTCCTCCAAAGAGGAATGCTTCATTTCACACCTGCGCGGGTGTACCTTCTCTAGTTCCCAGGCTACTTGGCCAACACACACACACACACACACACACACACACACACACACACACACACCATCTTAGGCTTAAAACCGCCTCACATTCTTACCAGGGGTCTCCTGTGACCCGATTGGATTCCCGGAGCAGGCGTCTTCTCCTGCTTCCACCTCCTCTAAACTTTTCTTGGCTTCCAGAGCAGCAAGACGCACTGGCGGGAGGGCAGCTCGCGTGAATTTCTGCGGATCCAAGATGTCCAGGACCGAGAAGGAGATCTTGTGGTGAGATGGGGCCGCCTTGGCCCCGCCGTCCTGCCATGCCAACATGCCCGCCTCCTGCGGGCCGGAGGCCAGCCGTGCGGGGTCCCGGATGGATGCGCTCAGCCTTATCTTCAGCTGTGGTTCAGCTACAGCAATCAAGCCACGAACTGGAATTTCCCCGCCAAGTGAAGCTAGAGAGGGGGGCAAGGAGGCGGAGCGGGAGGAGAGCAGCAGGGGGCTGCTTGGGGATTGGCACTTGCGCTGGCCAGACCCCTTCCATTTGCAGGGAGCATTTGCAGCCGCCACGGGAGTATCCTGGGCAGCGGGAGTGAAGGTGCGGGGGGTGGGGGAGGGAGGCGACAGCTGACCTGGACTAGAGGGACCCTGGCACGCCAATGCGTGCTCCCGGTTCGTGGGGTCACGGTGGCATGCTGCGTGAACGTCCTCCCATGCTGCGGAGACTTGTGAAGGGCGTGAGGGAGACTTCCATCCTCGGTACCCCATCTGCACACACATTCACCTAACTGAAGTTTACTTATTTCTCTTGGGGCACTTGCCATCTGCCTTTGACCTGGAGATGCCACAGAGGCCCGTCCTTATCGCTTGGCAATCAATGATGCATGGTGCATCTCATGTCCCATCCCTGAACCACAGTAACCACAGGCTTAGGGCACAGTTACTTAGAAATTTTAAAGCCTCTGAGCATTTACAGTTTATAAAGCCCTGGGGCTTTCTCACTCTCTTTTGATTTTCTAAGCATCCCCTCTGTGAGATGGGCGTGGCCTGGGACCACAGTCTGGGTTTCAAAGAGAAGGAAAACGAGGTTCAAAGATGAGCGGTGGCACTGCGGATGACAAGAGTCTGGACTGAGCCAGGGCTTTTCAGTTCACCCTGATGGCTTGGGATATGTACGTTAAAAAAAAAAAAATCTTCTTGGGGAGTCTTTCCACTCAGAAGACCAGCAGGGCCAGAAGTCAAAAGGGGGGTTATAGGAAATACACCAGCCCAGAGGGGTGAAGACTTAGGGCTAAGTGGTTCGGCTAAAGGTGGATGTCCCTCCTTTGAGTGACCCAATGTACCATTTTCGTTGCCCATCAGGACTTCTCCACAGTCACAGCTTCCACCATTAACATCAGAAATTGACTCTCTGGGTTTCTGGCCCCTGTCCTTTCCCAGCCGCCAGAAGGAAAAGGTTAAAAGATGCCCAGTGGTTTGAATTTAAGATCAGAGAAGAGAGACGATTAAAATGGCCCCATCTGCCCCCCCAAGTCTCCAGGGAGGACAGCCTACATCAGCGGTGAGGGAAAGCTTGCACTAGCCACACCCGTGACAATATTTATTTTTTTGTTTCTTTTCTTTTTTTCTTTTTGGTCACAGCTATGAGTTTTAGTCATTCATTTCAGCGACAAATTTTGAAGCGTTGGCCCCTCTACCCAGAGCCATCTCGGACCCTTTCTTCTTTGCCCCATGCGGTTCCCAGACAATGTCTTGACAATTAATATTGTCTGCGCAGGTAAGAAGTAGGAAGAGGAGGGGACTCCTTCCTCACTAAAGTGCTGGGAGCTGCTAATCCAATCTGTTATTAAAGAGGTGTCCTCGGGGGCTCGCTCCTTGTAGCTTTTCTCATTCAAACCTTTCAGCTCCTCCTAGAGGTGGCCACCATATTCCCTGCCGACTTTAAAGCCTTGCCGAAATTCAAACCAGCTCCAGTCCTAAAGTAAAGACGGATTGCGCTTTTAAAGCGAAGGGAAGGAAGTGCCCAGACCAAGCCCACCAGAACCCCTCCCAAGCACCCCACCCCCCAACCCGCCAAGGGAATACGCGCCCTGTGAAACTCAGGGAAAAGACAACCCAGAGGTCGGCCCAAGGGACAATGCGTGCAAATCACAGATCCTTCTGGAATGCACATACTTTGTTTTTTGTTTGGACAACCATTTCTCACCTAGTTCCCACATTTTTTTAAAGTCTTCCGTTTTCTTTCTCTCTCCTTCCCTACTGACCCCAATTCCTTTTTACCTTTTTACCTTTTTACACGCGCACGCGCACACACACACACACACACACACACACACACAAAGTTAGGTTTTTAGGATAACTGGGAAAGGTCTGCCTAAGGTCACTCATTCAGGAATCAATAAAAGGCTTGTGTTTTTCCATGGTTCCTTGTCTCACTCTTTTCTCTGGAAGACACATTGAATCATTTCATAGGAATGGGGAGTAGCGTTCCAGGAGACACCCACATCCCAAAGCAGAGGAAGGGAACCTCCCTCCCCAGCCACGATCACACAGAACTGGGACCATTTCTTTGCACCTACATAGTCTTTCTTGTTGTTGTTTACATTATATAAAGCGTTTCCTCTCCTAGGAGTCATCTTTCCTTTGAAGTCTATGGTGCTAAACAGAGAAAAAGGGACAAAAAGAAGACAGTAACCAAGTGGAGAGAAGAACGGAGAGGCCACGTTCTGTAGCCTGCAGATCCGTAGGCAGGACTTCTTATGGCCCGTTTTAAATTCTCTCTTCATCTTCTCACCATTTCTCTTAGTGTGTTCACCACAATGTGAGCTTCCAGGACTTCTGCTTAGTGCTTGGCTCTGGGTAATAAATGAGAAGGGAGAAACATCGATGTGTCTCCATCAACACTACCTCACTCACTCAGCCCACAGCATGTCCTTCTGCTGATAGGGGAGTGGAAGCAGAAAGCTTAAAGGAGTCTTTTTTAATTTTTTTATTTTTTCCTGGCTACATAAGGCAGTGAAATCTCCCTTCTGAGAAAAAGTGCTTGACTCACGAGTGTGATCCTGCATGTTTCTCTATAATACGTATGTTCACATTGGGCAAGCCATCTTCCCTCTGTGCATGAAGTTGATTTGGTTGCGTTTTTTTTTTTTTCCTTTCTTTTTTTTTTTTTTTCTCCCCTTCCCCCAGCCTGGGCATTAAAATTCCATTTGAGTGCTGTCTTTAAATTGCTTTGATGCTAGGTGGGTTCCAACTCTGACCTGTCCTGATGGCAAGTGATGGCTGTAACAAGCCCAGGATCAATATTCATAGCGGGTGTCCTGGGCTGATAACGCTATCCAAGACAATGTTCGCTATCAGTGTGGACAGCTGAGGTATTGGGCCATTAGGGATGTTGTGTTAAATAACCTGATCCATTTCTGGGGCTATTTAATGAATTTCACAGCTTAGATAGTATCTTTAAGGAGATGGCAAAAGGCTATTCCAGAGGCACTGATGCAAATCAATGGTGCCAGGCTTCTCAAGCGACTGTCCAAACAAAGTGGCCTGTAATTCCGGCACAGCCTTGAGAAGCTGCCACCCACCCTGGGAACAGGATTAACAATGGAGAGAAAGAATGTGCAGTTTATGCAGAGGGAGGATGGATGATACTATGAGCTGCATTCAGGTCCCTAAGATAAAATCATATGTTCCTGAAATAAATACAAGTGGAGTTCTCTGTTCGAGCCAGCCCCCAGGTTAGGACATACATGCCAAAGAGACAGCTTCATTAGACACAGCTGAAGGCCAAAGGGAGGCATTGACTGTGGAGACAGGCACGGATACATTCCTCTACTTGGTACTCAGATGGCTTACCCCATGTGCTTTTTCAACTCAAATCACTCTATGAAGAGGGAAGAAATAAAGACACTGAATTTTAAAAGGAAGCCATCGACAGCAGCATCATTAATGGTTTGTTTACCTGATCCCAGGCCCTCATTGCTGTCATTTATAGTTAAACACTGCTGTTTACCTCCTCACTGGAGCTTTGCACGCTGAATGCCAAGAAAAACAAGTACCACTTTAAAACAAAACACCCAGAGTCAGGTACAATTTTAACACTTGGGAGACAGAGGCAGAGGGACTGTCGCAAACTTGAGGCCATTAAGTTCCTAGTCAGCCAAGGCTGCATGAGAAAACACCATCTGAATAATAATAGTAATAATAATAATAATAAAGTAAGTAAATAAATAAAACTGAAAAACAACAATAAATAATCACAAAATGCAAAACCATTTTGGAGACTTGATTTGTGAAAGATAAATTCAAAATGTATCCTTCCTACGCTGGGATCTTAGCTCTTGGCTCAGCTGTCAGAGAGCTTGCCTTGTGTGTATGAAGTTCCGGTTCGTTACCCAGTACCACGTAACTTGATGGTGCCCATCTGTAATCCCAGCACTTGGGAAGTGGAAAGCAAGAAGATCAGGAGTCCAACGTCACCCTAGGCTACTCATGGGGTTCAAAGTAGGCTGGGCTATGTCAGACTCTGCTTCAAAATATGAATTCTTTAAAAGAACAAAAAGAAATTAATCAAAACAAAAGTACAGCCTGCCTGCCTTCCTCTAAACTGCAAAAAAAAAAAAAAGCATGTTTACGTATTTCACTTTAAACAATAAAAGTATGTCTTGTGGAAATCTGTAGGTTAAAAACCAACAACTTGTTTTTGATACAGGGTTGAGCTTCCTATGTAGTAGCACTGGCTAGTCTGGGGCTCATGGTCCCCTGCCTCCTTCTCATTCTGAATGCTGGAATTAAAGAATCAACTTCTTTATCTTAAAAACTTAGAGAAAATATCAAGCTTATTAAGCAATAGAGGGTTCTATTGCTGAGCAGAACACATATCGATTGGTCCTGATAGTAATAACTAGTATTAACTTTATCTGCTCTTGGTTGGGTGCTTGCTCTGGACCAGGCTAGCAAACAATTCAAAATTCTGGAAAAGAGGGGTGAGTCAGGACATCCCATGGGCAGGGAACTCAGACAGAGTAAAAGGAGAAAGGAAGGTGAGAACTGGCTTTTATCTCTCTCTGCATCCTGGTTTTTATCTCTGTCACTTCCTGAGCAGTGACAGCTGCCTCAGGCTCCTGCTACCACGATGGACTGTGCCTGCACACTGTGAGCCCAGACAAACTGATTTTTCCATCAATTTGCCTCTTGTTAGGTATTTGGTTACAGTAAGGAGAAGAGAAATTATAACTATGCCTATGATGCTTCCATGACTATTTTGGTTCATGTGGTGTAGACTAAATATCCTGGCATCAAATCAAGTTTCTTCAAAATCACTGGCCCAGATATCATATGAGCCACGTGTTGGTTCCCTGTCTATGCATGCTACCTCCTGAAAGGCTTCCCCTCAGTGGGACAGACAGTACGGAGGGGATCATTTGTACTATATGATAGCCCATTCCTGGCCTGCCTAATAACTAAATTTGGTTCTGTCAGCTCTAGCAAGTGAGCTGAAACACCCAGTGACCTCAGTCTCTCAAGTGCTGGGATTATAAGTGTGCACTCTATGCCTGTCTTCATTTTGTGAAATGCCAGTATTGTTTCAAACTCGCCTTCTAGGTTTTGTTCATTTGTTTTTGAGACAGGGTCTTTCTTTGTAGTCCTGGCAGCTTTCCTGAAACTCTGTGTAGATCAGGCTGACTTTGAACTCACAGAGACCCACCTGCCTCTGCCTTCCAATTCCTGGGATTAGAGGTGTACAACACTATACCCTTCCTTTCCTCTAAGTTGACCAGAGTCAGAGAACCCTGCTGGGTGCAATCTTTGTCACAGTGTCTTGTCCTTAGACTGTCTTAAAGTCATTTGTCTTTGAACCCACCAATGTCCTTGCCTTCAGTAGGTTGAAGGATCAAAAGGAATAAATGGTAGTCCGATAAACATTAAGTTCAGTGCTTCACAGCTGGATGAAAATAGACTGGAATCCCATACCTTAAGAGGTGGTGCTAGGGTAGGTTGTGGGGTGGGGAGCCATGGAGAGATGGCTCAGTGGTTAAGAGCATTTGCTGATCTTGCAGAGGGCCCTAGTTTAATCCCCAGGACTCACACGATGGTTTACAACTGCCTGTAACTCCAGTTCCAGTATATACAATCCCCTTGTCTAGCTTCCTCCGGCACTACGCATGTGGTACAAATACACATACACAGAAAAACACTCATCTACATAAAATAAAAATAAATAATTCTTTTTTAAAAAAGGTGAGGATAGAGAAATGGCTCAGCCATTAAGAACACTTGATGCTCTTGGAGAGGACACAGGTTCAATTCCCAGGACCTACAGGGCAGCCCACAGCAGTCATTAACTCCAGTTCCTGGGGATCCCATACCTCTTCTGACCTCCAAGGGCTTCTGCACACACAGTGTGTATATATCCATGCAGGCAAAACACTCATTCATGTAAAATAAAATATTTTTTAAAAGGAAAAGGGTGGTGCATGCTAAAAGTAAGAGCAATTTTTTTTTTTTTTTTTTTGGTATGGATGTGGGTTTATAAGTGACAACACTGGTCAAATGCCAGGCCTTTATGAAGCGACTGTATTCTTCAAGGGGTAGTCGTCCACAGAAGGCAACCATGCTCTTTCAAAACAGAACCACAGGAGCAGCAAAGCATCCTGTCAGTAGTGGGTGACTGTATTTCTGAACAGGGCCACTCCCTTCTTCCTTTTGTCACGATCGCTCTGCTCTTTGCCATGAAAGCCCACAACCACAATACCTGCCTGGAGCAACTTGAGGAAAAGTGTATTTTGGCTCTCCCAGTTTCAGAGGTTTTCAGTCTTTGTGGGAGGGAAGGTGTGACAAAGCCTTCATATTAGAAATGTGTGTCGGAGACTGTTCATGTCACTCTTGCCCAGGGAAGCAGAGGGCAAGGATTGGGTATAACCTTCAAAGACCCATCCTAGTGACTTGTGCCAACTAGACCCAGTCTCCTAAAGTTTCACACATACACACACACTGCCGCCACCACTAAACAGCACCACCACCAAGCATTCAAAACATGAGCCTGTTTGAGACCCTGCAGAGTCAAACCATGACATCCCTGATTCCACATAGCCATGGTGAAGTTGAACACAAATGTTCTTGCTACAGCCCTGGTAGGACACGTGAGTGAGCCTGGAACTTCAAAGTACCACTTCCCTCTGAATATAGGGAGTGAGAGGCCCTGAACCAAAAGAGTTAGAGTCCCTCTTGGAACTGTCAGATCAAGCTGAGAAAACACTCTTCATCAGGCAGTTAACCTGGCATTCTATTCCCTGGAGATGGTAACAAGCTATTGGTGAAGCTTTTAATTAAATGCTAGGATGTCAATGAATTCCTTTGAAATTTAAGGTTCTGGAATTTGTTTTCTGTCAATGGCTACCAGAGTCCTGGCTAATAGGAGTAAATTTACACGATTTTGTAGTGCTTACGATAAGTCAGGTTGTCATGCATACATTTGCTATAGTAATCAAGGATTAATGGATTCATATGTGAGCTGAAATTCAGCTATAGTTGCAGATTTGCTATTGAAAAAAAAAAAAAAGCCCCCTGGCAGGGGTGGCACATGCCTTTAATCCCAGCACTTGGGAGGCAGAGGCAGGCAGATTTCTGAGTTCGAGGCCAGCTTGGTCTACAGAGTGAGTTCCAGGACAGCCAGGGCTATACAGAGAAACCCTGTCTCAAACAAACAAACAAACAAACAAAAAAGCCCCAAGCTTCTTCTAATGGTATGTGCATCCCTACACATGCCAGGGTTACTGGACCACTAGAGCTCTGGCCCAAAGGGTGCAAACAATAGTCTTTTGGGGGTTAGGAGCCTGGGGAGGGGTTTGTTTCCTCTTGCCCACCCTCTCTGTCTGAAATGCAGAAGTCTCCCCAGGAGTGCAGCAGGCAACTTGAGAGCATGAGGGTCAAACCTCTTGCTGGACAGGCAGGTGATGGTGGAGAAAGATGAAAGGAGCCTACTGCCTGCTGCTACTAGAACCTGTTATACTGGCCAAAGTTGCCTTTCTTTTGGTTCCCTGCACAGGAGAAAAACTAACCCTACCTGGTTATTGCATACAACCAGATGTGACTCTGAGTTAGACAATGCCCTTTGCCCATCATATCTAAGCACAGTTCTTGGATTTTTGGATCTGATGGATAATACATGGAGACTTGTTGCTATAAACCATTCAGGTTTGGGCTGCTATGCCAGACCCAGATCTCTGGATCAATTCCCTACCTCTGTTATAACTGTGTACATTCAGTGGCTTTAGATGACAGATTCATTATTTGGTACATGTCTAGATATAGAAATCCCCAAATCAAAGTGTCAGCAGAGCTGCTTTTGCTTTCCTTGTAGAGGATTTTGGGACATCCATTTTGTCCCTTTAAGCATCCAGGGGCCTCCTATTTCTCTTGGTCCACGCCCACTGTTTATTCAAGGTTGGGACTGTACTACATACATGTATGTATACACACACACACACACTGTATACACACACACACACACACACACACACACACACACACACACACACCATTGCTGCTGGCATGTTTCCTCTGCTTCTAACTCCCCTGACTCTCATTTTCTTTAACGATAACATTTGTGGTCTGCTGTATCCACCGAATCAGCCAGGTTAATCTCTCTATGATAATCTCTCATCTGCAGCAGCCCCCTTTCAGCATATATGCTAATGTGCAGCTGGTCTTTGCTATTCTATGGTTTCTTCTTTATCCTACCTTTCATCCCTCTGGTTTCATCTCTATCACTAGATAGGAGAGGAAGAAGAATAGAGGGGAGTGAGAGAGAGTCTAATTTCTTTCTTCTTGTTTCTTCTTTGATCACAACTACTAACAAAATGCAACCAAAATCCCTGATCCACCATTAACCACCAACCCTACCTGTTGGGGCCTAGCATTTATATACCCTCTGAAAAATTTCCAGAATTCCAAATGTCACGCAATCACAGAAACCACACCTCTGCTAGTGCACGAGGCAAATCATAGTCAGCTGCTGCAAACAGTCAGAAGCAGCCCTACATCCCCATATCTGGGGTTGAAACAAAAGCACATCCTTATAGTATTTGTGGTGTTTTGTTTTATTTTGTTTTTAAGAAACCAAAATTCAATATAAACTTCCCTTGCTGCTCTATCCTTTTTCTTCCTAAGTTATTGATGGTGCTTCTGCAAACACAATGAGCGTTGCTAAGACCCACTGGACATTCTGCAAGAAATGTGGGAAGCACCAACCTCACAAGGTGACAAGGTACAAGAAGGGCAAGGATTCCTCGTATGCCCAGGGAAAACGGCGTTATGACAAAAAACAGAGTAGCTATGGTGGGCAGACTAAGCCTATTTTCTGCAAAAAGGCTAAAACTACAGAGAAGGGCGTGCTAAGACTTGAGTGTGTTGAGCCCAACTGCAGATGTAAGAGGCTGCTGGCTAGTAAGAGATGAGATTATTTTGAGCTGGGAGGAGATAAGAAGAGAAAGGGTCAAGTGATCCAGTTCTAAGATGATTTTGTTATGAAGACAATAAAATCTTGAACTTAAAAAAAAGAAGGAAGGAAGGAAGGGAAGAAAGAAGGGAAGAAGAAAAGAAGGAAGGAAGGAAGGAAGGAAGGAAGGAAGGAAGGAAGGAAGGAAAAAACCAAAATGCCAGAATTCTCACTGCACTATTGTGTTTGCAGGTTCTGGGTATCAGGATGTAGACATCTCAAGGCATCTCAAGGGTCACAGGCCTTTCTGCATTTTTTTCTGTCTACCTAGAGACATACAGAGCTGACTGAGAGGACAAAAATCACACAGATGTGCTCATCATTGTCAGAGGTACCTTTTATCCTCCTGGGCATAAGTCTAGAGTCAGACATTCTTTCAAGTCCCACTTCAGACTGCCTGTGTCCCACTGCTACCCACAGCCCAGTGTCCATTCTCTTGGCTGTGTCTCTGTCACTCACTGTCACTTGGCATACATCAGCACAACTGTGCTACCTGTTGTCTTATCCTCAGACCATCTTGCTATCTGAAGGCAAAGATCACATCTTAGGCCACTTTGTACCACAAGAGCCCACTGCAAGGGGCAGAGGCTTCTGGCAAATTCTTCAGTCTGACTCAGCTCCAACCTGGAAGTCTGGAAAGACCCAGATTGCCATGCAGATTTAACTGGGTGCTGCCCAGTTAGGTGGTGAAGGTGAAGTGGTAGTCACAGGAAGGGGGTGTTGAAATTATTTGGTTCTTCTGCTTCATCGGAGACAGGGGCTGTTCTAATTGGATACTAACATCTTACTAACAGGCAGTGGAATAGGACTGCCAAAAACAGAGCATTTCTAATAAGAGGTTCAGAAACCTTGGGAATACTTTTTTTTTTTTTTCTTCCCCGGGAAGCATGCTAGGCTCCTCAGAAGGAGCCACTGACAATGGGCCTTTAGCCAATGATGGCTCTGACTTAGGGAAGACAAGTCGAGAGCTGAGTCAGCTCCTGGACACCTAGCTGGAGGAGATGACAAAGCCAGAACTGAGCTACAAAATTCTTCAAGGTCTCAGCAATTATAATGAAACGAACTTAACAGCCAATCAAAATTGTTCTAATGTCACTGCTTTGCCCCTACCAAATCAAATTAGAGATTACCTAATCTTTCTAGAAAATTCCCCTAGACCTGCATAAAAAGGGGTTTGCAAACCATTTTGGTGAATGGTTGACCCCCGCATGCTGGTAATTTCTGCAGAATAAATGCTCCTTGCTTTTGCATACTATTTGAGTTTGGGGTCTTCCTTCAGTGATTCTTAGACTCACAGACATATAACTCCTGGTTATGCAGAACTCCAGCCTGATTCTTCAGCCTCCATTCCCTAACCCCAAATCTGTAAGCTCTTTCTCACTGGGTACAAGCAAACTCTCTAGTTGGAGCCGCTTCTCTGGTTTCTCTGTGTAGTATAACACTGGTCTCTAGAACAGTGAACCTACTCAGGGTAGACTCAGGTTTTATTTCTCTTGCAAGTAGCTCCTCCAGCAAGCTCATCAAAAGAATAATGCACACTTCGTTGAAATGGGTTCAAGTCCTAACATTCTGGATGCTGGAGAGGTGGCTCGGTGATTAAGAGCACTGGATGATCTTTCAGATGGACCAGGGTTCAGTCCCAGCACCCATATCACCATTCACTCACCACTCTTGTTCTAGGGATCAACACCCTCTTCTGGCCTCCCCAAACACATAAAATTTGTTTTTTCCCACCTATATTACTATGCTCTTTATTTTTGCAAGGCTGTGTTGTCTGTGTACAACTTTTGAATTTATGTTTTTCATACAATGTTAGAACGAAACTTTTCCAAGGTTGTTGTTAACTGGGGACTGATTTCTCCCCCTCCCCACCCCCGTGTGTGTCTGTCTGTTTGTCTGTCAGTCTCTCTCTCCCTCCCTCTTTTCTCTCCCCATCCCCACCTCCCTCCTCTCTCCAACCCTCTTTTTGTTGTACCCTCTACATTAATTTTCTTCAGCTTGTCTTGGCATTATCATTTATTTACACCGCAGTCATTCTGTGTGCACTCTTTTCTTTAGTGTGTTTCCAAGAAATGGAATTGTGCCATCTATTTAACTGCCTGCAAGATCTCTCCCTCTCGCTTCCACTTTTGAGAAAGAACCACACTATTGAGGCCAGACTGATCTCCAACACTTAAAAATTTATTTATTTAATTTGTGTGTGTGTGTGTGTGTGTGTGTGCGCGCGCGCGCGCGCGCGCTCGCATTTATGGGGAGCTCTGGGGACAATATGTGCAGGAATAGGTTTTTTCCTGCTATCCTACAGGTCCTGGGAATTGAATTCAAGTTGTTAGGTTTCGTGGCAAACACCTTAACCCTCTTGTGTCATCTTGCTGAGCCTGGCCTTAGACTCTCAGTCCTGCTGGGGATTACATATGAGAGCCATCCGTCCTGGACTGTTTCACTTTTCATTTCAATTTGTCTCGTTCTGACTCTTAGGGGTTTGTACTCCTTCCGAGGGACGTGCTGACTAGCTGGTCCACGTGGTTCCCAGTTTGCGCCCGGCCCGCCGGCCGCGGACTACATTTCCCAGTAGCCCCGCGCAGGAGGCGTGGCTGCTAGATACGGGCAGCAGCAACGCGGGGTTCGGGTGTACAGCTGGACGCGATGGCCTCGTGGGCCGAGCGGCTGACTGGCGTACGAGGGGTGCTGCTTGACATCTCTGGCGTGCTGTATGACAGCGGCGCAGGCGGCGGAGCCGCTATTGCAGGCTCTGTGGAGGCAGTGGCGAGGTTAGTGAGCTCAACGTACAGGGTGCCCGGCTGTGTCGCTACCGGGGCGGGGCATTTGCGCTAGCCCCGCCTTCTCCCGCGCTACTCCCACCCCTTTGGCTGGCTAGGAACCAAGTGGGGAAGGTTGAGTTGGTTCCAGGCCTTTATGAGTTGGAGCTGTTCTTTGGAAGCAGTTGGTTAACTTGCAAGTAAAATACAGACTCAAAAAGTGTAGACTATCTCATTAATATTGCAGTATGTTAGGCCGGTGAGATGGCTCCATAGGTAAAGGTACTCACTGCCAGTTGTGACAACCTGAGTTCAATCCTTGGGACTCACGTGCTACAACAGTGACTACTGCAAGTTGCTTCTATCTACGCTCCATGTACGCGCCCCACCCCAAACGTAAATAAATGGAAAAGTTACTTTAAAGTATTTCATTGTGTTGCTTACATGTTTAAGTGACCATTTTTAGTATACTAGGCTAAGTAAACTATTTAAATGATCCGCCTGTTTCTCTTAGAAAACTTTAAATCACATATGTGGCTAGCCATCTAATTCTCTTGTATTGGTTTTGGTTTGAGGGGGACAAGGGGTCTGGTTCTTTAAGCCTTGTCCATGCAGGATAATGCCAGGGACCACAATTAGCATTAAACCTGGGCTGTTTGCCTTTGGTGCCCAGACAGCTCTGTGTAATGTTGATGAACAGTTGGAAGAGGCTTGTTTAGCCCTGAGACTCCCAGAATCACTAGCTGGGGTACCCTGACCTAACTAGGCCTGTTTACTTTCTGCAGTTAAGTAAATCCTTTGATCCTGAGAGGCCCTCCCCTACTTATCTCTCTCTCTCTCTCCCTGTGTGTGTGTGTGTGTGTGTGTGTGTGTGTGTGTGTGTGTGTGTAGGGAGAGAGAACACTTGAGCAAGAGGGGTGGCACTGATGATGTAACAAGGACATAGACTGTGTTTTGTAGCAAAGTGAAAGGGGCTGGTGAGGGACAGCTAGTCCTAGGAAACACCTAGACCCCCTGGGTGGGTGGAAGTCCAGTTTATGTGTCTTTCTGGCCTCTACATATTCTCCACTAGCTCCAGAACTTAGGGCTGGCTTTGTTTCAGTGAGCCTTGGATGTTGAGCAGTTAATTATGTGGAGGTCCCTCTTAGAGTGTAGCGGGGCACTGGAGGATGCTTTGAAGTGAAGTTGCCTCGTGGAAGCAGCTAGCACATTGTGAGGTCTCATTTGAAGGGAAGGTAGACCATATTTTGTGCTCAAATGAATAAATTGTGTCACTATGGATCAGTATACGTGAAGACAGCTCTAAGGCATACAAGCCAGGGGACGGTGTCACCCATAGGAGGTGACTCTTCCCACTTTAATTAAGATTGTTTAGCCCAGAGAAGAGAATCCACCCAGAGACATGCCCAAATGCTTGTCTCCTGGATGATTCTAGATCTCATCAAGTTGACAGTTGAGATTACCTGTCACATACACACACACACACACACACACACACACACACACACACACACACATGAACATGCATACATGTACAAATAAGTATAATGAAAATGAGATTTCTTTTAGCATCCTGGCAAGAGAGCCTTCACACATATGCCTTAGAATATATAAATCAGAAAAATCAGCAGCTGAGTGAGAATGTGGACAAATGATGTGGTCATTCAACAGGAAAGAGACACTATGACTCCCTAAGCATAGGAAAAATGCTCCACCCAGTTGCATTAGAAATGCAAATTCAAACGATACCAATAGTTTTTGATGAAACTGGCCAGAATCCAAAGGTTGGGAACAAGTTCACATTGTTTCTTTTTTTGAGACTTTGTAGAAACAAACGCTTATGTAAGAAGACACACTTGGCACTGCCAGGCAGTAGTGGGTACAATTCTGGGTATTTGTCCTAAATTGTTTACTAGAAATAAGTGAGCAGAGCAGTGATGGTGAACACCTTTAATCCTAGCACACAGGAGGCAGAGGCAGGAGAATTTCTGTGAGTTCAAGTCCAGCCTAGTCTACTAAATGAGTTCTAGGACAGCCAAAGCTACACAGAGAAACCCTGTCTTAAAAAAACAAAACAAAACAAACAACCCCCCCAAAACCCAAACAAACAAGAAAAGAAAGTAATTGAAATAAAAAGTAGCTGTGTCTTTTGAAATCATAAGGACCAAGAACGACCACTCTCCATAATCAGGGAAGGGTTACTGTCTCTCTCTTCACAGTGGACACCTTACATCGTGAGTGAGGACAACAACACGTGTGTCCTCTTTGGGGTAGAAAAGACAGAAATGTGCATGTTCCTGCTGCTGTATTTGCATAAACTCTGGAAAGACACTTGCTGCTATTTTGGAGTCTTAGTGAAGAGATAGATGGGGTTGGAGCAGAGAGAGTGGGTTGAGGAAGTGTGAAGAAAAATCCCTTCCCTGTCCAACTTTATATATCAACATTTTTAAAGCTTTTGAACCATTCAAAATCAAAGTTATAACATGTGGCTTTCTTCAGCTGCACATGAAGAATGATGTTACAAGGGGCATAAAGCTGGGGAGGGGTACGTGGGGGGGTGGTAGCGGGGGTTGGGGGAGGCAGGAGCTTTGGTGGCTGGTTTGGACACTTACAGTGGCTAAAGGAGGAGGCAGTTGAGTTGGGAAAAGAGAATTAAAGAGGTATTTTAGAAGTAGATTCAGTGAGACTTGTCCCTGTGTGGTTATTGTGGTGCCGGAGAGAACACAGAGTGAAGGGGTCATGTGACTTTTTCAGTCAAGAAACACGGTGACAAGTGTTTGTGCTTGGCTAGCTTCCTGCTTTTTATAAAGTAGGGAAAACCAAGCCTAGGGGATGGTGCTGTCCACTTAGAGTGGGTCTTCCCATCTCTGTTCACCTAATGAAGAGAACCCCTCCCAGGCGTGCTCAGAGGCTTGTCTCCTGTGTGATCTCATTAAGCTGATAATTAATATTAACTACCACAACATGCCTTTAATATTCTTCTAAAGTCAGAGCCACTTGAAAGCAACTTGTTTTGTTTTGTTTTGTTTTGTTTTTTAAATGTCTAGCCCAGGCTGACCTCAAACTCAAGATTCTCCTTCCTCTGTTTCTTAAATGCTGGGATTACACTGTGCCAATATGCCTGGTTAAAAAATTATTAAGGTAAATTCTACATCTAGAAAACATTCTTACTGTGCATGTAGCACCCAATTCATTTCACTCTCAGAAAGCCCCTTCCGTACACCCCTGCCCAGAGCTTTGCCCTCTACCCCCATAGGTTAGTTTCACTTGTGACTCTGCATATTGTAGGACTGAAAAGAAGATGGAGTGAAGAAAAGTCAGGGCAGCAGGACCTTGAGGAGGCAGCTGGTCATGTGACTTCTGCAGTCAAGAAATCACAGAGTGGGTCCCCCTTCTGGTTGTCCTTCTCACGTGCTGTTACTTTTGAGAGACTCATTGTGTTTGTGCCAAGTGGTCATAGATGGCTTTCACTAAGAATATTTCTATGTAGGAGTGAATGTCTTAGTTACTGTTCTACTGCCACGAAGAGACACCATGACCAAGACAACTTACAAAAGAAGGCATTTAATTTATCGTGGGGAATATGGGAGCAAGCAGGCAGGCAGGTAGACATGGCATTAGAGCAGTAGCTGAAAGCTCACATCTAATTTACAAGCATGAAGCAGAGAGAACTACCTGGGAATAGCATGGGCTCTTGAAACTTCAAAGCCCTGCCCCAGTGACACACTTCCAAAACAAAGCCACACCTTCTAATCCTTCTTAAATAGCTCCACCAGCTGGGAGCCAAGTGTTCAAATCTATGAACTTATGGGGGCTGTTCTTATTCAAAGCGCGACAAATGATGACATAATCTGTACATTCCTGTTTTCCATTTGGGTTATCGTGACTGGAGCTGCTGTGAATATTCTAGAACATGTGTTTTGGTGAGCATGTGAGTGTGTTTTTATAGGAACGTGGGAATGTCAGAGTGGAGTGACTGAATTACAAGGCAGGAGTGTGTTTGGCTTTGATAAGTGCTGCCTGGCAGTTCTCCAAATTGGTCGTGTCATTTGTATCTCAAGCCAACAGTATACAAGAGTCATGGCTGTCCTTTGTCCTCCCTGACACTCAGCTCGTCAGTCCTTTCCCCTAAGTGAGGCAGAATAGAAGACAGGAAAAATCCTGGGAACATGAGAACTGGGAGAATTGAGACTCCTTCACCCTGGAATCTGGCTGAAGCCTCTTACTCACGGGACAATTCTAGCACAGTTAACTCTTTAAGGCCTTCATCCCTTCGTAGCTGTAAGCCTGCAACTTTCTAGGGATCTCACCAGAAACCCCCTTTAACAGAGACAGCATATATACTACACCCCTTGCAATGTAACCTTAGTGGCTCTTGGTTTTACTTTATCAGATTATAAACCCATCCTTGGCACTTCAAAAGACTGTCATCTCTCTTATTAAAAAGGAGAGAAAATGGAGAAATAAAAATAAAATAAAATTTCTTAATCATCTAAGATGTAACTTGAGAGCCACCTAGATGGTTATAGTTAATGCTGAGACAGTTAGTTGTGCCTAGTGAGAAGGCCCATCCCTACACTTGGGTATGTCTTACTTCTTGTGACTTCACCATACCTGTGCATTCGGGCATGTCTTACTTCCCTCTGAACACCTTTCTCTCTCCAGCCTTGTGCTTAAGCCTAAACTAAAATATCTTCAACAAAACTTCCAATGCTGCTTCATAAACTGACCAGTCCTGAAAATCTGATGAGTGTTGAAGCCACAACTCCTGTTTTAGCCTGAAATGGGGTCTCTGAAAGTCTAGTGGAGTCCCTCTGGCTGCTGAGGGTGACTTTGCGGAGCTATATCTTTGTCCCCTTCATTACCAACAGTAGCAGGGTCATTTTACTTCCCAGCCTGGTGAAAAATAGTGTGAAGGTATGGAGCCTTGGTCCCTCTGTCTCCATCTTTTGTTTTGTTTTTCTTCTGTCAGGAGCACAGATGTTGTTGGCAGGGACTGGCAGGAGGAGGAGGTGCCCCTTGCCTGAGCCTTTGATTTCTAGACAGTAGTGTGGCTCTCGATAGTACACTTCCTAGGCAGGCGATGTCCACATATCTCCCAGGGACAGCAAGGTCTTTGAAGGTGAGTATTCTACTCACAGGCATTTCATCAGTGATTTCTTTTATAGCTCTCTGACGTCCACAGTGGGTGCTATTACCTTTCTTGTTTGGTTGGTTGTTTTGTTTTCTTAAGATGGTTTCTCTATGTAGCCCTGGGTGTCCTGGAACAAGCTCTGTAGACCAAGCTGGCCTTGAATTAAGAGATCTGCCTGCTTCTGAGTGCTGGGATTAAAGATGCGCACCACCACTGCCAAGGCCTTCTGTTACCTTTCTTAACTAGCAGGCCTACTGGAGTGAGGTCAGCTTACTCTGTACCTAAGCTAGAATAGCAAAGAAGACCTCTGAACCCCACTCTGCCAGACCCAGAACAGGCCCTTAACTGCCATCCTGGACCTATGCCTGGACTTTTGAGGAGGAAGGGGCTGGCATGGCTTCCCTCTAAATCAATGGTTCTCAGCCTTCCTAATATTACAACCCCTTAATACAATTCTTCATGCTGTGGCGAGCCCTAACCATAAAATTATTTCGTTGCTACTTCATAACTGTAACTTTGCTACTGTTAAGAACAATAATGTAAATATTTTTGGAAATAGAGGTTGGCTAAAGGGGCTCTGACCGACAGATTGAGAAGCGCTGTCCTAAATGGTTACCTCTGAACTGACACACTCCTAGCCTGTCTGTCACAGTGCTGTCCAAGAAAAAGATGCGAAGAGTTGTGGTGCTAGGAAGGACCCTGTGGGCTCTGGGCTTGTGTCTTCTGACTGGTCCTAGGAAAACTTTTCTAAGATGTGCTTTGGGCTCTGGAAAGATGGCATTTGCTACTCTTGCAGGGGACCAGGGTTCAGGTTTTAGCAACTACATTGTGGCTCAGTTCTCAGCACTCACCTAGAGGCTCACAACCGTCCATAGCAGCAGTTCCAGGAGATCTGATGGCCTCTGCAGGCACCAGCCACACACGTGGTGCACAGACATACATGCCAACAAAACACTCATACACAAAAAATAAAATGAGTAAATCTTATAAAAGAAATTAGAAAGATCTGATTTGACTCCTACAGGCTTGCATAGCAGGGGTCTCTCTGGTGTGGTGACACTAAAATGTAGCAGCCTGTGACAACAGTCCTAAAATACACTGCAGGCAGCTGTGGAACAGGCAGAGGGGAAAGCCCTCTTTCTTGGAGCCTGTGAGATTATTCCTGTCGAGAGAGCAAGGAACCCAGAGGTCTGACATTGATCTTTCTGAACTTCCTGGCTCCTTTGCTGCTGGATCAAGTTCCTAACTCTGTACCCGGTCTATTGGAACGTCTCAAGTGACC
The DNA here is from genome assembly GCA_030674055.1 of Rhabdomys pumilio. Classification (NCBI taxonomy): domain Eukaryota; kingdom Metazoa; phylum Chordata; class Mammalia; order Rodentia; family Muridae; genus Rhabdomys; species Rhabdomys pumilio. Next base: position 120,243,019 of record JANHMN010000003.1, read on the forward strand.
TTTGGCTCTCTCTTGACAGACAAATCTTGCCTCATTTCTTCTGTGGCTCTTGCTGAGAATACTTCCAAGCAGCCCTGGCCTCTATAAGGCCAAATCTTCCTGCTCATGCGTAGGGCAGCCCCACAGCACCCCGCCCTCCTTCCTCTGTGACACGTGCCAGAGGCTTGGGTAAGAGGTTTGCCCTCTGTTAAAACACACCTGCTTTTGAAGTTTTCCGGAGGGTTTTCTTCTCTGGGTGGCTGAGCCAACACTGGCCCTCCCAGAATCCTTCACAGATGGGTCTAGCTTGCCAGCCTACACAGCTGGGCATCCAACTGGCTTGTGTAGCCTTTCCACCTTTCCCTCTGTGACCCCTTGAAGTGCAGGGCTCCCTTTGAAGTCCTGCCGGAGAGCAAAGGAATTTCCTGGGGTAAGGCCCTCAGCCTCAGAGACACGTGAGATGGGGGTGGGATGGGACCCTGGCAGTTCCCAGGCACCACTGCCCCCCAGGAGGCATCTTCATTTTTGAAGTCTAGGAGAGGATGGCTCACTGTCTTCCATTATTCTCTCTGGATTTTCTGGGGTGACAGATTTTTTTTTTATTTTGACATTTTCTAGAAAGTTCCCACTTACTGGGGGACAGAATACTCAGGAAGAGGAAAATGAAATGGAGGTCACCTGAAAGAGGCTCGAGGCAGGCGCTCACTCCCTACCTCACTTCCATACCTGCCCAGTGAGTTCTTTCCAAGCTGAGGGTGCTTGAAAAGCAGAAAAGAGGCTGAGTTCTCACTAAAGGCAAACAAATGTGTGCATCCGCCCACACACCCAGCAAACAGCTGGACACCTGCAGTACCAGGAACCCTGCTCTAGACCCAGAGAATGTGATAGTGAACCAGGTGGCTAGAAACTAATGACCTGGTGGAGCCACTGTGGCCGGTGCCTGGAGACCAAGAGTGAACAGCTTGTGCTGGGTAGGCTAGTGTGTCAAGTAGACAGAGACAGTGTGGGTGGGTGGCAGTCCAGGGTTGCAGGTGCCCATGGGCCTCACAGGTCCCATGAGCATGGAGTTGAGATCCAGAGAGGTGAACCTAAGAGCATTCTAGATGGAAGAGGGGCAGCTTTACCCTTCTCATGTGGAGTCATTCTTATCTACTCACCTACCCCCAACACACACACACACACACACACACACACACACACACACACACGCGCGCGCGCGCACACACACACAGACACACACACACACACACACACAGACACACAGAGACACACACACACACAGACACACACACACACACACACACACACACACACACTTAGTCCTGGAAGCTGCTGGGTGGGGCTAATTGACTGTAGGACCTGTGGGCAGGTGTGGACATCTGTAACCCGCCTGCACCCCCCTCACCCCCAAGAGGCCTTTATTGGAGCCCATTTGTGGGCAGATTGGGCTCCCTGAGGGAAGCCATTCAGAGGTAGGCTGGGCACAGCAGGGGCTGCAGCACAAAGACCCTGGCGGCTAGGCAGGCCCTGGTGATGGCCCCAAGACATCTGCATGTGAAAAGAGATGAGCATTTACTGCATCCTGTCAGAGGCCACTAAAGCACATCTGGACCAGCCTAGGCCAGACTGGCCTTTTTGGGGCCAGCGGAAGGAACCTGGCTTGGCCTCAGTTCTGGGCAGTCTCATAAAGCAATTCCCACCCAGAATGGTGAGCCAGGCCCACAGCCCAGCCTTCCAGGTGGCTCCTCTCGATCCTCAGGGTGAATAGAAGTCTTAGGGGCCCTATGGAAACCCAGATGCCATACAGAAAGTCTGGGTGCAGCAGCAGTTGATGGGGTTAGCGCAACTTTGAAATCTGGCTAGTCCTCACCTCTGGGACCCCAGTGCTCAGCTGTCAGGACAGCATTCAGTCATAAGGACAAGGTCCCCAGGAATAGCCATAACAATGAAGAGAGTGGACCATGCCAAGCTGCTCCCTCTCAGTCCCACCTGTGGGCCAGGCTAGCCAGGCAGTCAGCTGGGGAAGGCACTTGCTTGAGTTTGCTTACCCTACCTACCAAGAGCTCTGGTGGTACCACCCAGGCCTTGGGCAAGAGCTGATGGTGATATTGAATGATCTTATATATTGCCCTTTTCCTGTCCACAGGTGAGCCATGATGGGGGAGAGCACAGGCCAGAGCAGCATACTCTTTATCCTGGGTTCTGGGTTTTCTGTTTTGTAATGTCAACACTTGAAATTTCATAACTTAGGTAACTTCCTTCAGTAAATGTCCCCGCCAGCACTTGATTCAGAGAAAAGTCCAAGGCCTTTGCCATCAGCCCTGCCACAGTACCTGCCTCAGACTGACCCTGTGGGTCTTCCATCCCCTTTCTTTTATGTTTCCCCAAAGCACAGAGCATTTGTGACAAAACTTTCTCCTTCTCCTGATCTTTGTAGTCCCCAAGGCAGCCGCCCATCACACGGGCACTGCCCTTGCCCTGTCGCCCCCTCCCCAACTCTGTGTTCAGCCAGAGTAAGGTCTTAACTCTATATTACCCTCAGAGCAGATTTATAAACGGTATTTAGCTATGTGTGCTTGTGTGCACACACACTCATGAGAAGGTCAGAGAACGGTTTAAAGGAATTGGTTCTTTCTTTCCACCATGTAGGCCTCAGGACTTGAACTCAAGTCACCTGGAACCTTTACCTGCTGAGTCGGCTCACTGGGCTGCAGCCTCACAGAGGGTTTGTTCTTCTATATGTCATTTGGGGAACGAAAACCCAAATTAAAAAGGAAATCAGAAGGATGTTTACTGAGAGATCAGTCGATAAAAAGCCTCAGTGTGTTTTGAGGAGTGAGGGTGGTGAGGTTGGGGGATGGGTGTGGACTGCATACATCTGATTTGTATACCAGCAGCTATCCCCAGTGTATCAGGAGACAGAATGGCTGAACAGTGCCTTGTCCAGACTGCAGAATCTCTGGATGATGCTGTATCCAGATTGCAGACTGTGTAGCTGGAAAGGAGAGAGAATTAGCTCTTTTGATTAGTTTATATTTGACCTGGACTGTATGTATATAAATAAGAAAGCTATGGACTGATGTATATATACAGTGTTCCGGGATATAATGCAGCAAGGGGGTACATTTAGTGGGCCTGAGTCAAAGTGCACCCCTGAGAAGTTATGACCTACAACAGACCTGGGATAAAGGGGCTTATTGAGGGAGGGGAGAGGAGTGAGTACCTAAGAAAGGGGTAGAGGCAGAGGAGTAGATATGTAGACAGGCAGACATATGGGAGCAGAGCCATGAGGGCAGAGAAAAAGGGTGGCAGGGTGGTAGGGGGTTGGGCAGGCCACCCACAGAAAACAGACAGAGGAGATCCAGCATACACCTGTCACACATGACAGCTTGCTGGGCAGGTTGAGTCATGAGCAATTGCTAGGTCCCTGGGGACCCTGCCAGCGGAATGCCTGAATACTAACATATAGAATTCCTTTAAAAAATGATTTCATGGTTTTAGTTGGTTTACAGTGTGTGTGTGTGTGTGTGTGTGTGTGTGTGTGTGTGTGTGTGTGTGCTTACTTGTGCCATGGCATACATGTAGAATTTAGATGGTAACTTGGAGGAGTCAGTTCTCTCTTTCTACCATGTGGGTCGTCAGGGTCATCCTCTGGTGACCAGTCTTGGCAGCAGGCTTCTTTACTGGCTAAGCCACCTCACCTTACTTGGTACTTTTGAGATGAAGATTCCACTTTGTTACCCAGAACATAGGTAGACCTGAGATACTGAGTTCAAGAAACGTGCATGTCACCCTGCTCCTGTCTCCCTAGAGCAGTGGTTCTGGACCTTCCTGATGCTGCAACCCTTTAACACAGTTCCTCATGTTGTGGGGACGCCCAACCATAAAATTATTCCATTGTTACTTCATAACTGTAGTTTTGCTAGTTATGAATCGTAATGAAAATATTTGATATGCCACTGCCAAAGGAGTCATGACCTATATATAGATTGAGAACTGTTGCTATAGAGGCTGGGATTCCAGGTGTTCACCACCATACCAGACTATTATACCATCTTTTAAAAGACAAATACACCAGCCCCCATCTCCCTGGGCTGGCGTCATAATTGATCTGTGAACTTGAACTTGTTGGAAGGAAGCTGAGAGTCTTAGGTGAGTGTGGGAGGCTATAACTGAAAGACCCCCGAGGGGACCCTACCTCAAGTCCAGCGCTCACGAGAGACCTCCTTGATGTAATTGCATAAGGAAGTTTAATAGCAAGGGCCCTTGGGTTGAAACCTGTCCCACACAGGAGACAAGGGATTTCCACCCCGAACCCCAGAGGCTTGGGCTATTTATGGGTAGGGGTAGGGAAAGGCGGGAAAGTTTGGCGAGGTTACAAAGGTTACACACAATTGGTTATTTCAAATATCAGCAACTTGCAAGGGCGGCAGGATGGCTAGTAATCCCGGACCTCCCAGAAAGGGAGGGAGAGAGAAGTAAACACTGGATGGCCCATTACTCACTTGGGCTAGTTTGGACTTGTCTGGGGCATGCCTTTTTATTTTTCTTTTGGTCATCTTGCCCCTGAAGGGGGCATGTCTGTTTTAAGCTGTTTTCAAATTTTATTTTCACAGTAACCATAGCAGTAAAATTTGTTGTAGGACCAGCCCTGGAAGTCAAAGCAGCCAGTGTGGGTGTTCTGGATTAGAGTTATCAACTTACCTTCACTGTGGCACAGGTAACCCAAGAAGCTCATTTACGGTGCCAAAGCCCCCAGGACAGATGGAGAAGCTGATTGGCAAAGCCGTACTCAAGCACTGCTTGCTGTTATGAGATGGGAGAGGGTTGACTTCTCTCTGTCATGGTGCCTCCAGATACCTACCAAATCCTGATACTGCTTCTCCCTTACTCTGGGCTCCTTTCCTATGGTCTTGCTTTATGGAAACCCTGGCTTCCCATTGGACAGAACCTGTCTGGAAGGTTGAGATGGCCAACACCAGCACAGGTCACCACATGGTCATCACTGACATGTACTGTGGAGTGTTTGCAATTTGCCATGCACTTCCCAAGTGTCTCTTTAAATGTCGAATCCACAACCCTATCTGGCATCTGCTGTGAATGCCTTGCTGCATAAACAAGGAACCCAGGGTTTGAGAGGTGTAGGCAGCAAGCTGCAGGACACATAGGGAGGCACACCTACTTTCTGAGCCCAGCTTCACCTCACCCTTGGGTCATTTAGCACTCAACAATCTAGCCTGTTCAAGGCCACTGCTGCTTGGGGATGACTGCCTGCCAGCTGAGTTTGCAGGGCTGGAGAGTGAGATTTGTTCCCACGGCTCTCCCCAGAATGCTTCACATTCCTCAGTCTCCCTTCTGTGTGACCCACTTAGGACAGAGGGTCACCAGGATCTCCCTGGTTACCAAGTTCATGCACTTGACTCACCTGTTTGTCAATTGCTATGAAATCAATGCTCTGGCCTTGGCGTGTCCCTGTGATCTGAGCTCAAGCACGTCATAGAGAACACAGTGGTTGGGTGTTCTGAGGACAGATGATGTGGGCACCAGCACAGGGAAGGCTTACTATGTGTTTTGTAAGGGCCCTGGCTGGGGTCCTGCTGAAGTCACATTGTCTTCCTGAAAGCACTTGGTCTAATGGCCTTCATCCAGAGGAACTAAGGCCTGGCAACTGTACACTGCTGTTCTGCTCTCTTCTCAGAGTTTGGACTCTGGCCACACATAGTGACCACCCACACGGGACACGGCCCAACAGTGTTCACTGGAGCTTGAGGAAGTCTGGGTGGTCATCAGATAGCTATTGTCAGGTGGGAAGGCTGCACTGGGAAGGTCCAGCCAAGCTTGTGCTGTATTTGGTGCCTTCCACCACTGAGGGTCTTCTGTTGCTGTCAGTGAGTGAGGAGTTCATGGAAGTCTGAGAGGTGTGTCTCTTCTGTGCCAGTCTTGATAGTGTCTCCAGCATGTAGCCTGAGAACCCTCTGAGTGACAGCTCTGAAGTGGGGTGGCTTATGATCTCAGTTTAGGAGGAAACTGGAGAATCGGGAGTTCAAGGTCATCCTTGACTACATACTGACTTTGAAGCCCAACTTGGGCTCCTTGGCACCTTCTTTATAAAGAAAGAAAGAAACAGGAATGAAAAACATTTCAGGAGCCAGGCATGGTAGTGCATGCTTGATTCCAACAGTCAGGAGGCTGAGGCAGAGGTTTTGGTGGATGATATTATTCTATGGGTTAGGGTCCCAGGCTGAATAAGAAGGAGGAGAAAAGTAGCCGAGCACCAACATTCATCTCTCTGTGGTTCTCAGCTGTGAATACAGTTGAGACCAGCTGCTTCAAATGCTGTTGGGCCTTCCCCACCATGATGGAATATGTGTCCCTTGAACTGGGTGCCAGAATAGACCCTTCCTCCCTCAACTTGCTTTACCAGGTATTTTGCCACACCAACAGAAAGTAACGGACTGACACGTCCCTCCAGGAAATGGCCTCTCATGGCCCAGCTTCCTATTTCAATAGTATGTGAGACCTTCCATCCCACCGGAGGTGAGGTCTGAGTCGGATTAGTGGTTAGAGTAGTGGAAGACTGAGGGAAAGGCCTTCCCAATCTCGCCACATGAGCTTCTCTGGTACCAGGTGGATCCAACTTGGAATTTGAGTCGTAAGTCACTCCTAATAAAGGATCTACAGCATAGATTTGGGTACCACATCAGACTTGACTTTGGACAGGAACCAGAAGGCTTTCAAATAACCTCTATTCAAGAGTGTACTGGTCACTCCCTGTCTATTGTGGACCACAGGGAGCCTTTAAACTCCCAAGGTTGAGATTGCTTGATGGACATTTAGCCTGTAAACATATGGTTTAAACCCTTGGATGGCCCTGTCCTGTGGGGTCCCAATGATCCTGCTCAGTAGTTTCTTATAGTCTTGTGGTCTCCATGATCCCTTTGGTTTTGGGAACCTGACTCCTCCCACAGCCCCATAGTCCTACCTAATTGCCCAAAGCTGTAGTCCATGGAGTTGTCCCCAGGGGTCCTCTGCCCTGTCCGTTCCTTTGACATCTTATCGAAGCAAAGGACGTGACATGCTGAAGTCACAGCTCTGGTCTCCAGGAGCCCAGAGCTGGCAGAGCAACAGGAAGAAGGAGGTCTAACGAGTGGAGGATGGCCTCTGTGTGATCAGGGTAAGATGAGGCTTTTGGAGGGAAGAGCATGGGGACCTGGCCTTAAAGAACGATAGGATTCCAATCCAGGGGTCGATAAAGATACAGACACAGATAATGAAAGGACCTCCAGGCATATAAAGGCAACAAAAGCTAGGGGCTGTGGGAAGAGGAGGAGGGACCCTGATGTTCTTTCCCTGGCAAGCTCCTGGCCCTGCCCAGCCTCTTTTTCTGGTCCCTCTGAGGGGAGCTCATGACTCTTCAGCTTTTCAGCCCTTGGCAAGCTGCAGAGGGCAGGCTTTGAGCTGTCCCAAGGTCACTCAGGATGTCCAATAATTGTCCTAACACTTTACCTGCCACGGAACAGTAATGAGAGGGTTTTCATTATTTTCGGGTGAGCGCTCCTGGCAGATGCCCGACAGCCAGCAGATGTGTAAAGTCCGAGGTGATTTGTAAGGGACCAGCTCATCTGATGCACAGTAATTGCACAGGGCAATGTTGTCACTCAGAGGAGAATCCTGGCCTGCTGGCTGAGGTTAAGGTCAGTTCAAAGATCCAGTTGGGTCACAGGAAGTAGAACTCTTTGGGGGGTGGGTCAGTAGCTAAGACCCTGGCCACTGTCTTAGTGGGGCCTTCAGGCCAGCCAGGAGCACCCCCTTCAAGGCTTTTGGGTATTGGAGTGGGCCTGCAGACACTGTCCTTCATCAGGGTTTCTTCTGCAGCTCTCTGTAGGGCAGGCTGTGCCTTTTGGGCTTTCCTCATGATCTGGAATCTGTTCTAGGCCTCCCAAGGCCAGATCTGTAGCATGTGGCACTGACGCCACAGAGAGCTGTGGAAAGGTGAAGCTGTGGTCTCTCAGCTCCCTCTGCCCGGGTTGCTGTAACAGATACTGCCAAGCTGCGACTTGCACTGCTTAATGTGTCTTGCTGGAGCCACTGGATGCTCATTACCAGGGTGCTTTCGTGATTGGGTTCTGGTGACATTTCTTCCTGGCTGATAGATGACAGCCATTTTACTGTGAATTCACATGATCTCCTTGCTGTGTGAGTGCTGAGAGAGATGGGGCTGCAAGGAAGAGCAGGGGACAGCTTCACTAGGCTTCTCAGGTGTCTTTCAGGTTTTTGGGGAGATAGTAGTATCTGTAGTAGGCCTGAAACTTGCCATGAAAACCAGGCTGGTCTCAAACTCACAGTGATCCTCCTGCTTCTGCCTTCAATGTTGGTGTTATAGCATATGTCACTGTACTCAGCCTGTGGGGTCTCTGAGGATACCAAACCTATCGTATGGAGACCCCTGTTTTGTGATTCTACTTAATCATAATTTGCTGCTCATAGGCCTTGTCTGCAAGTACGGTCACACGGGAGGCAGGCATTAGAGTCTCAATGTAGGAATTTGGTGAGGCATAGTTCAGTCCATAGCTCAGGCCATCCAGGCCTCACACTGGTGTGCAGCGTGGATCGTGCCCATCTCAGTTTCAACCCGGGCACACACACAGGTCAGGCCCACACATGTCTCACCCCTCCCGAGAGTAGGATGCCCCAGAGCAGACAGTTGGGACTGCTGGGCCCTGCCAGGGGCATAGTGTTACATTTCAGGGTCTTGGGCATTTTGCCCTCTGTGCCCGCACACAACTTCATATAGAGCTGAGGGCCCCAAAAGCGTTGTGCTCTCGGGCCAGATGACCTGGGTCATTTCTCTTCTAGAGGACTTTCCTTCTTTCTCCTGAGTGGGGATATGTTTACTCAGTTAGCTCGCAGATAGCGAGGGTCTCCTGTGAGTAGGACCTGCCCTGGGGTAAAGACAAAGATCAAGATCAGGCTGTGGACATTCAGCGTGATGACAGTGTTTCCTCACAGCCAAGACTCCATGAAAACCTGTAGTGGTGCTTTATTAGAATTACATTTTAAAAAATTAATATTTAATTTTATGTGTATGGGTGTTTGTGCACCATGTGTGTACAATGCCCACAGAGGCCTGGGGAGGCTGTCTGATCCCCTGGAACTGACGTTACATACAGTTGTGAGCTGCCACGTGGGTACTGGGAACCAAACCTGGTCCTCTGTACCTGTAGAACATATTCTTAGTCGCCGGGACACCTCTCCAGCTCACATTTTACTATCTTAATAACAGTAGTGGCCACTGTAATGGTTTTCAGTGCTTTTCAATAAAGAGATCTCCTGGGCTGGCCCCCGTGGTCACAGGGTCTGTGTCCACTTATCAAAAGGCGACAATGTTGGTGGCACAAAGGGACAGCTCAGAAAGAGGGCTCTGCATACATAGTTCCAACCCCATTATCCCCGGACAGATAAGCTAGCATACAGGAAGCACTGATTTCTGACAAACTCATGTTGGTACCTCGAGAGAGACAAGGAGCTGCTCCCCCCCACCTCATCAGAAGTTGTGTTTGGAGTGACAGATGTGAGGCTCTGCCATCTCGCTGTCACACCGATTGCTCACTGTTCTGAGAAGGTCACACCACCATTCATTAGTAGTAATTAGTCCCCCGAGACCCCTGCACTTCTTCACTCACGTGCTCCATTAACTTGGGTGTGAATCACACATTCCAGGCACCAATCAATGAAGACCCATCCATAATACACAAGGTGATGCTATTAGTCACAATATATTAACTGCCTAATTTAAAAATAAAAAAGCCATCTTTATGAAGGGCAATTAACCACTGAGAGTAATTGGTCATTCATAAACCTCTGATTAGGAAAGACAAATAATAAGAAAGGGGTGAATCACCAAGACTGTGGAAGATGTGGTGTGTGTGCGGATGGCTGTGGACCTACAGAGTTCTTCATAAATGGCACCTGCTAGCCCTAGGGCTGGATGGTCCCTGAATCTCACCTGCTTCGGTGGGAGCTAGGAGGCCCAGAGGATCAGAGACCGCCTAAGGGAAGTGGCAGCTAAAGTGTTTTAGACTTTTCCAAGGATTCCCTGTGTGCCCAGCATGAAGATGTCATACAGAATCCAGCAGACTACTGCTGAACTTGGGGAGAAGGACAGTAAACACATAAATTGGAAGACTGAAGATACTTGATGTCCTAGAGAAACAGAGTGGAGTGACTATCATAGACGTGGCAGAAAGAGGGTCCTCCTCTCCCACTTGCTGCTCCATGGTGGGCAGATGCCCAGCTCATCCCTGTCTTCTCCATGGCCCACCACCAGGCTCATCCTCCAGACTCATCTCCCATTTACTCAGTGGAAGTTGCTAGCAGCCTGGGAGAGTGGGACTCCAACCTAGAAGGGAGGCTCTTCCTCCATTCACTTAGCCTACAGAACTCTCCTGGACCTGGGTATTCTTGTAAACGTATGGGCTTTCTATGCCCACCCTTGCTCTGAATAATGACATAAGGACCTTTATATTTATTAAAGCTTCAGGCAGCATAGCTAGGCAGATTCTGAGCTATTCTAACCCGACAATGCTGGCCTGGCCTATTTCCCAGCCATGTGGCCCATTACCTGCCATCTTAGAATTGCCCTGAAACCTCCTTCTTCATCTGTGCTGATAACTACTCCCTGGTCCCCACCTGAGACCCTCTCCCTCATTCTGAACCCGAAAGTCCTGCCTTTTCATCTCCTGCCCAGCTATAGGCTGTTCAGATGTTTATTTAACCAATCAGAGGATGGTGGAGAACAATGTTTTACAAAATACTGAGTCAGGAGTTGCTTCATGATAATGACAGTACCAAAGCCTGAACTGCTACCCAATCTCTGGTTACAGAAATCAACATTTGAATGCACAGTGCACAAAAACATCCTTCAGTTTTATCTAAAAAAACCTTAGGAAAAGGCACACAACTACCTGTAATTTTTTTTTTTCAGTAATTGGCTGTAGCCACTTTTATTTAACTAAAAACTCTAAATTGGGGAGCAAGGTTTGCACAACAAGAGCAGGTCTGGGGGCAACTAGATCTTGGGGTTCAGAATTTAGCATTTGTATACACAACGCCAGACCAACCCTCAACAGCTGTTGGCTTTCAATGTCCTTCAGTTTTATGGAACCTCAATTCTGGGTTTATGCAGAGTGAGGTTCCCTGTTTATTGGTATTGTAGAGAAGTTAAACCTCAGCTTGGTACCTCTGCCTTACTCGGATGGAGAAGTATGGACCCAGAGTTAGTAACCCATGGAAACGGGAAATGCAAGCACTGGAATGAGGTGGACAAACAGCTGTGGGTGGGCATTCTGAGGCGGCTTGCAGCTGGGCCAGGTGGATGGTGGTGCGGGATTGATGTGTGGATCTGGAGGGCCAGATAAAAGTAGCACAGGTGACATGTCTCCAGTCATGAACAGTTGGGGACACTTCATGACTGGGGGGTGAAGCAGTCCAAGCAGACGTGGGAGGAGCTTGGGAGGAGCTGACTCAGATCATGTGAGGATAGACAAGACATTTAGAGATGTGGTCTGCCAGCATTCTCCATGTCAAGATGTGGTCTGTTCGAGCTGTGAAATCCTAGCCTGCACACATCTGTCTGTCTAGTCCCCCTCATCAACTCACAGTGGCTTGACCTGCACTGCTACTTAATCAACTGCCCTTACAAAAGTCCCTCTCTGGGTCTCTTCAGGAGGCCATATTGTTCCGTGCTGAACACATTCTCGTTTGTGTTTTCCTGTCCTAGACTGAAACGATCCCCGCTGAAAGTGAGATTCTGTACCAATGAGTCCCAGAAATCCCGGAGAGAGCTGGTGGGGCTGCTTCAGCGGCTGGGGTTTGACATCTCAGAAGGAGAGGTGACTGCCCCTGCACCAGCCACCTGCCAGATCCTGAAGGAGCGAGGCCTGCGTCCACACTTGCTCATCCATGAAGGTAGGCCTGCCTTGGACTTGCTTTTTTTGAGGTGAAGACTGGGGAGAAGGCCTTCACCTCACCTTGGGCCAAACCATAGGAAACACATGCACATCAAGCCTTCTTCCCTGACACTTGTGAGTTTTCAGGGTACAGAATTCATGAGGCTTCCTGCTGGGGGATGGGGAGAGGTAAGACCAGGCCCCAACTATCTCCCTTTGACTTCCTGCCTCAAGGCTAGCTAGCTTCAGGATGCTCCTGGGAGTAAAGCTTGAAGTGGTGTTCCTCGATCTAGGCAAGAGGTCAGGGATTCACCTAAGGGATTATTGACAGAGAGGAAAGCAGGAAGGAAGGGTGGGGATGAATATGAGAATATGCAAATCAAGATTGCAGTTTATAGCTTTCCAAAAACTGCCAACCACAGCCTTGAACTACCTCAGTGATACCCAGTCCTGCTTGTTGGTGAATTTGCAAATGGCTTTTGGAGCAAGGTCTGAATCCAGATGATTTTGGTCTGCAGGCAAGACTGGAGATCCTTGAGCCCTCAGTGGGGAGGAGCCTTTGTGGAGCAAAGCAGGGGGAGGGGGTGACTGTTGAAAAACGGGGTTCAAATACTTGAGGTCACTGATTGTCTTTTCCTTCCTTCTTCCCTCCTTCCTTCCCTCCCTCAATACTGTTTTTGTTTTAACAAATCTCTGGGCAGAGGCAGGGCGCTCATCGGAGGTGGAGCACACTCTCTGGAAGGCTGGAGGGTGGAATCCATTGCCCTGGCACCAATTAAGGGAATCATGTTCAGTCTTTAAAAGTCTTCTTTCTAACATCCTTTGTCTGTAGTTAGGAACCCTGCCAGGGTCTTTAGAAATTCTGTCTCTTGTTCCCTGGGGGAAAAAGGGTTGTTAGTCATGGAAAAGAGATAGAGGAGTTGGGCAGGAGTGGCAAATGCAACATTTTCTCAGAGGTGGTGCTAACCAAAGAATCCAGCTGCCATAACGGAAGCTGAGGGGGGCGGGGCAAGTGTCCTTCCTCTACTGCTGTGCCTGCGGTTTCAGGAAACGTACCTGGCTTCAGGCTTTAACTTTCTCTAGGTTTTATTACTGATGTTTCCTCCCTAATACTTGACTATGAAAATCTTAAAGTATATAACAGACCTCAAAAAAACATTTACTTACTTGTCAGTAAATTGCCTGCTACACAAGCACTAGATTTGATCCCCAACAGCCATGTGAAAAGCTGGGCATAGTGGTGCACCCCTATAATCCAAGGACTGAGGGCACGAGCATCCCTGGGGCTTGCTAGCCGTCAGTCTGGCTCAATTAGCACACTCCAGGTTCAGTGAGATATGTCTCAACAAACGTGGTGGAGAGCCATTGAGGAAGACACCCAGTATTGCCCTAACCTCCACATGCATGTGTATGTACGCACGCACACGCACGCATGCTATTGAAAGATTTTTTTCCAGCCTCCTGAACATAGAGAAAGCTATTCTATAGTGTTTTCTTAGCTCTGTGTGCATCCATGCCTCCATCTGTCTGCCAGTTTTACTTTTGAATCATTCCCCAGTGGATGTTGCTACAGTCCTCAGCGTTTCGTAGAGCTTGGTTTGTGGTCACTTTGTTTTCTTTTCTGCTGATAGAAGATTTTACATGTAGTGAGAAGCTCAAACCTCTCTTACACTTTATTTATTTATTTATTTATTTATTTATTTATTTATTTATTTATTTTTAAGACAAGGTTTCTCTGTGTATGTTTGGCTGTCCTGGAACTTGATCTGTAGCCCAGGCTTGTCTCCAACTCACAGAAATCCTCCTGCCTCTGTCTCTTGAGCACTGGGATTAAAGGTGGGCCTGGGCTTGGCTGTCTACTGCAGTTTTGCTGGCCTTGATTTCCATGCCCCTGGAACTCCACACCCCTAGATATCTCCAGTATCATCATCCTGAAGCTTCCTGCACTCCCTTCTCGTCAGTCTCCAACCCTACCTCCTTAGTGACAGTCATTAGTGATAATGTAAATAAATGTCCTTATTTAAAATTTCATACCAATAGAGTTATACAATGTATAATTGATCCAGGGACCCCAAAGACCACCTTAGGTTTCCGTGATTCCCTGGAAGGGCTCCCAGAACTTGGAGAGACATTGCACTTGGGATCAAAGCTGGGTACAGTGAAAGACCACGGCTCAGCTTAACAAGGGAGGAGCTGTGTGGGGCAAAGGGCAGGAGAAACCAGGCGTGAAATCCCAGTTGTCCCTAGGCTGGATGTGCTCAGTTGTCTCAGCAGTGTGACACTGCAGGTTGGTGGCAGGGAAGCTCATGGGAGCTTTGGTGCCTACAGGTTTTTGAGAAGGGCTGGTCATCTAAGTACACAGTCCCCATGTGACTGACCTTAGGGATGCCATCTCCATCCATACACTTCACTCAAGATCAAAATGACACAGTTGGACAGGAGTGCAAATCCCTCCTATCAAACAGGGTTTTGTAGGGTTTGTAGGGTCCCTGGGGTCCTTCCTAGAGCTGTTAGAGGGTTTGTCTTAAAAGCAGGCCTGTCTCTGGAGTGTACAGGATTCGAGCAAGCCAGGCCTGCTGAGGTAACCCTCTCTTTCACAGAAAGTAGTCTTCTGTGTGAAGCTCCTCCTCCCAGCCTAGAGGCTCATCATAGGGTTACATGTACCACTGTGTGCATGCTCTTAGCCATGTAGGGAACACACTATAGTGTATTTATGCCTGGATATTTCCCAGCTTCAGGTCTGTCTAAGGGTTTCTGTTGCTGTAAAGAGACACTATAACCATGGCAATTCTTTTTTATTTCTTTTTATTTTTTTACTTTTTCTGAGACAGGGTTTCTCTGTGCAGCTCTGACAGTCGTGGAACTTTGTAGATCAGGCTGGCCTTGAACTCTGAGATTTGCCTGCCTCTGCTGGGATTAAAAATGTGTGCCACCTTATAAAGGTGCTGCTCCCTGTGCGCCTGTGGGGGCCATTTTCATTCAAAACATCACAAGGCTGTTCTGAAATACATATTCTGCCAGGCAGACCTGGCAGAGAGAAGGTACCCCTGTTAAGAAGGCCACATTCTGTGCTTTTTTTCTTGTCTTTCCAGGAGTCCGCTCAGAATTTGATGACATTGATATGTCCAACCCAAACTGTGTGGTGATTGCGGATGCTGGGGAAGCCTTTTCCTATCAGAACATGAACCGAGCCTTCCAAGTGCTAATGGAGCTGGAAAACCCCGTGCTCATATCCCTGGGAAAAGGGTGAGTTGGCGGGCGGCAGAGGGAGTGTGCTTTGTGGTTCTCTGTGATGGGACCAACTAGAGACAGCTTCATCACAGGGGCTCTCCTCCCTCAGGTGGTTTGGGAGTGAGCACAGGGGCTCTCCTCCCTCCCTCACCTTTTCTCTTCATTCTTCCTTTTTTCCCCCTTTAGTTATCTTTCCAGAGCTGCCTGACCAAGTTTTTGTATGAATCTTGGGCCAGGAGAGGGGTGGGGGCTTTAGCCCCGAGGAGACCTCAAAGGCCAGGTGTCCACTGTCCAGAGTTTATGGTAAGGGAGCAAAGGTCCCTGACTTAGCACAGGACATAGCACGGGATGATCAGGAATGGTTCCTAGGGATACTTGCTATAGTAACAGGTGGACTTAGGGTCCTGGGAGGATGCTCTGGGCTGGGTGCTGGGTGCCTTCACTCTAGAGTTGGGATTTGGTCCCCATGCTTTGGCCATGCTTTTAGTATGCACCTGAACACCATGCTAGTCAGCTTTGTCACTCCAGTGACACCTGAGGTAAACAGCTGAAAGGGAGGCTCACAGACTCAGGGCTTGTTTTGGTGCCTTGTTTTGGGCCTTTGGTGAGGGTGGACATCATGAGAGGAGATGAATCCAGCTCATCTCCACGGAGGCTGGGAAGCAGAGAGAGAAAGAGGAGGCATCCCAGTATCCCCTCAAAAGGCCCCCCTGTAGAGACCTAACTTCTTTATATTAGACCCCACCTTCTTAAAGATTTACCACCTCTCAACATTGCCATCAGCTGTGGCCGAGCTCTTAGGCCTCTGGAGGACAGTCAGGATGCCGAATGTGGCATCATCTTTTTGTTTTTTGTTTTTTGTTTTTTGTTTTTTGTTTTAAAGAAAGCATTGCTTACTTAACATATTTCTCTCCTCCTCCCCCTTTTCTCCCTTGTTTTATTCTTTAATATGTTTTTTTATTCGTTTTTAATTAAGAGAATTTTTGTTTGTTTTTTTTCGAGTCAGTTTTTTTCTGTGTAGCTCTGGTTGTTCTGGAACTTACTGTGCAGACCAGGCTGACCTTGAACTCAGAGACCCACCTGCCTCTGTCTCTTGAGTTCTAATTAAAGGTGTGCATCACCACCACTTTAAAAAAAAAAATGTATGTGTATGAGTGTTTTACCTACATGTATTTATGTGTACTAGGTATATGCCCACTACCCACAGAGGTCAGAAAAAGTGTCAGAATCCTTGGAAGTGGAATCATGGCCACTTGTGAGCTACCATGTGGATCCTTGGAACTAAACTCAGGTCCTCTTAAGAACAAGTCCTCTGAACTGCAGAGCTATCCTTCCAACCCTGTTTCATTACTGAGACAGGGCCTGGCATACTCCCAGGCTGGCCTGAAGCTAGTTATTATATATAGTTCAACTTCTGACTCCCTTGCCTCTACCTCCTGACCTCGGGGGTTACAGGCTTGTGCCACGGTAGCCAACAAAGTGATAGTTCCCCTCAGGGCCTTGTCCATGCCATGTAAGGCTGGACCACTGAGCTATATAGCCAAGGCCTGCTAGCATCTTTCCTTACCGCATGCTCATTGAAGGAACTTAGAAATCACAGAGCCTAAGAAGAAGGAAAGGTTGTTGTAGTCTCACTGCACGGCACAAACACCGGCATTTGGGTGTCTGTCCTCAGATGCAGACATTCATCTGATGCTGTGAATATGAGTGGGTTTACAGTCGTGTAGGGTACACACTTCTGGATGTGCCCGTGAGGGTATTTGTACAGAGGTTTAACTGAAGAGGGAAGACTCGCTCTAAATGAGGGCAGCATCCCATGTACGAGTGTCCTGGAGTACGGGGAAGGGGGAAAGGAAGAGGCTGATGCAGTTTGATCCGGCCACTTCATGCTTTGCCACCACGGCATTCTGTGACTCTCAGACTGTGAGCCTGTGTTTCCTTCCTTTCTTAAATTTTTATGTATTTGGTCACAGCAACAAGAAAAGGAAACTAATGTGGGACTCAGGCTTGACCTTGTTTTATAAGCTGTAGGTTTCTTTTTCTATTTTCATGTGTGTATTTACATGTTTTCATGTGCATGATCACACACACGTATGTTGGTGCATGTACGTGTGTCTGTGCTCACACATGTACATGTGTATGGAGGATCAAGGTTGTTGTCAGGAGTATCATCCTCCATCCGTCTTCCACCTTATTCAGTGAGTCAGCATCTCAGCCAAACGCAAATCAGAGATATGGCCCGTTCTCACTAGCCGTCCTGTTGAGGGGTCCTCTGTCTCTGCTTTCCAAGGCCATTATGTCCTTCAGGCATTTATATGAGCTGGGGTCCTGAACTCCAGTCCTCAGACTTGTATAGCAAAGGTTTTACATACTGAGCCATCTCCCCAGACCCTTGGCCTGTTTCTTATGGTCGGCAAACAATAGCTTGTGAATGACTGTACACAGTGACCAAAATCTCGGTGACACAGTCTTGGGAGCTAGCTGATTTCCGGAAGGCTGTGCATGTCTAGCCCGGTCAACAGAAACAGCACCACAAGTTCAGAATCTCATACTTTTGAGGTTGCAGGATGCTTTGGAGTCCCTGGCCAGCTTGTAGGCAGCAGGGTATCCTGCTGGAAGTTTTATCTCCATCTGATGCTTTGGTGACTGGGCCCTCATGCCGGTTGAGCTAGGCACACTTGGACTGCTTAACTCACTGATCTGGGCCCTGCCCTTGGATAATGAAAAAGTAATATAGGTCATTTATGTCAGCTCGTTTTTCTTGAATGCAGTCTCATCGTTGCTAGGGGCTATTCCAGATTACTAGTAGAGCCTGAATAAATGCATTGGTGAAAAGGGATGAGGAAAATAGCAATTGCTTGCTCTTGGCTGGGTGAGAACTTCGGCACTCTCAGCCGTGGGTGACGGTTGATTTGCTAGAGTGGAGCCTCCAGCCCTCTAGATTCTGACTTGGGTGGAAGGTGGGGTGTTTTAATCCTAGAGAAAGGGCTCTACAGCTTCCAGAGGGTGGCAGCCTCTCCAGGCAGCCCAGAGGCCCAAGAAGAGCTCCTGTCACTACAGTCAAGTCTGGGGTGGCCTCCCCGAGGGTGTGAGGAGGCAGGATGTCCCTCCTCGAAATGGAGTGATTTACATTTGGCATCTGTGGGGACGGAGAGAGGGAATTGGCTTTGTAATTTCTCCTGTCATGCCGCCATCAGAAAATTAAGCTGTTTACTCTGCAGACTATGGAGGTTAATGGCTCTTCTGGGAGAGGTCAAGTGGTCATTTTGCAGGGAGGCTGCACCGAGGAATCGGAAACGGCAGGAGAACGAAGCATAAAATCAGATCTGACTGCTCCTCTGGCCCGCTTCTCCCAGTAGCCACAGTGGCCCTCAGTGGCTGGAGGGCCCAGGGCCCTCCCCAGCCCTCAGAGGGCCACACTGCACCAGAGAGAAAAGAAAACTGCATATCCTGTTGCTAGTGAAGGGATATAAATTAAGATGCCTGCTCGCTATTTCTCTTAAAGGGAACCATATTTACAGCCAGCATTTGGCTTCAAGTGGATTTTTGATTTCTTCAATGAGTAAGAAATAGAGGAAAATTGTGGGCTCTGTAAAAAAGCAGACCAGATTCAGTTTAAAAAAAGAAAATAAGAAAGGAAATTGGGATGGGTCAGTGGGGGTGTAGCTTGTTGGGAGAGCGCTTGCCTCACCACATAAACCCAGGTGATAGAGGCGCACACCTGTAATTCCAGGACTTCGGGGTGGAGGCAGAAGGATCTCTGTGAGTTGGAGGCCAGCCTGGTCTACATAAAGAATGCCAGGCTAGCCAGGCATTCTTACTTAGTAAAGTCTGTTTAAAAAAACAAGCCTCTGCTTGTTGAGAGAAAAGGGGAGGTGGGGGCAAGGTTTCCATTTTGATATCTGAGAATCTATTTTCTCTGGCTCAGAAGGCCAGGCTTTGGTGAGAATAAATAACCTGAAGTCCTTTTTCCTTTAGAATAAACTTCTAGATCTGGAACCAGCAGACCCGTGGTTCGAGGACTCCTTAGGGGTGAGCTAGAGGCTTGTTGCCATTCACCCAGTCTTCTGTATCCTCCAGCTGGCCCTGAGACAGACTGGAAACCCCCAGAATAAGCTGCAAAACAGCTGCACCTGTTACAGTTTTGTAGAAGTTTCTGTTTGCTTCCTGGCAAGCACCTCTGAGCTGAGTTAAGTCTGTTCCTGCTCTGTCCTCTGCCCACCTGAGCTTATCCTCTCCTTCTCCTGGGAGCTTCCTCTGAACAGGGGTTGTAGCCTCTGGGCCCTTGTCCAAGGAAGATGGCCCAACTGTGAGTTTGGAAGTGGCCCAGTATGAAGCCCATCAAAATGCTCCCCAGGTCTTCACACTCCTTCTCCTCACTCAGGGTGACCCGCTTCCCCTCAGGACACAGCCTGTCTCTCTGTCACTTATTCTTGCAGCTCACCGTCTTTGCTCTCACAGTTTCTCTGTGAGTCTATTTGCATCTCTTCTATGCTGGGAGGCCAGGGTTGCATGGCAGGCCTTGCATGTCCCTGAGCCCCAGATAGCACAGCTCCAGCACCAATGGCTCCCTCTGCTGGCCAAATTCTGTTTATCATTGAAACCAGTTCTTTGAAACTCTGGACCTGGCTAAGGAAATAGTCATTATAGTTTATTGTAAAAATAGAGAAAATGAAGCCAAGAGAGAGAGGGAGAGAGAGAGAGAGGCTGTGTCTGTCTGTCTGTCTGTCTGTGTCTGTGTCTGTGTCTGTGTCTGTGTCTGTGTCTGTGTCT
>JANHMN010000003.1:120262959-120291160 GCA_030674055.1 Rhabdomys pumilio
TCTGTGTCTGTGTCTGTGTCTGTGTCTGTGTCTGTGTCTGTGTCTGTCTGCCTGCCTGCCTGTGCGTCTGTAAGTGTAGCTGTGCTCATGCCAGGGTGTGCATGTAGAGGTCACAGGGCAACCTCAGGTGTCGTTCTTCACCTACCACCATGTTTGAGACAGGGTCCCTTTGTTGTTTGTCAGGCTAGTTTCTGGGGCTTTTCCTGTTTCCACTTGCCATCTGTCTCGGGAGTGCTGGGATCGAAGACCATGGTACCACACCTGGCTTCATGTGGGTTCTGGGGAACTAAAGGTCCTCATGCTTGCTCGGCAAGTGTTCTACTCACTGAACCACCTACCTCATCAGCCCCAAGAAACCTTTTAAGAAAAATTCTCAAGGGCTTTGGAGATGACCTAGTGGTTAAAGATGTTGTCACGCAAACAAGGGGGCTGGAGTTTGGATCCCCAGAACCCACATAAATGCCAGCTGGGTGTTGCAGACCGCCTGCACTTCCAGTCTTGTAGAGATGGGATATTCTAAGAGCAAGCTAGCTTGTGAGAATAGTTGTATCAGCAAGCCCTGGATTTGATTGAGGCACTGTTTTCCCCCAAAGAATAAGTTGCAAGAGTGGTCCAGGGAGCCTGACACAAGCCTCAGGCCTCTGCATATGCGCACACATACCACACACATACATGTCACTACTGTAGAGGCGGTGGGACATAGGAGGAGGGAGAATGGGTCAGACTAAAGTCTCACGTAATTGCCAACGTTATTCAGAGCGCCAGACAATTTATACTTACGGGTTAAGAGAAATCACATGAGTGAAGTTCTCATGAGTTCAAAAGCTGTATACAGTCATGAGGACGAGCTGCATGTGGCAGAAATACATTTTTCCGTAGAGGCATATAACGGATAATTTAAACATTTAATTGAGTATCAGCAAGCAATAACGAGTCTCTAAAGTAAACTCACTCCTATCCGCTCTACCTGGGAGGAGCCAAAAACACTTTCCAAGAATAATTCCGTGTTTTGAAGAAACTAAAGTCATAGAGTCTTGTCTTGTTCTCTTGGAGTTTTCTCGCAAGCACTTAGAATTCTCACACGACTCCCTTCTTGGACCATGTTCCGGCACATACACATAAAAAGAAGATAAGGAAAAGAAAAAAAAATTCTTTGAGACGGGATCTCTATGTATCTCAGGCTGACCTAGAATTTACAGTCCTCCTGCTTCAGCCTCCTGAGTGTTGGATGGCAGAGTGCTCCCACCAGGCCTAGAGCTTGTATTATTTTACCATTGAGCTCCTGTCTCAAGGCCTCTTGTCTTAGCTCTAGGAAGCATCTACTCACAGGCGTACTCTCCAGTCTTTTGTTGAGTGGTGTTTGTGTCTCGGGCATCGTGTAAGGCATGATGTTATTTAGGTAGTGTGTTATTTTGCCCAAGCTTCACAACAGCCCTAGATATGGGTGCTTTGTTTGCTTTGACCATTTTACAGGTGAGGAAGCTGAGGTCTAAAGGCTTACATAGACCAAAGCCACTTTATAGAAAGCAGAGAAAGAGTTTTAGTATTGAAGCCAGCCTATATCCATCTTTTTTCTGGTCCTCAGCACACATACTTAGTTAATGTCCCCTGCTGAACATGGAAGGGAAAACCGATGCAGACCCCTTAATAATTCTCAACTGAGATTCCTGTACCATTCCTGGGTTTTAGTGAACCTTATCTCTGGAGTATAATGGATAAACCTCCTTCTTGCCTCCTTGGTCACATGGCTTTGCTCAGAGAGCCCCAGGTATGGATGACTTAACAGCCAGGACTCTTTAAGTACCTCGAGGCCTTGGTCTGATGTGGATGGGCTGTGGGCCTAAGTACTGGGACTAAACTGAGGAATGGTCTGAGTAGCTGAGGCTGCATTGTCTCTGGGAGGTTGGGAAGACATTCTTGTCTCATGGAAGCAGCTGGTGCCCCTGAAACCTGGCACCATGCCTGACCCCGGCTAACGGGAGATGTGGCAGGCTGCTGTGGAACTAATGCAGTTCGCTCTTCAGGCAGCAGTTAGGGGTTAATTATTAGCAATTAGGGAGTCAGCACATGCTCTGGGGGCCTGCCATCCCTTCCCAGAACACGGGTCACTTGTCTTCCTCTGTGTTAGTAACGGGATCCATCTGTCCCCTTGGGTCCCTGGTTAATCATTGTGGTAGGGTCCCTACAAGGCCAGCAGCAGGGGGCTGGTGGCTGAATGACCCATGATGCCCTACTGCTGCTGACCCTCTGCTTCTGCCATGTGGCCTCCATTGGTCACTCTCAGCATGGCATCGGGGGCTGACCCGCACCTGTGGCTCTCTGTGCACCTCTTCCCTTCTGCTCTCTTGCAGACGCTATTACAAGGAGACCTCTGGCCTGATGCTGGATGTTGGAGGCTACATGAAGGCACTGGAGGTACCTGCCCTAGTTCTGTCCCATGCCCTCTTCAGGCTTTCTGGAGGAGAAGGTATACTTTATAGACAAATAGCCTTTCATGTTTCTCAATGGGGGCCTCCTTTGTGGGGCTTTCAGCCACACATCTCGGTCTCCTCTGTGGAACTAATGGGGTTCTCTTCTCAGGCAGTAGTTAAGGGTCCGTTACCTTGATCATCACACAATCATTATGTGTGTGTCATCCCCCTGACCCCCAGCCAACCCCTGGGTTCCCTTTCCCAGCATGCTCTTCACCACTCTGACTCAATGGCTTTGGTGTCTGTGCAGATCACCTGTTCCTTCCCAGCCTTGTAACACCTCAGGCTATGTGTCCTCCCAGGTCCTTTCCTGAGATGGCTTTCCAGGTTATAAAGCCTTCAGTGCTAGACCTCTTGAGTCCACTGTGACTGTGGCCTATCAGTCAGTTACCCCTGCCTAGACTCCTGCTATACCATGTCCCAGCCCCACAGCACTAGCAGCCCCTGTCCACCTGTGCCCAGGTGAGAAGGGTTGAATCCTAGACCCCCTTAGGAGGGCCTATGATCTACTTGGAGGTGGGCAGCAGGGAGAGACAAGAGATGGGATTATAGCTGAACAGGCAAGTGAGATCCTTGGTTGCCCATCCCTTGGGAGACTTGTGGCTCTGCTAGGTATGGTTTGCCACTTGCTGTGAGCAGCCTTGGAGTGCGCAGCAGGTAGGTGCTTGGAGGTAGGTGTCCTAAGCATTCTGCGCAGCAGTCTGTTGTGGAGTTGTGGCATGCTTGCCTGTGAGATGGTTTGAGGCCCATAGCTTCCTGCTTTGTGAGGCCCTGCCCATCGTGAGGCACTCTTCATGTGTAGCTACTCTCAGATTCCTGATCTGAACCTCACACTGTGTCCTCTCTTTACCAGTATGCCTGTGGTATCAAGGCTGAAGTGGTGGGGAAACCCTCCCCTGAGTTCTTCAAGTCTGCACTACAAGCCATAGGGGTGGAAGCCCACCAGGTAGGCATAGCAGAATTCCCTTTCTTCTTTACATTTTAAAAAGACATTTACTTTTATATTAACTTATTTGGGATATGAGATGGTGTGAGTTCATTCTCTCCGTCCACCATGTGGGTTCCAGGAACCGAACTCACATTGACAGGATCAGTAGTAGCACATGCCATTACTCGCTGAACCATCTTGCTGACCCAGAACTTTTCTCACTGTGAGGAATGAGACAGTTCCTTGCCCTGTACCCCAACAAACTGGATCACACATATTCCCTTCTTAAAATGTTTTTTTTCTCTCTTAAAAAACTAATGCTTTCCTTTCTTGCTTTCTGTGTGCATGTACGTGTGCATGTATGCTCATGTATGTAAGTCACAGGTACACATGTGCCACCGTGTGCATGTGGAGGACAACCTCAGATGTTAGTCTGTGCCTTGCTTTCTATTTGAAAGCTTATTGGGTGCTGCATATGCCAGGCTGGCTAAACAGTGAACTTCCAGAGACTCTCCTGTCTCTACCCCCCCTCTCAGCATAGGAACACTGGATTACCGGTGTGTGGTGCTGTGCCCATCTTCCTATGGTCTGGGGATTAGAACTCAGATCCTCATGCTTGGGCAGTAAGTTCCTTTCCAAATAAGCCCCCTCATCTCCCTAACCCCAGAACTAATTTTTTACTATCAGTTTTTTTGTGGGGTGTTTTTTTATTTAGATAAGGTTTCTCTGTGTAGCCCTGCCTATCTTGGAACTCACTCTATAGATCAGGCTGGGCTCTGCCTCCCACATGCTGCTGGGATTAAAGGCCCAGCTTTATGGTCATGCTTTAAAATAAACCTCAGACCTATTGTATCCATTCATGTTGTAATATTTCTTTTAAAACATGGCATTTTAGCATAGCCACAAAGCAGTATAACCAACCCCAGGCAATGACCAAAGAGTCCATACATAGAAAGATGGCCAGTCTCCTGGCTCGTTAGTACTACAAGTCAAAAAGTGTCATCTAATATGGCTGCTAAAGGAGAGAAGTAGAAGATCACATGGGTTCACGTGGAGAAGCTGGAACCTGCGTGTTCTGCTTGTAGGACTGAGTGTGAGCAGCACTGCTGGGAGAGACCTCTGGTGATGCTTCAGTGCTAAATGAGTCTACTGTCTGCCTTAGTGATCGCACTCGTGGGTGTAGCCCAGATAAGCAGGGATGAGAACTCAGATGACAGCAGCCATCACCTCTAGGGTCAGAGAGTAGCTCAGTAGTTGAGCCTAGCAAGAATGAAGCCCTAGGTCTGAGTCCCACCACCACAGAAATAGTCTAAAACCATTTAGAGATGTTCATGGCAGCTGTATTCACAGTACCTGAAAGGCTGAACAGAACTCAGATGCCTGCCTATCCACCTTGAGTGGGTCAGCAGTGCAGTCCTTTGTACAGTGAAATATCCTTAAGAGGAGGGATGAACCGTGAGCACATTAGGAATGTCACCTTACGAGTACCTGGTCTCCTGTGGGTGATAAAAATGTTCTAGAGATTAGGTTTGTGTGATAGCTTAGTTTGTAAAATCACCTCGAGCCAAGCCTGATGACCAGACCTCACAGGGTGGAAGGAGGGAACTTGTCCTGTCACCTCCTGATGTGTGCTGTGGTACATACCCGGGCTTTGTGCCTAGCCTTTGGTGGGCTAATGCAATCTGAATTTAAACACAGTACCTGTGTATTTCCTTCATGTCATTCTGTCCTGGCTCCAGCCTGTCATGTTGCTGAAATGCTTGCTAGTGTTATTTGAACATGGGATGTGTACACAAGTTTCTCCCAGCTGCATGCATGCACAAGTAATAATCCCTGGCTCTGTATTATTGTTGCAGGGGTTTTTTTTGTTTGTTTGTTTTGTTTTTTTAATGAAAATGTCCCTTGTAGGGCTGCAGGCTGCTCATGTGCCTGGTTGTAGCACACCTTGGCTGTTCTGAGCTTCCCTAATCAATAAAGCCTTTACTGCCATTCCCTTGGTAATGGCTCTGCAGAGGTGTTTTGAGGTTGAGCTTCAGTGGCTGCAGCCCCCAATCCAATTTCCACCATATCTTTCCCAAACAGCCTAGAAACCGCAGAGGACTGGGCTGACCCTAGGTAATTGGAAATTCCAGAAATCTGGAGAAGAATAGCATACCTTACCCATGACTTCTAGGAATTCTAAGGCTGTGGTGGAAGCTTCCTGTACACTGGGGAGGTATTGCAGCCTCCCTGGCCTTCACCTGCTGGGTGTGGTAGCACCACCCCTGTTCCCATGTTCCCATGTTCCCATGTTCCCATGTTCCCATGTTCCCATGTTCCCATGTTCCCATGTTCCCATGTTCCCATGGTGTGAAGTCTCTAGACACTGTTCAGGGGAAAACCACTCTACTGGGCAAGCATCGGGACCTGATTTTGATCCCCAGAGCCCACATGAAGGAGAAAGTAGAGAATTGACTTCTAGAGTTACACTGTACCCTCACACACTGAAAACACACACACACACACACACACACACACACACACACACACACACACGGAAATGTAATCAAGGACTGCTGATGGACTCTGTCTTAAAAGCACTTGTTCCATAAAAGCCTTTGCTGACGATCTGAGTTTGATCTCTGGAACCCACATGATGGAAGGAGATAGCTCATTCATGAAAGCTGCCCTTTGACCTCCATATACACACAGTGACATGTTCATGCCCATTGCCCACCATAAAATAATACATAAATTAGCATTTTTTAAAAGACCAATTGAGGGGCAGGCTTGTGGCTGTC
The DNA here is from genome assembly GCA_030674055.1 of Rhabdomys pumilio. Lineage (NCBI taxonomy): Eukaryota > Metazoa > Chordata > Mammalia > Rodentia > Muridae > Rhabdomys > Rhabdomys pumilio. The sequence continues at coordinate 120,269,139 of JANHMN010000003.1, forward strand.
CATAGCAGACAGGCAGTAAGATGGGCCTGTGCTCTACATTTATTTATTCCTGTTTCGAAGGTCAGTCCTCTAAGAGTTGGGCAGTCTATGTTTCTGGTGGGAGGCCCACAATTCGAGGGTCACAACTTTTCCCCTGCAGCCTTTCAGTCGAAGCCTCCCTGCCGTGGTCTCTGAGCCTAGCTGTCTTCTCTGGGGATGAGGTACCCTACCCTCTGGCTAGGATCAGGAGTTTGTGTGTTTAGAAACCCAGGAGAGCAGAAGCCAGGAGTGGATCTAGCCCAGCTGGACTTGAATACATGGAGCCCCCAGCGCCACAGAGTGGGAGCGTTGGAAGTCCCGGCTGAGACGCTCTATGTGTGAGCCAGTCAAGCTACTTCCAACACCTCCTGGCTCACAGCTCTTAGGAGGTTTTTGTCCTCTAGAGCTTTTACTAGTAGAGTTAATTTTCTTCTCATCCAAACACAAGTTTAGGGGCTGGAGAAATGGTTAAAGGCACTGGCTGCTCTTGCAGAGGACCCAGGTTTGGTTCCAGCACTCATGGTGACTCCCAGCCTCCTGGAACTCCAGTTCTGGTGGAGCCAGTGCTCTCCTCTGGCCTCCTTTGGCTCCTGCACACATATAATGCACATAAACTCTCACGGGCACACATACACATTGAAAACAAACTAGAAAACCTCCTGTCTATCAAAGGAGATAAAAAATTTCAGAGAAGTACCAAGAAAAAACCCATCATTCCACTATTCTAGAATAACACAGTTTAAGTTTTCTAATTGTTTTCCATACAAAATGAATAATTCTCTATCTGCTACTTGAAACTTGATTTCCCTGCTAATAATCTGTTGAAAAAACTTTCCTTCATGCTTATTTAAGCAGTTCTCTGAAGTAGTTTTTGTGACTGTGTAGTATTTCACCATATGTACATGTATATTTATATATACATATTTCTCATGTGTGTGTGCATGCGTATATATTATCAGTCCCCTGTTATTGGATATTGGGTTGTATCTTCACTTCCTCTTGTATATACACTTCCTGGTATACTGCTTTGTGTGTGCATATTTTTCTATCTTTGTTGTTATTTTCCAGAAACTGTAAGTAAGGTTGTACATATAGCATTTATCCTAGTTTGGAAGGGTTGTGTCAGCTTGCCCATCTCTCCACATCTTTACCAACACAGTTGGTGTTTGTTTGTTTGTTTGTTTGTTGAGGCGGAGTCTTACTGTATAGCCTTAGCTGGCCTGGAATTCCCTATATAGACAAACTGGCCTTGAGAGCCACCTCCCTCTGCCTCAGAAATACTGGAGTTGAAGGTTTGTCCCATCATACCCAGCTTCCACCTACCAATTTCTGGGATTTTAGGAGTATGTCACCATGCCTAGCTTACCGAGCGTTGGGGACTGAACCCAGAGCTTCTGTGTGCTGGCCAAGCACTTTTTAAAGTAACCTACATCTGTGACCCAGTTTTTCCTTTATAAAGGGATCTAGTGCTGGAGAGATGGCTTAGTGGTTAAGAGCATTACCTGGTCTTCCAAAGGACACAAGTTTCATTCTCAGCATACATATGGTGGCTCCCAACAAGCTGTAACTCCAGTTCCAGAGGATCCAGCACTTTCTTCAAGCATCCATGGGCGCCAGGCGCAGGGACACACAGACATTCACGCAGGCAAAACACCCATACACATTAAAAACAAAACAAAACAGTGATTCTTGGCTTTTGCCGTGTTCGTCCTTATAAATGTGCTAGGCTAGAGTGGAAACAGATTAGCAAATGTCACCTCCAGGTTTCTGAGGTGCCTAGAAACTAAAGGTGTAAATATCCCTGGAGGACTCCCCTTGTGTGTTGTGTACCCTCCTGCTCCACTAGGTCCCTCCTAGCAATGGGAGCATACTTCTTGTCCTGCAGGATCCAGGGAGAACTGACAGCTCATAAAACACAGGTTTTCTTGGGAAGCCCTTAGGCCTGGAAGCCTCCAATGCCTATCACTTGGTAGGTGCCATTCTGCTGAGCCCCTGGGCTGGTGAAGGAGCAACCCTCAGGCAGATGGAAGTGAAGGATCAGAGGCTCTACTTTTTTTTTTTTTTTAGCTCAACCTAGCTTCTACCTCACTATATAGCCAGCGAGGACTTTGAACTCTGATCCTCCTGCTCTATCTACCAATTCCAGGCATGAGCTACCTTGCCTTTTATATGGTGCTGGTGGATAGAATGGAGGTCTTCATACACTAGACAGATGCTCTGCCGACCGACCGGTATGCCCAGCCACAGTCTGCTTTATAGATGCAAAGCACAGAATCTGTCTTGGATGGTGACAGCCCCCTGCAGCTCTCTGCATTTCTGGGTTCCGTCGGAGTCTAGCCATTCAGTTGTGAATGTCTGTCTCCCCTCTCTCACATCATAGTCGGAAAGGAGTAAAAGCCAGGCCTGACAGGTAGAGGGTTTTTTTTTTTTTATTTCCCCCGACAGCACACCTCTTGACCTCCATCATCTTGCCAATGATTTTTTAAATCCTAAATGATTTGGCAATAATTGCTCCTCTTGGTGTGATTATTGCCCTTCACTGATGGTAAATCTCTAAATTCCCCAGGGTCTCCAGAGCATTTTGGTATGCGGAGCCCACAAGCTGGCCCAGACAGGCTTCAGTGCACATCCCTCTGCCTGACCATGTCCAGTCCTAGCTCCTTACCACCCTCATCTCTCCTTCCTGCTGCTCTGCTCCATGCTGGCATCATGTCATCATCCCAAGCATCCCTCCTGCAGTTGCTCTTCCATGGGTGACAGCATTTCCTCTGAGGGATTAGGTTTTTTTTTTTTTCTTCAGATAACATCTCCCTGGGCTACAAATGCCAGCCCAAAAGGTCCCAAGAAGGCAATTTCCACTGTCCAGTTTTGTATATACGTGAATGCACATATACAAGAATTGTTTTCAGGCAGTATCTCATGCGTCCAGGCTTCCTTGAACTCTTTATGTTGATGAAGATGGCCTTGAACTTCTAGTCTTCCTGCCTCTATCTCCTAAGTACTGGGGTTATAGGCGCACACCGTGCCACTTAGGGTATGCAGTGCTGGGGCTCGAACCCACAGCCTTGTGCATACCAGTCAAGAACTCTACTAACTGAGCTACAGACTCAGCCCACATGGACACAATTTTACTGTTCCCAGAGCCATGGCAGGTGCCAGGCATGACATAGTAGTTGGGATTTACATTCCATTTGTAGGGAGCCCAGTCATACAAAGGTCCCAGCACCTTTGACAACGGTGGATGCTTGAGTTGGAACCCTTGAGTGTTTCAGGGCTGAATCAACAGTTTTAGGATAGCCCCTTGAAAGGGGGCAAGCAAGCCTTACATGAGATGTCTGGCCATCTGTACCTGCGGCCACTCTGCAAGTTGCAGGAAGTCCTAAAGCTTTGGGGTTTTATGTTCATGTGTGGAATGCTCCGTGCTGACCCACTACAATGGCTAGATGCCACTGGCTGGATCCTCCCAGGTGGCTGGATGGTTTTCACACAGCTATATTAAAGTACATATGACAAACAAACAAACAGCTCCGATCAGTCTCTTAGCAGTGTCCCCAACACTGTCCTCCTAGAAAAGGGCTCCATGTTTTCCCATACCTGGGAATTGCCACTGGCACTATTATTTGCTCAAGATTTTTTTAAGTTGACTCTTTTTTTGGGGGGGTGGGTTGTGGTCTTTTCGAGGCAGGGTTTCTCTGTTTAGCCCTGGCTGTCCTGACTCACTCTGAAGACCAGGCTGGCCTCTAACTCAGAAATCTGCCTGCCTCTGCCTCTCAAGTGCTGGGATCAAAGGTGTGCGCCACCACTGCCCGGCTAAATTGACTCTTTAAAAATTGTGTTTGAAACGAAACTTTGGTTTATTAATGTAAGTAGACGGCCAGAATGTGTTGACTTCTCATTATTTTCTAAGAGTAAACACCATGTGATTATCTGAGGATGCTGATGGGAATCAGCTTGTCACTGGTAGTTGTAATATGGCTGGGAAACACAGGAAGAGAGGTCAGAGAATTCTGGTGAGGATTCATTCCAGTGTGGACTGGCCCCTGGTACCCTTTGCCTCTGACTGTTTCCTGTCCTTGCTAGGCAGTTCCACTCTGCTTTCTTTCCCATGGATTCTATTGCTATTTCTACTGTCCACCACCTCGGCCTAGTCCTCTCTTCTCATGATTGCCATTTAGTTTCGGGATCTATAATTGCACATGTATCTAAATGGGTGCACTCATACATGCACACACACATATAATTTCAACTTCAGATTCTGCTTATGAGAGGAAACATGCTCTGTGTGCCTTTCTAAGTCTGGTTTGTTTTGCTTAATGTAACAGTTTCCAGTTGCATCTATTACAGGTGTCTCCATTGACACCATCACACTGGAGACCAAGTGTGCGGCACACAAACTTTCAAGGGACACCCCTAGACCATATCCAAACCATGATGGCTGCCTTTTTGCTGTGTCCTCACGTGGCCTTTGCTGTGCTTGTGTGGAGATAGAGGTAGTCACATCTAAGTACTCACACCAGGAGTGAGGCTTTGCTGACTTCTGAGGACACAACTCAATTCATGACATCCTCCCCACACCTGTACTGTGAGAACACTGAAGGCAGGGAGCTGGGCACAGCTTCCTGAGCCTTGAAAGACACATCCCTTTTTGCATGATGTCCAGCACCTTGAGAACTGCTGGTTCTGAGAGGTTTCAGATGGAAAGAGGAATCTACCCCTCTGACTGTTTCTGAAACCCTATCTAGTAGGCAAGGTGTGTGTGTGTGTGTGTGTGTGTGTGTGTGTGTGTGTGTGTAGTTTTGGTTCTTATAATTCTCTCTTCACAATTAAAGCAAGCCTTTTGACCTACAGACTGTAAAGACTTGTCAGACACTGAATTAGTTTTCACAGCCCAGTCACTTGGTCAGTGTTTTAGCATTAGCTAAAATGCAGCCTGCTCTGTGGAGCCAGGTGCTCCTCATGTCCCCCGGTCACCAAATCACTTTTGACGGCTGCTGATTGATTTCACATTGCATAACTATATACTGGTGATGTCGGGGGCGGGTTGCGGGTGGGCAGCAGGCGATATATTCAAGGTGGGTTGACTTTAAATCAATACAATGACAATATTATCCTGTTTAATTCTGCGATGCTGGCTTTAAACATCAAATCAAGCAGTTTATTATGTCAGGGGAAAAAAAAAGAAGAAAACGAAAGATGAAAACCCAGGAATAAAACTCTGCTGACATAACTTCTTTCACCACTGACAGGCCATCATGATTGGTGATGACATTGTGGGTGACGTTGGCGGTGCCCAGCAGTGCGGAATGAGAGCTCTGCAGGTGCGGACAGGGAAGTTCAGGTCAGTGCCCACAGTCGCTTCGTTTATAGCTGCCCTCCTGTGTGCCCTCCCAGAACAACTGTCTTCTTGTTTTGTTCTGTTTCCAAACAAAGGGGCTTTTCTTTCTAAACAAACAGTATGTGGACATTCACAGCTTTGTCTGTAGCTGGCCCCCAAGGACCAGTGTTGCCTTTGTAGCAGAAACCACTGTCCTTAACTGTGTGATGGGGATGAGACAGAGTGTCCCTCGGTACAGAGCCTGGACTTCAAGGTAGATGTGGATCCGTGTGGAGGGTAAAGATGCAAGGCATCTGCTTTCCTAGTGCTATGGCCAGGAAAGCAGGTTGAGTTTGTCCACATTGCCTTGGGCAGTGGGCTCAGAACCTTTGCAGTCATTGAGGTTACAACTGACCTCATCCTGTCTCGCTACTTTCCTTCTTTTGTTCCACCTTCCCCAAGCTGTAAGAAGCACAGAAGCTAGAGACATAGACAGCTCTCAGGGATACTCTGGGTCTGAAGTTCACGAGCAATTGCTAGGAAGTGAGCAGTTGGGTCTGCCCTGTGGTGACTGGCCTGCCTTGCTCTGCCACTGAGGGTGTCTTATGTATCAGCAGCATCTTGCTTATTTATTAGTATCTATTTATTGCTTAATAATTTTTATTGTAATTACATAATTTCTTCCCTTTCCTCTCCCCAACCCTGATTTTATACTTTGAGATGGTCTTGCACGTAGCCCAGGCTTGTCTCAAACTTGCTACGTGGCCACAATTGATCTGGAACTTCTGAGTCTTCTGCCGCTACTTCCCAAGTATTGAATTATAGGAGTGTGTCACTACACCTGATTTATGCTGTACTGAGGATCGAACCCAGGGCTCTGTGCATTCTAAGCAAGCACGCTACTGACCAAGCCACATCACTAGTTCCTGTCTTGCTTGTTTTAATGGATTTCATTGTGGCCAGGCTGTTCAAACAAAGCCCTGTTTTGTCAGTGCTAGAGAGATGGGTGAAAAACATGATTGTCTGGGTTTGAGGGATGGTATGTCAGTCACACACATCTGAATGATTGTCTTAGGCAGGGCTAGAATCTACCAGTGGCCTGCCTTTCACTCTGAGATCCATCCTGGGTAAGAAACCTGAGGGAACCCTGAGCTGATTCAGTCTGTGAGCTGGGCATGAGGGAGGGAATGCCGGCTCTTGCAGACTCTCCCAGGTGGGACATGCCTTTGAAGCCTCGACCTACCTGAACTACAGACTTCCTTTCTTCCCCATCCTCTCAGAGGAGGGTCTCAAGGCTCCACTGGTTATCTCTGGTATGAGGGAACCCTGCTCACAAGCTATAAAAGCCTTTCCAAGGGGCCATCCTATCCCTTCCTGGTCTGTTCGCCCTGATGTAACACAGTACCTTATTGTGAAGACAAGAAATAGAGTCTCTCATAGCTCTGAAGGCTGGGGTGTATAAGATCACAGTGCCAGTATGTTCAGTGTCTTATTCTAAGATGGCTCTAGGTGCGTCTTCCTGCACTCCCAAAGGAGGAGGGATAGTGGATCCGAACGTGCTAGTGAATCGGAACAGAGAGCCCTTTTCAGGTCTCAAGCTCTTTTCAGGAGGTATCTGTTGTGGTGATAATTATTTGGGGGTTTCTACCCCACTCTTGATTATATAGTTCTCAAACAAAAGACAAAACTTTTATATTTATAATAAACCTCAACAGCAGGAGAGCTGGGCAAGTTTCAGCCCTTTATAGAATTTTATCTAATTCCCTGTCAATAACCCCGAGGTATAACTTGCCATGTTTCATCCTACTCCAATTGGCCAGCCCTCATGGTCATGTTCTCATGACCCACCTACCCCAGGGCATCTTCTTTTCTCCTCTCCTCATGGTCTTTGCTTCAGACCCCAAGCCCAGGAACCAAGGGTCCGCCTACTTTTCTTCTGTCCAGCTATAGAGTGTAGGAACCTTTATGCAACCAATAGTTTTAAATTAAGGAGCAAGGTTACATAGCACCACTTGGTGTAAGGATGTCCTCATCCCTGGAGGCAACCAAGTCTTGGGGACCAGTATTTAGCATTACCATACATAGCAACAGACCAGATCTCAACAGGTATTAATCCTAATGACCAAACACCTATAAAGGCTAACACTGTTGAACCAGGAATTAAGTTTCCAGCACCAGAATTTAGGGGATACATCCAGGCCATCACAGATATTAAGATCCCTGATCCCTCCTTTTCCCTAGAGTTGCGAAGCCTGATTCTGCTGTGCTCCTGGCCAGAGGCTCCTCATTGGGCAGTAGGACTCAGCACCCTTTAGGGCTGTGCTTGGTGTATGGCAGTGTTCCACACTGCTCAGCAATGGGAACCCAGCTAGCACGTATTCAGTGTATGTTCCAACTTAGTGGTCAAACACGGGAGTGGCACATTTGTGTTTGAAAACCCAGAAGTAAGGCCACTCTAGTTTATTTAGGAAAAACATGTCTTAATTGAGTTCAATGTTGGGGCCTATCTGGCTAGTCCAAACCCATGTGTCCAATGTACTCAGAATGTACTGTGCCTTTGCTCTTGGCTGGAACAAGTCTGTAGGCTACCGAGTCTTTGAGGAAGACCCCACACCACAGTAGGGAGGCCTACACACAGGTGGGATCGGGGGTCCCTCCCTCTCTAGTCCCTCTTTGCAGAGATCTGTCATCTCTGTGCCATTCAGAAGGAAGTGTCAGTGTGGTGGGGTATAGTTCCGTGGTAGAGTGTTTACCAAGCATATGTGAGACTCAACCCCCAGCACCGTAAAAGTCAGAATCAACAACAGTGATGTCCACTGACAGCTTACACTGGAGGGAGAATTCTGTCCAGAGGGAGATCACCTTCTTGGTACCCACAAGCACACAGACTTAGGTTTTCCTTCATTACAAAAATGGGATAATATTGTGCAACACGCTTTTTTTCTTGACTGTTTTCTGGCATCTTTTTGTAACTATAAAGTTTTGTCTAGTGCCAGGTCCTCTGCTGGTGGCGAGGGGTGGTGACCATGCTGCGCTGCCATGGAGAATTACCACTGGGGTTCCACAGGGGGGTGGTGACCATGCTGCGCTGCCATGGAGAATTACCACTGGGGTTCTGGAAACTGTCGGGGTTCCACAGGACAGGACCTGTTTGTAAGGAAGCAGATCATCCTTTGCTTGGCGGGTGGTAAAATAAGAACCTTAATACCTGGAGCAACTGGGTCACCTGCAGTGAGGCTCCAGTGCGAGAGGCTCTGTGCTGGCTTACCTGAGCTGACATGACGAGGGATCTAGCCGTTCTAGCCCTAGAGACACTGCCAGATACGACAGTCATGGTACCTTGAAAGTGACTTGTCTCAATGCAAACATGCAAGAAACACTGTTTTCACAGACCAAGTAGGGAAAGCAACCCCAGCTCAGGTTTTCTGCAGTGAAGACAGTTTGAAATGTTGATACTTCTTCATTACCCTTAGAGACACACTAGGAGAACGAACTTTAACCCTAACTCTGACCTCTAACCCTTACATTTTGTATATTACACTTACTGTTAGTGGACTACCTAGTAAATTTTAGTCTAACCTTAACCCTATCCCTAACCCTAAACTTTTGTGACTGGAGGTGTATGTTTGTTCCTACACTGTTCCTTCTTACTACAGGGGGACACTCTTAAGTCATAGATGCACCCTCAGGTGACCTGACCGCACATTGGTGATCAGGACAAGGGGTACTGTGTTTCTTATCCCTATGGGGAGGTCACCATCCCAGCAGCCCCTTTGGCATCCTGCCAAAGAGGAATCATACAGCCTCTAATTTGGCAACTCTGCCCCTCTGCGATGTGTGCTATCAGTGTGTGCCTCTGAATTCAGACAGGCCCAGGTCCCTTTCTCTTCTCATTTTGTCCCTTCCATATGTATCAGGTCCGAGAGCCAGCTATCAGTGAGCTGGCTTTACAAAAAGACCTGTCTGCGGGGACCTCTGACCTAGAGCAGATCCTGAAATGGGTCATTTGACCTCACCCTTACACCAGGGAAGTTTCATCATTGTGCCTGTGGATGACGCACGCAGGGTCTGGTTTCCAGCTGTGCTTTTCTGAAAGGCAAACAGGAACTCTGTATAGCCTTAAGCTCCTGCTGGGTTTACACGGAGCTCTGGAAGGGCCCTCACAGAATTCTCAAGGAAACTGTATCCAGGAAGGTCTATCAGAGCCATCCCAAAATAGACCCAGCTGCCTGGAGTAGGGTGAGCTCCCTTACCTAGAGTGAACTCCAGAGGCTGGTGATTGCTCACCCGGAAGAACAGAGGACTGAATGCCAGAAACCTGAGTAAAAAGCCCAAGGTGTCCACATTAGGCTGACACTGGGCTAGCCTCTGGCCTGGCTACGTCAGACTCTTTCTCTGTACTCTGGCCCCTAGGACTTCAGTTACTGGAGGCTGATCCTGTCCCCCCCACCCCCCTTGATAACAAAGAAGTGGAGCAGAGTCTCAGGGGGATCACAGAGCTCCCAATATCATTGTGCCACCTCCCTTCTGCAGATGCAGAAACTGAGGCCCAAATAGAGCAGGGCCATCAGTGCCGGGCGTCCTGATGCTCACACTGCCCACTCCACCTGCTCTACGACCATCACCTTTAGGTCCTAGACTACCATTGCTAAAGCAGTGGTCAGTGGTCAGGCACACAAAGCATAGGTGGTGGCTGTGCTGAGCAGAGAGGAGAGGGACCAAGTGTCAGCAATAGGTGACTTTCACTGCATACCATGCCTCAGGGGTCTCCTGTGCTAGGACACTGTTGTAGGAACAAATAATCTCTCAGGGTACACTTGGCTTGTCCATGATTTGTGAGTTTGGGGCTTCTCAAAAAGGGAAGCCATCTTACCAGAACTAACACCTGCTGGCCCATGTCCAACCAGAACAGCCCTTGTGGAAATGACTGGAAACACAACTCTGGCTGGCCCAGTTAGTGGACTCAGTGGTAGCTGCCCTATTCCTGTGCTTTAACTTGTCCTGAGTCCCCTGGATGCCCCAAAACACATCCATACTGCACACTTCAGACAGGGTTACTCCAGGGGGGAGGAGATGGTGGCTGTGAAATCTTTCCCTGAAATCTGTCCGTGACAGGTAAGGATGGGGCTGTGACGCAGACTGTCTTTACAGCACTCACTGATGCAGGGTGGAGAGGGAGAGGCAACCTCATTTCATCCCACGCTCATACCCAGGTTCCACATGTTAGCCGAAAAGCCCAGCTTCCTTCTCTATCCATGCAGCCAGTTGCAGCCCACGCTCATACCCAGGTTCCACATGTTAGCCGAAAAGCCCAGCTTCCTTCTCTATCCATGCAGCCAGTTGCAGCCCACTTGCCTTGCTCCTTGTTTGGACAGGGTCCTTCGAATACTGGGGAGAGTGGAGCTCAGAGAAGACGTGAGGGCACCATGTGGAGCTCAGCATCCAAGATGCGTTGGCCTTCTTTAATCTAGTTTCCCGTTAATTCTTTCTGTCCCATCCCTCTAGAGCCCCAGCCATCCACCTGGGCCTCTTTTAGGCTCTCTGCAATCTACTCTCCTTTTCCTCTTTCATGCGCTGCCTCCCACTCTGGCCACAAGAGGGCGCTTTGTCACCAGGTTCTGGGAGAGTCAACCCTTCCTGAGTTTAGGACTTGAATACACAGACCACACGCAGCAAGCACATCAGGCCTCAGTGCACCCTCAAAAATATTCACAGCCAGCCTCTTCGTTCCCCCCATCCCCTCGCCTCGTACACTCACATATTCACATCCGTGTTCCTGAATTCCCAACTCACTCTCATGTATGCTCACCCCTCCTGCTCCCCTGCTGCTGTTTGTCTTTGTCACATCTGTGGTCAGGCCACCTTGCTAGACTCAGCAGGCAGGGGTCTAAAGAACCACAGCAGATTCAGTGACCCATGGAGTCTTCCTTTGTGTTTTCTCCAGCTGGTACCTTCACAGGGGGAGAACCCAGAGAACTGTGTGTGTTCTGGGCCTGGGGTCCCAGTGACAGGATAGTCCTTGCCCACTAAGCCTCCTACTGTCCCCTTCTCATTCTTTCCTTGAGCCTTTTGTCATGCTATGTTTCTCTACCCCTGTTTCCATGTGTCCCCTTCTGGGCTTTGTCTGGATCCTCTATGGGCTTCCTTTATGATGGAATCTCAGTATCCTTCCACCAGCAGAGGGCTCCACTGGCTCTGGGTGGGGACTTAAGAGACATGAGTTTCAACACCATGTGGCAACATTAGCTTCCACACCAGGCCTATCTATACCCCAGACATGCTTTGCTGCAGGAGCTAGGGAAACACCCCAATGAGTAGAGCACTTGCCGCATCTCACACATGAGGACCTGAGTTCACATCCTCAGAACCCACATAAAACCAGATGTCTCAGCGAGCATCTGCAAGCCCTGTGCTCTTACAGAGAGATAGGCAGACATGGAAGAATCATGGGAAGTTTACAGGCCAGCTAGCCTGGTGTCTATATCAGTAAACCAGAGAACCCTGCCTTAGCACCTGAGGTTGTCCTCTGACTCACACGCAGGCACACGCCCACTCCCACAGACAAACACACCCATGTGCATACACAAAAATAACAAAGAATTCCCCCAACCTTCTTGTTTTCAACACAATCTTGGAATTTTCCAAATAGATATCTTTATATGCTGTACTATTCCAGAGACAGATCCTGTTCAGGTCTCTCTAGTAACTCCCAGAACTCTGGAGAGAGCCACGAAGTCGTCCAGGCTCCTTCATGCTCAGGCTCCACCCTTGCTCAGTCATCTTCTTTCTTCACCACAATCCTGGAACCAGCCGTTTCCCCAGGGAGCTCTGGTTCTTTCCATGCTAAGTGCCCTGTGGTCTCTAAGCCTAGGGTGAACGGTGCCCTCTGGGTGTCTCTGTTCTCAGCCCCCCAGTTACTGGAGGAGGAAAGATGCACATTGTGCCACAACCCTCAGTGTATACTTAGACGGCGGCGTGCTCACCTCTGTGTCCACGTGCGTTCCTGGAAGGTATGAGGCACTCTCAGTGGCACCTGGCCACAATCTTCCTTTACCCTTCCCCTTCCTCCTCCCACAGGGAGAACTTGATCCCTACGGTCTCTCTCTCCCCACTGGCCGTCATTGGTCTTGTCTGGAGAGCATGAGCTGTGGTCATCAAACTGAGCTACAGAGGCGTCCCAGCTGTCCCATTCATTTCTCCCTGAGTGTCCGTGTGGGCAGAAGTCTGCTTTCCTGGGAAGGAGCTGACTTGCTTGCGGTTGGCCTGCTGGTAAAAGGTTTAGGAAGGCAGTGAGGAGGCCTGACTTCTATCTCTTTTATCTGTTTGGTTGGCTTTTTTTTTCTTTTGCTTTTTATCCTCCTGTGTCTAAATTATACAGAGAGCCTTGGCAGGAATGGGGCAGTGCTTGACAGTCAGAAGTGTCAGGTGGCTGGGGTACCATCATCAGCCTGCAGAGCGATGTGGGGCTCCAGCAGGTCCCCGCCCTCACAGTATCTGATGTTTCTGATGAGAAAGGCTTGTTGGCAGTGGGGCTTGGACTCTGTGTGCCACTGCATGGCAACCCAAAGGGTTCAGATTACAGAACCAAGATGGGCCAGTTCAGGTTTTTCCAGGCTGTGAATGCCAAGCTCCAGTTCTGCCCAGCTCTCTCAGAACCTGGGGGCCATGGTGTGTCCTAAGCAGCTCTGACTCTTCCTTACTCCTTGACGCTTCTGAACCTGGGAAGGTGGTTATACTACCCTAGAAACAGAGCGAGACTGGAGAGCACTGACCTCTGACCTGTTAAAGAGGGAGGCTCTGCTTGGGGAGCCTGTGAACAGCAGGCTGCTCTGTCCCCAGTTTTACTACACCTTTCTGTCAGCCTCTGCTACCTCACAGCTAGGTAAGCTTTTTCTGGAGTGCTCCATCAGGAGTCTTGGCTCCCGAGGATCCAGATGCTCACGGGCAGTAGGGTTTCCAGTAGTGTGTAGAATTTTGACTGTCCTTAGTTGTTGGATTTTTCGGGGGTAGGGTGGAGCAGGAGTTAGGCAGCCTGGAGAGGAAGGGGTTAGCCTTCTTGGAACCTACTAGTAAAGAGGAAGCTTAGTTTTTCCATGTGAAAAAGTTTAAAATAAACTTCGAGGGGGAACTCAGACAGGGCTGCTGCAGCCAGATGGAAGAGCCTGGGGTGGGCGTGTGTCCCAGCTGGTACCTCAGCTCCTGCAGCCTTGACTGAGGAAGCACCCTGCAAGCCCAGTGGGCTGTGGACAGGAGGTGGGCAAGCCAAGGCTTCAGGCTGGCCCCTGGAATGCTCTTGGCTCTGCTGGAGACGCCAGGTGGCTCAGATTCCCAGGCTTCCCAATAAAAACAATAGCCATCTCTTTAAAAAGAATGCAAGGCTCACGGTACACCAGGGGACAAGCCTCTGCTTCCTGTAACAACCTAGAAAGTAAATAGAGTAAATTATTTAAACTCAGTGGCCTCTGGGTTTAAATAATTCAGATTCAGGAACAGTAACAACCTAGTAGACCCCAGAGTCCACATAAGACCCCACTTTCCCTGTCTTTCCACCGCTTTCCAGCTGTTGAGAGCAGTCCAGGGCACATGATGCTATGAGGTACTCCAGGGAGATGTTGGACATCAGACCACTCACTGCCCACATGGTGGGGGTCCTCTTGATCAGAAACAGCCTCGGGTATGGAGGCTCCAGTGGTATCATGAATCAAGGCCCAGAGAGTAGGTGGCAGGCATGCCTACCCTGAGGCAAGCTCGTGCAGTTGGGAGGTAATATTGCCAGAGCAAGGCTCTGGGTGCCACAGGTACCCCCTCTAATCCAATGCCCAGCTTGGAGCCTGCAGCAAACTTGGACTGCTCCAAAGCTCCCCGATGCATGGCTGTAGCCCTGGAAAGATGCCATCCCTCCCCTTTCCCTCCAGGTCCAGGTGACCATGCCAGCTGGGTGCTCACTGCAGTTGAGCCCCTCATCTCTGGACCTCTCTTGGGCTGCTCTCCCCGTGTTCTGAGGGAAGTTGCTGCAGCTCTGGAGCGGCTCTTTCCCAGGCACGGTGCACCCTGGCCGTGGGCTCAGCTGGGCACTCCAGCCCACCGCAGCTTCCCATTCGCCTGGGTGGTTCCTGTGGGTTTTCTGCTACATGGGCTGGGCTTGCCATAGTTCAGGAACTCGTGAAGATGTTGTCATTACTTTTGAAGCCAGACAGAAAGAGTGTCTGTAGTCATTGCAGCTCAAGAAAACGCCTGGGCACAAGTCTGGGGCTCTTGTCCTGCCTGCTCTGCCCTGAACCTTGCAAGCCCACAACTGCCCCCTGACCTCCCTCGCCTTCCTTGGGGGTTTCAGAGGGTGCGCCTACCTGCCCCCACAGCTGCTGTCCAGCTGTGACCTGCATATGTCGACCTCAGCACATGGATCCTTCTGTCCCTCCTATCCTGTAGTTCTTACTGCAGCTGTATGGAGCCACTCTGTGACCAGCATCTTTTGCCCCCATAGTGCTGCATGTGTCTTAGGAACGGGGTCTACCTAGGGTACCCTCACTGCCACCCAGTCATCTTAGGGTATAATGCATCCCAAGTCTTCTGTCAAGACCTGTTGGGAAATAGATGCCCAGACACAGATCCTTGTCTGAGAGGTGAGAAGGAGAGAGAATTTCCTCCATGCCATTCAATACTCTGCAACCCACGGGTCAAGGCCATATGTAGTAGTCACATACCCAGAAAGGCAGGTCCCCTTAACTGGAGGACCTGCCTTCCCATAGGCTATATGCTTCTAGCTGGTCCAGGGGATCCCAGACCCCATCCTTCTCCCCTCAGATTTACTCCATTCCAGGGTTGACATTCCTGTGACATACCTAACGGGTACCCATGGCAGCAGCTGATGTGAGGCTCCAAAGGGGAGGAGATCTGAAACTGTACCAGGGCTGAGACTGGGGGAATCTGGGAGCAGGGACCCCTTCTTGGGTTCAGTGCCCTACTTGTGCAAGGAGATCTGAGTAACCAGGGCCTTTGCCACAATGATGCTGGGCTGTGCTCTGTCCTCTGTGGCTCGTCAGGTGGAGGGTTCTGTGGGACCTGCCTAGGCCCAAGCCAGCAGTCGACAGAAAAGCCATTTCCTGCCCTCAAGATTCCATTCCTTCTTCCTGTTTTCACATGTTTAATAGAGGCTGCAGGGTTTTTTTTTTTTTCTTTTTAAAGTTATAGTGATTTTTCTAATTCTGCAAGAAATGCCTGCCCTTTGGAAAATATGGAAGAGCATAGAGGAAATAACTCACAGTCCCATCTCTCTGAGGAACCCATTAGCATTTTGTTCTACCTATTTCTTTAGGAAGACATAAAATGTGATTATTTATAAAATGTAGTTTTGTACTTAAAAAAATCGTATGATATTTGAGCATCACCATATTTCTGGGGGCATGAGTATATCCTGGCAGGTGCACTAGCAGTGCGGGAGTGGCCCTGGGGGCTGCCAGTGGCTGTGTGTGCCCAGGAAGTTGAGAGCTAGCAGAGCGAAGGGAAGTCGGGTACTTTGTCTGGCCTGGGAATTGAGCATACCTCTCCCTGCCCTGTGTGCCAGAGGAGGCCTCCTACCCCCGTATGGTGCAGAGCTGGCTCTCCCATCTGTGGTTTCTAGGAGGGCGTGGGGATCCTTCACTTCTTGGAAGTCAAGGGTGGGGAGACTCTGCTTCTCCCTATGAGCCTTCATCTGAGGACAGTTCTGTGTTCATTTGTCATGTGCCAGGCCTGATTGGAGATACAGCCAGCCCTAGAGTTAACCCTCTTTGTGGTGTAGCCTGTGTCTGACAGCCCTAAAGGCCCAGCACCAGAGGTTACAGAGTCAGTCAGACTAATTATGAAAAAGTGTTCCCAATATATGTCCAGCTGTTTATGGCCCTTGGAGGTTTAGGTCAGAAGGCAGGCGTCAGAAGCATTTTATTTGCTATGGGCAAAGTTCTTCTCATGCTTAAAACAACAAAACTTATTATTAATGTATAGCATGTAGCAAAAGCACACAGACCCTAGATGCACACAACTCTGTAAGCTAGTGAACACACTGTCCCTTCCAGCATCTTCTACCCTCCACTCCTCAGATATGTCTTCCTGATAGCTAATAGCAGAGACAGTTTTAGTTTTGCCTGTCCCGGGACTTTCTATAAATGGAAACAAACTGAGTGTGCTGTTCTTTCTCATGCTCAGACTTTTAAAGGGGCTTGTGTTGGGCTGGCAGTCAGGCCTTGTGACACCATCCTGCCATGTATTGTGGGGAAGTCCCCCAATCTGCAGAAACTGGGAAAGAGTCACATGCAAACAAGAGCTTCTTCTGGGCTGGATGGCATGGGGGTTGTAGCCACAGGACACACAGCTAGCCTAGCATGGCCTCTCCCTGAGAAGGAATCTGAAGGTTAGAAAGGAGTACCTTGGAGGAGATTCAGGAGAAAGGCAAATGAGGAAGGAGGAGCAGGGCCCTAGCCATATTTCTGCCCTGTTCGTTTGCTGCATGGGGCTCAGGAAGCCTGACTGCCAGGGCAGGGACCAGAGCGGTGCCCACTGCCATCCCACCCCTTAGGGGACCCCATTGATTAGCACTACATGTTCTGCTGCTGGACTGAGCCAGAGAGACAGTGACACATGCAGGTTCTGGTGGCTGCAGGAAACCAGAGAGACAGTGACACATGCAGGTTCTGGTGGCTGCAGGAAACAGATACTTCTCCAGATCATGCCCATCTTCTTCCGGGGATGAAGCTGTTTCTTTACCTGGAACCCTAGGGCTTTAAGGAAGAAGAGAAACAGTATTGTAGGATGAAACAGGGGACCAGTTACTGTGGCCCTTCTATGACTTGGCCAGGCCTGTCTCTCAGTGAGTCTTAAGCTTTTCTCCCAGAAGAGACAGAGTTAGTTGACAGGCATCTGGGGTCTGCTAGCTCCAATCACTTCCCCAACTAAGGGACCAGCATCTTAGGGAACACTTGAAAGATCAGGCAGTGTCCTCAGGCTGGGACCGTGGTGCTTTCCTATAGCAGAGCTGAAAGAACAGGAATGAGGGCAGAGCTGGTGGAACAGCTCTTAGTCAGGGCTGTAGCTGGGCTTTGGGGAATGCGAAATGAGTCTATCACAGAGTAAGAGACGGAGCTCTGAATTCTGAGTGACTATTGTAGAGTTCTCTGTGGACCTAGAGAACAGGGTCCCTGGAGGGATTTTCACTGTGGCATGTAACTTTAATTTTTTCAAATTCTATTTTTAATGATGGTTCTTAAGTGCTTTAACCTCCCTTGTAGCCCACTACCCACCAGAGGTAATGGGAAAGAAAGGATATGAGGCGGGGACTAGAGGGAAGTGGACCTGTTTAGAAAGGTTCTTTGGAGCAACTCCCATCTGTGCTGTCTGGAAGTCGGCAGTTCAGTTCACAGGTTAGCAGGCAGCAGTAGCTCAGCCCACCCACAGACACTTCATGGATACACCAGCAGTCCAGTTCGGTAAAGTCAGGTTAGTAACAGTGGTGACATGACATAGGAGAGATAGCCAGGCGTCAGCCTCAGCCCAAGTCAGCAGCAGGGACCAGCAGAAACACCAAGAGACAGTCTCAGCTGTGCCTCTCTCAGGGAAGATCAGTGAAGACTCGAGACCCACAAGAGTTGCACAGCTAGCTGTACTAGCAAGCCAAGCTCTGTCTCTGTCACTCCGTAGAGTCCTATTTATACCCTCCAAACATCACGTGTCTTCCACATACGTTGCCTCAGCTCGGGTCTTGCCCCAGCACATGCATCCAATCAGCTGGAGTCTTCGGAAGCAGCAGCTAACTGCAGCATACCACCAGAAGTTTTTTTGGTACGTTTCTCTCTATGGTGTCTTGACAGATGCAGCTCAACTACACAATGTAAAACAGACCAATACATGTGTGTCATTAGCAAAAAATCTTTCATCACGTGTCTTTTCATGTGCTTGCTTTAGCAGAACATTCTCTCTCCTGTGTCCACTTTAACAAAACATTCCTTCGTTTGTTTGCCCCAGCAAAACACCATCCAACCAACTTTCCAAAGAACCCTTAAATTCCACTTCAGTGACAGAGGCCAGGAAATAGCCACCCAGTGCCCCCAGCCAACCCCAGGTCAGATGCAGAATTTATTGTTTCTGTTCATGCACGAGCACAAAGCCTCTTTATACATAACTCATTCTCATCACCATGGAGGGGAGGGGCCTCAGGGTTTTATTACCTCCTGAAGACTCCAGCTCTTGAAACCAGCACATGGCTTGCCTAGAACGGACCACACTGAAATCGGGTTCATCTTCAGAGCTCACCTCATCTGAGGATTCATTAGGACAACAACATCCAGCTTGTCTGGGCTGCTACAGTATTCATGTCATGACCCACAACCCTCCCTGTAGGAAGCTGGCAGCTGCTAATAGCTCGCCCCCATGTGGTTTTGTACACTTCTGCCAAGAATAAGTGTAGCACCTTGTATAGCATCCTTGCTGTGTTGGCAGGGTGGCTTGTTCCTTAGTGTCTCACCTCACAGGACATCCCAGGGTTAAATCCGACAGCAGGCATTATGAATGGGTACCCAGCAAGCCTGTAGTTAGGCTGTGGCTATTCTTGGAACATCATGAAAGGCAATCTCCGGAATATACTGAACCATGAGGGCATGACATACATGAGTCACATTGTAGCTAAGCCCTGGGGACCCTCAGCAGAGAGAGGGTTACAACCTCAGTCCCTGTTGGCACTGCAGTGAGGAAGACACCCAAGTCCTGGGGAGAGCTGGGGCCTTGGCTTAGTCCTCCTCCACTTGACACATCCTTCTCTTCTATGGTAGACAGATATTTGAGCATGCCAGCCTCTGGGAGCATTACAGATTAACTCAGAACATCCCTGTAACCTGGTTAGAATTGCTCCAGAATGTGACTGGGGCTCTACAGTGATGATGTCAGACCTAAGCTGTGAGTCACCTGTCCTGGCATGCCCTTCCATCCTGCAGTCCCAAGCTTGACCATTTGAGCTGATTCTTTTGGGATAGGAGAGGACTTTCTATTGCAAACAAACAAGATACACTTTCTTATGTCACGTTTCACTACTGCTCCTAATTTCTCAACTAAATATTTAGACTTAAGATTCACTGATGATTCTGTTAATTCTGTTTACAAATGTCTGTGGGCAAAAGACATGTTCGAGGAAAGTCCACAACCTGTCCTCCCCATTGTCTACAGGTGGAGTTTGAACAGGCAGAAAGCATGAGCCTCTGCCTTCCTCTCTAGGGCTATTACCATTCCTGACTGCCTTTGGCCTGTCAGGACCAGCACTTGGCCAATAGGTTTGGGCTCTGAGCAGAATTCAGGCTGTGGGGAGTGATGGGATAGACTTAGGAATGACTGCAGAGGTCCAGGCAGCAGAGGTTGGTGAAGGAGGCAGCACCTGGAGGTTAAAAGCTAACTGTGCCTTCATGGCCGTCCCCAGTGAGCAGAGCCTAGGAGCTCCATCTCCCAAGGAGATAGGCACACACTACAGTCAGTTTATTCACAGCCCATCGGGTAAAGATAGCTTTCTCTCCTGATAGGGGATATGTGTGGACATTACCAACCCACTTTCAATTGGGGTGTCATGGAGAAAGGGCATGGCTGCCCCTTATGGCAGATAGGCATGGAAGGGGGATATAGAAGTGAGATAGGAGGCCAATGGGGAGGACCAAAGCAGCCAGCCTCATAACAGGGGAGGACTGGACTGTCCATAGCCGGTCAAAAGGCTACGTGGCAGCCTCTGAGATCCAGGGCTATGTAGCCATTAACAAGCTGTCACACATAAGACACAGCAGGTGGCTAGCCACAGGGCCTCTGGACATACTGACTTTCTCAGTCTCAAGGTCAGGTGAGAGGGAATTGCATGTTTCTGAAGCCCAAGCCAGCTGGTCATCCCCCGAGCCCTGGACTCCTAACCTCTGACCCCAGGAGCTAAGGTGGAGAGGGCATGATGTGATTTTCTCCGGGACTTTTCTTCTCTGTGTCTGTCATGGATATCAGTCGCTGTCCCACTGTACCATGCCCCAGCTTGAGCTCATGCATCTCTGGTTCCCTCCACTATGTCCATCACCTGAGTTCTACCTGTGCACCACACCAGCCTCAACTCCAATGGACCTATGAAGAGAGGAGGGCAGGCACGAGAGGGCTGCATGCGGCATGAGGGGACAGCTTACAGGAGCGTGGAAGGAGGGTGTCAGATCTGAGTGGGAACAAGGCTCTGCTGGGGAGACTGGGACATTGGTGTTATAGCATGACTGCAATACCGGTGACAGAAGGTCTTGTTGGGGGTCTGGGGAGATGACTCAGTGGGTAAAGAGGTTGCTATGCAAACACAAGGACCTGAATTCAGTTCCCAGAAACCATATAAAAAGACCTGGGTATTGTGGTGTATGCCTTTTTCTCTCAGCAGAAAGAGGCAGAGACAGGCAGCTCCCTGGATTTCATTAGTTTACAGCCTAGCCATTGGGGAGTTTGGGGCCAAAATGGGAGAACTCGGAGGGTAATGCCTGAGGGTTTCAGATGTGCATTTACATGTGGGGTAGGGCTGAAGGCATGTACACACACACACACACACACACACACACACACGCACACGCACACGCACACGCACACACACGCAGACACGGTTTCTGGGGAGAGAAAAGAATCCAGAGCTCATGTTCATGGCAACCAGCTGGCTTGGGCTTCCAGAGACGTGTTTTGTTCTTCCTCCTTTCTCCCAACTTCAAAGCCCCTCAGTCTGTATAGTGGGGTGGAGGATTGTGGGGGAGGAGTGGGGGAGCAGCCTTCAGGATAAAGCCTTAAAGAGCATTTCAGCAGTGTGACCCTGAGACATCAGAATGATCCCTTGGCTAATTTATATGCTATACATTTGGGGTTTTAGTGGAGCATAATTGTAATCCATATGCCTGTTAAGGTAATTACACTTATAAACCTAATATAATCCATAGATCAATGGGTTTGGAGCTAATTAAGGCAACCGTAATTAACATTTACAAAACCCTTGCAATTACTGGATATCCTCTAAGCTGGCCTTCCAAGCTGATAATGAGCCCCATTCAGCACTCTTTATTCTGCACATTGGGGCCCTCTGTGAAGAAGGGTCAGCACCTGTGTTACCACCCCCAGGGCTCCGAGGCAGGTCCCTAGCAGGATAGTGGCAGCTCTGGGAAGTAGGATCATGTGCCTTATTTTCTGGCCAGTTAATTCTCTCAGCAAGGGCATTTTGGAAAGGGGAAGGAGAAACGAGTGTATTGAATCCTCAAACCCAAAGCCAGGTTCTCATCTGGGAAACATGGAACTTGCCCAGGCTCAGAAGCACATGGTTTCTGTCCTGTGTGGAACCTGGTAAGACGGGGCCTCCAGAAAAGCCAGACCGCAAACACTATGGTGATATACTGCAGCACCTAAGAGGCATACAGAGGCCCTCTGTCCACTCCAACCTATCTAGGAGGGCAGAAAAGCCCCAGCCAAACAGGCCCCTACATTAAAATATTCAGCTGCTCGGATAAGACCTGACTTTCCTCTGACTGGGGAAGGTAGGAGTTCCTACTGATCTTGGAACATGTCTTCTGAGGCCTCTGGCACTCCTGCCAGCATTTTGTGGCCCCTGTGTGAACCATTCTAGCGTGGGAAGGAGGGCACTTCAGGCCTATACACAGAAGGATTTGGGAAGGGGTCGTTGTCTTGGGCT
>JANHMN010000003.1:120291170-120315710 GCA_030674055.1 Rhabdomys pumilio
CAGGGTCCAGACAAGATGGGAGGAGATAGTTAGCTGAGGGGAAAGACCATAGTCTGGAAACCCTGCCCAGGGACACTTGGGTGGTCTGTGAATCTTCCCAGGTTCCACAGAGAACCTGCCAAGGAAGAGAGGGTACTGGAGAGAGGCCGCCTTACCAAGCCCTGCTGTGTCCCCTGCCCAGAATCCTGCTGAGTCCTGTGTATCAGTGCAGTTGTGCTATACCCATCTCTATTCATCCAGTCACCCTGTCTCTGCCACCTGGGAAGGCTTCGTGTCCCAACGGAGGGAGTCGTGGCAGGGGTCCTCTTTCCCTGCACAGGGCTGCTACAGGGCTAGCCTCACTGGATTCCTGCACTGCCTAGTGTCCAGGACCCAAATATCACCCATGGACATATTTGACCCACTTTTCTACTTTCTTTAAGGTAAGAGAACCTTCTGTCATGACCATCAGCCTCCTTATTAAACAACAACCCCCCAAAACAAACAAACTACAGTAGCTGTGCAGTGGTGGCACACCCCTTTAATTCCAGCACTTGGGAGGCAGAGGCAGGCAGATTTCTGAGTTCGAGGCCAGCCTGGTCTACAGAGTGAGTTCCAGGACAGCCAGGACTACACAGAGAAACCCTGTCTCGGAAAACAACCAAACTAAAACTAACTAAAAGTTAACTGTAATATGTTCAGAAGTCTGTGGAGACTAGAATAGGGTGTCAGACCCCAAAGTGGAGTTAAAGGTAGTTAGTTGTGAGCTTCATTATGAGGGCTTAGAGCTGAACCAGGTTCCTCTGCAAAAGCAGTAAAAGGGGTCCTATCAGTCACCTGAACTTGTAGTTTTATTATAGATAATAAAGCTGTTGACATGCAGAGCTCTGGATGGAGTTCAAGACCCAGCTCTGCACTGACCTGTTTTCGCACGGTGGCTCTCTGAAGCCATATGCTAAGTCCCAGATGGGCATATCACTTACCCTGTTTAGAGACAAGTAAAATCCTTGGCTGTAGTTGTACCTCTATGACACATCGGAATCAGGCTGAACAATGGCTGGCTTGCCACCAATGCCCAGCATTTGTTCAGAGCTTGCAGGCAGTGACTCATTTTGTCCCTGTAGCCACCAGAGGCCACTACTCTGAGGTGACAAGGGCAGTATTTTAAACTCAGGCAGTCTGGCTCCCAAACTTGTATTTGCTGTTGAGAATTTAACAAAACTCAAAAAAATAAGGTATTGAGCAGCCTACTAGCTTGTGGGATTTCTGATAGCATCTGCTGTCCACCCTAAACCTGCCTGCGTGCAGAGGCATGTGGTGAGCTCTGTGCTCCATTTGAAAATGAGGGGAGAGCACACACTCTTTCTCTTGCCAGTGACAGGTGAAGGACATCCCTCTCCATCACTGAGCCTTCACCATCGAGACCCATCGTGCCTTCTCCTGCATGGCCACACCGTTGCCAACCTTTTATGATTACTCTCAGGTGATACAGTTGTACTCGACTCTCTTGTGTGCTTGTTTGGCCTCATTCTGTAGCTCAGGTGTCCTGGAACCCATCCCATAGTCCTAACTGATCTTGAACTCACGGCAATTCTTCTGTCTTAGCCTTCCAGGCACTGGGATGATGGGCATAAGTCACCAGACCTGACAGTAACCCTTACATTGATTGCAGACAGGTCACCATGGTCATTCTTGTTAACATGGCCTGGCCCTTATTTGTGATCTCTGCATTAGAGTAAATTCTTACATGGGAACTCAGTAGGTCAAAGGGTGCGCAGAATTCTAAGATTTGAGTGTTTCTGCAGAATTCTCCCTCCTTTTCTGTTACCGTGTCTGTATGATGAACATCTTATTTCTTTATATTCGTAACAACAAAAAGTGCCAAGACAAAGTGTTGTCTTTTTAGAACAGGCCTTCTCTGAGGGGAAATGGAGTCATCTTTGATGGCTGACAAGACTTCACCCCCCTGCCCTCCACCCCCTGCTATATAAATCACATATTCATTTCCTCTCTTGGCCTTTCTTGTGTGTGTGTGTGTGTGTGTGTGTGTGTGTTTGATGAAAGCTTTCTCTTAATGAGAAATCTGCATTTCATCAAAGATGGGACGCAGAATCTGTGGCTTATTTATTCCCTGAAGATGCCTCTTTTTTGTTCTCTAAGCCAATCATATACTAATGACTGTAGACACTGGTAAATTGATTTCAGGCATGTGAGACGGGTCATAGTTCACAGCACATAAGGCTGCTGGCAACTACAACTGCATTGTAGTCGTTACTCAGAATGGTGAGGCTGTGTAGACTCAACACAGACCAGGGTTCAATTCCACACTTAGACACTTTCTGTCAGGAGACCAGACACCTCAGCAAGTGCCAATGTGATCACCAGAGTCCTACCTTCTTGTCTGGGGGAAAACTATACTACCTCCTATGAAGGCATGGGATTAATATGTCCATTTCAGAAGCAGAACCTTCCAGAAGGCTCATGAGAAATGACAGGGTAGAAGTCATGGAGGCAGAACCAGTAGGCAGGTGACTTTTGCTGTGTTGCCACACCCCCACACCTGCCTAGCACCTTACAGAATGAGGAGCCGAATGCTCAATTCCATTATTGTGTGAGCTTTCGTGTTTTCATTTTCCCTCCTAGGCCCAGATGTTGAGTATGAGGGTATCAGAGATCTTGCTAAGGAAAAGATGGATCAGCCAGAGTAGGGACTTCACAGCAACAGTCAGCCATGTCTTCTGCCGACCAGCTCCGTGCCTGGCGCTCTTTGGAAGGATGTTTGGCGAGAACATTAAGTCCCTTGGTTCTTTCTCAGTTTTTTTGCTTGGACTTGCAGGCCCTTAATGCAGGAAACAAAAGAAATTATAAATAAAAACTTGGCCGTTTTCCTGGGCCTGGACAGCCCAATAGCGAGGCCTGTCCCTTTCTCCTATCTGATCCTAGCTTTGCTCCCCACAGTGATTCTGAGCACAAGCATCTGACTGGGCCTCACCACTGAAAGGGAGCTAGCCATGGTTTCAGAAAGAAGGGGGGGCTTGGAAAATAAGGGAGCAGTGGAGAGCACTTCAGGAGGGTAGCTTCCTTCCAGCAGGATGGAACCATCTGAAGTGGAGCCTGGATTCTGGAATGCTCACCAGCTCTCCTGGACTTTGGAAATATTGGGCCTCTGTTGCCCTCTGGCCCTTGGGAAATACTGACCTAGTGCCGAAGGTGGCTGAGTGGGGTCTGGGTGCACCTGCTAGGATGTGTGCTAGTTGACTCCAGCTGCGCTGTGTCCTCTACTCCCTTAGCTGTGGGTTCCAGGCTTCCAGCCAGGGACTGGCTAGCTTCCCTAGGGCCCACACCCTTCCAGCCAGGTCATAACCCAAGCTGTATTGATAGAATGGCCACCCACCAAGGCAACAGTGAGGCGGGTGGGGAGGAGGCCTAATAGAAGGGTACTAGGCTAGAACTATTTCACACAGGGCTATGAATGGTTCCTGGAGGATGCTCTCAGCAGCTCTGGAGTGGGTCATAAGTCCACAAGGCTGATTCATAGAGCACTAGCAATCGTTGTCCCCTGCACTGTCCTCAAGGGCACCTGTTTGGGATGTGTAATGCCAGCTCTGGATTTCATAGACAGTGGGTACCATGTGTCAGTCTCATCCATGGCAACCTAGCACATAAATGTGAGAAGCTGCCAAATCCTTAGGCCAACATGCAGCCCATCTTGGCATGCCTGTATCCAGTCATGATGAATCTATGTACACATGTTAATGAGACCCTTTGTGCTGAGCACCAAGTCAACCTAGTTTAAGGCTGACAACAAGAAACTAGGGAAATGGGCCTCCGTGAATCGGAGCCAAAGGAGAAATCTTGTAAAGTGGTTGGTTGCACTTGTGTAGTGGTTAAGGGCTGTGGCAGAGACTCTCAGGCTAAGATGTCATCAAAGAGAACTTCAAATACAAGAAAGGAACAAATAAAAAACGTAACTCAAAACAAACAAACAAACAAAGACAACCACATAGGGGCTGGAGAGATGGCTCAGTGGTTAAGAGCACTGACTGTCCTGAGGTCCTGAGTTCAATTCCCAGCAACCACATGGTGGCTCACAACCATCTGTAATGGGATCAGAAGGCCTCCTCTGGTGTGTCTGAAGACAGTGACTGTGTACTCATATACATAAAATAAATAGAAATAAATTTTGAAAGGAAAACCAGCTACATAAACAAAGACACCATGTAAAGAACCCCGTGACGACAGAGGTGCTTCCACCCCAGTGAGGTCAGCAGGCTCTGGCAGCGAGATGCTGCTGTTAGGGGGAGTGAGTAACCTAGATTTCTTACAACTCCATAGGAATCTACACACGTCTTGGGAGGTTTACTGACAGTGTATCAAGGAAGAAAAGAATCCTCACATGTAGCATACTAAAGAGATAGCTTCAGTTATCCGAATAGATGCCAATGATGGGCCTTGAATACCTGCTGCATAGGAGGGAGCCTCAGAGTTGCAGAGGTAGAGGGTTGGAGTCAGCCATCCGTCTGTCTGTCTGTCTGGACATGGACATTGGCATCCTGCATACAGACATTTGTAGAGTATCTGCTAGGAGTGAATGCTGGATACAAGCCTTGTTTCCCCAGTGGGGGGTGGATGAGTGTGGAGTGATTTTGGGCTGGGAGGTATGCCCAGCACTGGAGTCATGGAGAGTTTTCTTCCTGTTTCTAAATTCTAAAGTTTGGTAGAGTTACTTTATTGTTTATTAAGGAAAAGGTTGGATATTGAAAAAGGAAGCCACCTGGCCATTCTCAGAGAATCGATCAGGGTGCACAGGGGCCTGGGGAGCCATTTGGCAGCTGCTCTGGGCTGGAAGGCCTGACTGGCCAGGCTGTGGGAGAACTCGTGACTATTGCACTGCTGGGCTCTGCCCTGACTTCCCTGACACACCCTGTTCCAGCCTGTACTCCCATCAGGCACCAGACCAGAGAGCACTTGAGCGAGGCCTCAGCTGTTGTAGGAGACAGTGGTGGGCCCATAGCAGTGCAGTCACCCTGTGGTATGGCTTGTGCCCTTCTCCACCTGTCTCTAGTACCCTGCACTGCTCTCCATAAGCATCAGTGAGACCCACCCAAGGCTGTGAAGAGACTTCCTCCCTGCAGCCCTCGCTCTCCACAGCATGCCGAGAAACCGTGTAGGTGGGGAGTTTCCAGGTTTTCGATACCTTTTGGCTACACTGGAGGGTTTTGTCTGTCTGCCGCTTGCTCTTTATCTGCCTGCAGAAGTGAGAGCCATCCTCCCTTGTCATTCCTTCAGGGGGAGTCTATAAAAGAATGAAGACCCTTGGGCCAGTGAGATGGCTCATTCAGTAAAGGGGCTTGCTGCCAAGCCTGACAACCTGAGTTATAGATTCCCAGGACCTACATGGTAGAAAGAGAGAACCATTTTTTTCAACAGCTGTCCCTCTGACCTCCACACACACCCTTGGCATGGGTGCTGTGACATATGTACCACCCAATAAGCTAAAAAACATCTTAGGTATTTTTAAAATTAAAATATAATTACATAATTTTCTCCCTCTCCTTTCCTTCCTTCACCTCCTGCTGTTTTCATCCCCCCACCTCTTTTTTCTTAAAAAATAGAAAACAAGAAAGAAAATGTTTAAACAAAGAATATAGGTACCTTGGGACTCTATATGCAAACTGTAATCTCCCTAAATACAACCAGCAGTGTGTCTCTGCTGCGGGTTTTATTTAGGGTTATGGCTTAGTTAGGGGCACTGTTTTAAAAATCTGTATCTAGATATCCAGACTATCACTCTGAATGTGAGTTCTTTGGGGACTGAGGGTGCAGTGTTGCCAGGTTTGGTGATGGCTACCTGTAATCCCAGTACTGTGGAGGTGGTGGGCTGCGTGGCAACCCCAACAGTAACAAGGAAGCAAGAAGGGAGGGAGCGTGTGAGAGCTTGTTGGGCACACCCAGGCTGAAGCATCCCATTCATTGTCTCAGTACACTAAGACCTTGCTGAAGGTCAGGAGGCAGCTAAGGAGGATGGCTAACAGAGTCAGGACCAAGGCTTCTGGCTCCCAGCTGCAGCCGACATGATCTGGTTCCAAGAGTGAAGGAGAGAAGCCTTTCTGCCTTCAGAAGCCAAGAAAACCAAGGCAACAAAGCCAAGGGCGACCTCTGCTGTCCTCGGAGGGCCTTGGTTACCAGGCTCGGAGGCCCATCCTGTCCCTGGGTGGCCCGGAGCTCCAGTCTTGGCAGCTGTGCAGTGTTTGTTGCGGGCAGTTACCATGCCACCCTCTGGTATCTCAGCTCGAGAGGCCCAGGGACAGGTGTGGCTGAGCACAGAGATTCCCAGTCTGCTCTGGCCCCCTGACGCACCTTCTCCTCTTACTCCAAGGGGACAGATCCTCGAGATGACTACGGTATTGAATACTCTCTAGTTCTTGGCACCTTCTCTATGCCAGCAGTCTGGTTAGAATGGCCGGGTCCCAGAAGGAGCTTACACTCTCAATAGGGGTATCCTTGCCTCCCTGGGACACCAGCCATTTTCTTGTCTCCCAGAGGCCATTAAGCTGGAGACCAGGGAGGTCATTCCTGCTTCTGCTTGCCCTCCCTGGTGACCCAAGCAGCGTGCGGATGACTGTTGTAGGCCCGAGGGTATTGGGAGAGGCTTGGTGGTACTGTACTTCTTCCTGGGTCCTCAGAGTCATGGTACATTCACAGCTTGGAACATCTACCATGGAAACGTTTCTACCATGAAAAATGGCTAGTGTGTCAAAGCAGGGCCCCCATCTACAGGAACAATATACGCCTGCCTAGTCGGGTCTTCTGTGCAGGGTTGATAGGATGCCTGCAGAACTCAGTTGTGTGAGGTGGGCAGCTAGCTCCTCACTCGTATGAAGGAGGCCGAGTCTGGAGAGCAGCTCTCAGGAGGTCTGCTTAAGTTCATCGTACCCATACCGACTCTTTTCCACTGTGTTTCCTCATACTGGTCAGAAGCAGGTTCCTGCTTCCCAGGTCAGGGCTCCATTTCTTCACTGTAGGCACAGGCCTAGAGAAGTATACCCCACTAGGCATCCAGAGCCTGCATTCCTCTGGCACTCCTTCAGATGGGGCCATCCAGGTGCTGGAATCCCCAGCCCCAGGCAGAGCTCTCTGTTGTCCTTGTGTCCCAGGCTCCTGCCAAGAGCAGCATGGGTGAGGTTGAGGGCATTTCCCTGGGACTCTGGAAACCCAGAGCTGGGGTTTGTGCGTTGGTGCCAAAAGGTATGGTCCCCTGTAGCTCCACTTCTGTCCAACTCTGCCTCTCACCCCATTCTCTGTTGTTGCTGATTGTATTTGTCTTGATTGCCCCTAAAGAGGACTTGAAGATCCCAGGGAACCTAGTCCTTCCTTGACTGCTCTTGGGTCTGGGTTTACCCAAGATAAGGGTTGCTAAGTAAGAGACACAACTCAACCCAGGGAATGCTTGCAGCTCTCAGACTAGCCAGAGGACTCCAGCCATCCAATCCCAGCCAGCCTTCAGCTGTCCTCTCCTGGCTCGAGGCTCCTCCAGGTGGGCATAAGGAAAGGAACAGAAAATACAAACCTAGTTCTTAGCCTGACACCCAGCATAGAACAATGCTTGTAAATGCCGAGTGTCATGGCCTCTGTGTTCACTGATGTCCAAGCTGATCACAATCCATCACTCAGGTTTGACAATGGACAGAACTAGTGACAAGGGACAGTTGACCGCTTACGTTACTGGCTGTCACTTATGACTTCTACTAAGATGAATTTTTATTCACCACAACATACATGATCACGTGTCTACACAAGTGCACATGAATCCACGTAAGACACACGCAGACATTTAGGCATGCACTTATATGTAAGTGCACACACGCAGTGCTCACAAGCTCACAGTCACGTACCATCAGCTGTTGGCTGTGACTGGCTCCGACACACAGATTAAGTAGCTGCATTTCTTCTTTAAATTATCTTCTCTGAAAAGCAAGTGTCATAAGGATACCATCTGCCTTCTGCCTTCCTTCCAGAGAGGATGTCACTGTGTGGTCCCAACTGAATTCCAACTTTCTCTCCTCTGACCTCCATCTCCCTAGTGCTGTCTGCAGATGTAAGGTACTGCGCCTGGCTCTAGTTGGTATATCTTGACCAAGTAAAACACATTCCTGTAACCAGCCCCACATGAAGGAACAAGATGTGTCCAGCTTACTCAAGACCCCTACCTTTCTCTGGGGTAACTACTTTTTCCATAAGGAGCATTGTATTATGGGTAACTTGGGGGTCTGAGGTTTTTGTCTGTTTTTGTTGTTGTTGTTGTTGTTGTTGAGCAGAGTCTCTCTGTTTTAGCTCTGGCTGTCCTAGAACTCACTCTGTAGATCAAGCTGGCTTTGAACTCACAGAGCTCTACTAGCCTCTGCCTCCCGAGTGCTGGGATTAAATTCGGGTGCCACTACACCCTGTATCCCACCTCAGGGTCTGGGTTTTTGTTTTTGTTTTTTGCTCTGCTTTTTTGAGACAGATCTCATGTAGCCTAGGTTGGACTCAAACTTACTTCATATTGGTGGTTGGCCTCAAGAATCTGATCCTCCTGCCTCTACCTCCTCGGTGCTGGGATGACAGTTTATGTAAGCTCAGGCTTACTGCATGCTGGGTAGGCGCTGCCGTCTGAGCCATATCCCTAGAGGTCTGACTTCTTTGTCTCTGCACTGAGTTGATAGGATTCTCCCTGCTGTGGTGTGGAGACCGGGGTCACCCACACACATTGCTGTGCAATTTCTCACTCTTTCAGTGTTAAACTGGTACAGACCTATGGACCCATTTGGAATAGTATTCTAGAATGTTCTTCCTTAAGTTCTGTGGTTATTAACTGGTTCTCCTTTTCCCTTCATTTCCTGAGTGCTAGGATTACCACTGTGACCATTGGGCAGCCATTTTTAAAGACTGGATACGAATATGTGGGGAGAAGGGCTGGGGAGATGCCTTAGTAAAGTACTTGCTGTGTAAACATGAGAACTTGAGTTTGGATCCCCAGTACCCATGTGTAAAGCCGAATGCAGCGGCACACACTAGTGATGCCAGCTCTGTGGAGGCAGGGTCGAGAGATTCCCTGGGACCTGCCAGCAAGTCTTGCTGATTGGTGAGCTCCGGGGTCAGTGAGAGACTCCATCTCAAAACATCAGGTGGAGGAGCAGTGTCTAAGCATCAGTGTCTGGTGCGCCCTGTGGTGGGTTGGTCTGATGCTATTGTATTCCGATGATACTGGTTTCTCAAGATGTGGTTAACCCCGACGAACAGATCCTCATGAACACAAGGTGATGCCATGTGAGCCTTCTCCGAAATTTAACTGGTCAATAAAAAGCTAGAGCCTGTGATTGGACAGTGTAGGGAGAAAGGTGGAATTGGAGGTTCGAGTGAGAGGGCTGCGAGTAGAGGAAAAGGAGAGGAAGATGCAGTGGAGGAAGCTGCCATGGACCAAGACCACATGGCCAGGAGAAACAGCAAGTAACACTGGATTTTTTGCAGCTGGAGAATAAGTTAGTATAGCTCTGCATCAGCCTAATCTATGCTATGGCTTGTAAATAAAATACCTGCACACATATCCACATACATACACATACACACATATGTATTACATATGTGATTATCCAGTTCTACTCATGAGCCAGCCAAAAGCATTGGCAAATGTGAACCTGTGACCCTTTGGTACCCTAACCTAAATGGCATCCTGAAGGCACGTTTTCTTCATGGAACTATTGGAAATGTTGACACGTCAGTGGCACACAGAGCTGCCTTGTCATGTTCTTGTAGTGGACTTAGGAACCTGTTCTCTCCTAGGCAGCCATCACTGAGAGGTCACACTGTGAGCTCCTGAGTGCTGGGATTCCAGATGTGCTCTGTCATGCCTGCCTGTGCTCTTTTATTTCTCTGTAGTGTTGTTGTTTTCAGACAAGTTCTCACTATGTAGAACTTACTATGTAATATCCTAGAACTCACTATGTAGACCAGGCTGGTCTCAAACACAGAGATGCGCCTGCCTCTGTCTCCCCAAGTGCTTGGATTAAAGGTGTGCACCGCTGTGTCCAACAGTGACTTTGGACTTATAGAAGGTTCCCAAAATAGCCATCGATCCTGTCATGTCTTTTCCTAATTCCTGCTCACCTCTCACGTGCCCTGGTACATTTGCCCATCCAGGGAGCTGACATCTTTTGCTTGGGCCTCACTGCAGACTTGTATGTTTTGATTATTTGTCAGAAATGAGTTCCCTCAAGTGGGCTTGCTGGGCCACTGGAGACAGATGCACTGTTCAATTCTCGATACCCTTTTCCTTATTGCTATCAAGAAAGGGAAGGCCGTATTATTTGACAGAGTGAACAAGGATCGTGTGGCTCCCTCCTTCACTGGCCTCAACATGGTTGGCAAGCTCAAGTAGTATGCTGGGATCCAGGCCACTGAGACAACTCTCCTCCCCCTTTTTTGGACATAGGGTCTCATATAGCCCAGGCTGGCCTTGAAATTCTGATCCTCCTGCCTCTGCTTCTCAACTTCTGAAATAATAGCCGTGTGCCACCACTGCCAGTTTGTGTGGAACCCAGGGCTTTGAGCAAGCCCAGCATATTCCCTTGTTGGCTGAGCTGCATTTGCAGCTCCCACAACCCCCTTTTGTAGATTTGGTAGCATTCCTGACCCAGGAGATTCTCATCCTCAAACAGTGGCTTCCCTGACCTGAGATTCTGACAGGCTCTGATTTGTGTGTCACACCCGGGAAACACAGAGCCCTCCTCACAGCCTCTGGGTACACTGGCCTCATGAAGCTACCGTACTGCCTAGGCAGCTGTCAGCGATGGTCATGCCAGTCTCAGGCCCTGAACCCAGTACAGTGGCAACCACCTACAGGGGATCCAAGACCCAGTGCTGGTACCCTCATGATGTGTGTTCTATCTTCCACCCAGCGGTGTGCATTGTGTCTGTGTACTTGTATGAAACCAGAAAGACAAGCAGATGAGACCCGCCTGCCAAAATATCTGATGCCACACAAAGCAGGAAGTCGTGTTTGACACATGGCTCTCAGCACGAAGCCTTGGCAGACAAGCAAGAGCATCGGGAGAGTAAGCTTGCTAGGCAGAACATGTCAGCATCAGGTCCCCAGATGAGTACAGGGCTCATGCACTGCCTGGGGTTGTTCCCCAGAGGGAGACCATCAACCCAGACTGCTTTAATTCCTATGCTTCCTACACTGCCTAACTTTATCTCTACCGAGTGTCCTGTCTTGTTTACAGTGTGGTAGGTTCGGGGGCTGTGGTTCATCAGACCAAGTTTACAGAGACTCATAGCTACACAGGTATGCCAGGCTCTGGGAAGAGAGTGGTCACGACTCACTGAGTATCTGGGATGCCCCTGGGGGAGGAAGTAGCTGAATGGAGCTAGGGAGGAAGTGTGCCAAAATAACTAGTAGGTAAAAATCACATGATGTCAGGGCATGGAGTTTGGGGGGGTACCATCTTGACCTGAGAGGAGCTTTATATTACACCTGCTGTCTTCCAACACCTCATAGTTCAGTCTCCCCTCCCCATCTGCTTGGCCTGGGCCTACTGCTCTCCTCTGTCTCCCCTAGGGGCCTGTAGGCCTAAGCCTAGCCGTGCTGTGTTTCTGTCTGTGGCTTCTACCTCCAGCTAGCTCCTACCCTGAGTTCAGGAAGTGTTGCCCATTCCCTTACACACCACTGAGCCCTTTGGAATCTAAACAGAAATAAAATATGTGTGTAACCTTTAAAAACACCTGCTCATGTCCAAATATCTAGCCATTACAAGCAGAGGGAAACAGGAAGTCTGCTACAAAGGTTACTAGAAGATACACTTGGGCCAAGTGATAGCAGTCAGCGTCCCATACTCAAGATGAGTTGAAGAGGGGAGATTTGACCTCATGTCATTGTTCCTCCTGTGACACTGTTGTGGTCCAACACAACACATCTAGAGGTACCCAAACATACTAGGCATGGCCGTAAGCATGAGTGAGGGCAAACGGTTGAGGTAAACATGCCCTGCTCATCATTTATCTCCCTGGAATGCATCAGCTTCTAGACCAGTGAGTTGCAGCCCTTTTGAAGGTCAGACAACCCTGTCACAGGGGTCACCTAAGACCAATGGAACTATCAGATCTTTACATTGTGATTTATAACAGCAGAATTACAGTTATAAAGTAGCAACGAAAATCACTTCATGGTTGGGGATCACCACAACGTGAGGAACTGTATTGAAGGGTTGCAGCAGCAGGAGAATGGTTGAGAACCAGTGCTCTAGACAGTTCCCTCAGTTGCTGCTCTCATACCACAGCTGAGACCGTTCGGGGGGGGGGGGGGGGGAAGCTCCTGCGGGTCCCAGGCCATACCACAGCCTCTGGCCAGGGCTCAGGGTAGGCATTCCTATTTAATCTACTTTTGTTCTCTCACCCACAACTGTCTCATCTGTTCCCTCAGCCTTTCTCTTCCTCAGCCCCCTCGAGCCAACCACCACCCATTTCACTTCCAGCTACCTGTGTCCCTGTGTCACTCAGATGCAGGTCCTGTTGCTCTGCTCCCTGGCCCCGAAGGTACTGTGCATATGGATATATGTACACAAAAAAATGCTGAGGTCGCCGGTCGGCGGTGGCGGTGGTGGTGGTGGTGGTGGTGGTGGTGGTGGTGGTGGTGCGCGCCTTTAATCCCAGCGGTAGGGAGGCAGAGGCAGGGAGATCTTTGTGAGTTTGAGGCCAGCCTGGTCTACAAAATGAGTTCCAAGACAGCCAGGCTACACAGAGAA
This sequence comes from Rhabdomys pumilio, assembly GCA_030674055.1. Taxonomy (NCBI): domain Eukaryota; kingdom Metazoa; phylum Chordata; class Mammalia; order Rodentia; family Muridae; genus Rhabdomys; species Rhabdomys pumilio. The sequence continues at coordinate 120,303,932 of JANHMN010000003.1, forward strand.
ACTGTCTCAAACAAACAAGCAAACAAACAAAACAAAAGAGTATGCTGAGAATGGGGAGAACAGCTCAGCCTCACAAGCCTGGTGACCCAAAAATTCACACAGAGAAATAACAACACCATCTGTAATCCTAGCATTCCTATAGTGAGGTGGGGGGTAGAGGCAGGATCAGCCCAAAGCCTGGGAGCAGGGAGCCTGGAGTATGCAGAGCAGAAACAAGAGAGACCTTTACTCAGAAACAAGGTGAAAGGGAAGAAGGGAGTGGGGAAAGGGCAGAAGGAAGCAAGCCTGTAACCTGCGTGAGGAGGACAGGGAGATTGTGGACAGCAGGCGCTTGGGCTGACTGAGGACAGTGGCTGCACTATGCTGCACACCTCAGTGGCCTGCTCCTGCCCACTCCCCGAGCCCGAGCCCGCTCTGCCAAGACTTCTGTACAATCACTGATTTGTGAAACCAAAGTGCATACCAAAGGAAAGCATGGATTCTGGCAGGATGAGTCATTTTCACCTTGTCCAGAGCATTCAGACCTGCTTTTCTGAATCGCCCATTCTCTGCACACCCAGGGTTTTATTACCTGGTAAGAAGGGTGACATCGCCCCCTCCCTCGGGCTCCCTGAGTGCCTCTCTGGCGGCTGGTTGCATGGTCAGGGTGGAGGTGAGGGGCCTCTTTAGCTTAAGGCCTGTGTCTATGGTCTGACTCAAAGCATCCAGCAGCCCGGGACCGATCCCCAGTAATGGCACCACAGGAACCCGCCTCCCGGCCCCAGATAAAGGGCCACCTCCACAGCTCTTGGCCGAGCATAAGATCTCCTGCTCCGAGAATGGCTACCACTTGATATGAACCCATGGTTGAAATTGGTGTCGGTGCCTGTGGGACAGTGTACAAAGCCCAGATCCCCACAGCAGCCACTTTATGGCCCTCAAAAGTGTGAAAGTTCCTAATGGAAGAGCAGCTGGAGGGGGCCTTCCTGTCAGCAGTTCGTGAGGTGGCCTTGTTAAGGAGGCTGGAGGTCTTTGAACATTCCAGTGTTGTACAGCTGATGGATGTTTGTGCTATTTCCCGAATTGATCAGGATATCAAGGTCACCCTAGTGTTTGAGCATATAGACCAGCACCTAAGGACACATCTGGACAAAGCACCTCCACCAGGCTTGCCAGTTGAGACCATTAAGGATCTGATTGATGCTTCGGTTTCTAATCAGCCTAGATTTTCTTCATGCAAACTACATTGTTCACCAGGACCTGAAGCCAGAGAACATTCTAGTGACAAGTAATGGGACAGTCAAGCTGGCTGACTTGGGCCTAGGCAGACTCTACAGCTACCAGATGGCCCTCACACCTGTAGTTGTTACACTCTGGTACCGAGCTCCTGAAGTTCTTCTGCAGTCTACATATGCGATACCTGTGGACATGTGGAGTGTTGGCTGCATCGTCACAGAGATGTTTCATGGGAAGCCTCTCTTCTGTGGAAACTCTGAAGCTGACCAGTTGGAGAAAAATCTTTGATCTCATTGGATTGCCTCCAGAAGACGACTGGCCTGGAAAGGTCTCTCTACCTTGAGGCACCTTTTCCCCCAGAGGGCCTCGGCCAATGCAGTCAGTGGTACCAGAGATGGAGGAATCTGGAGCACAGCTGCTGCTGTAAATACTGACCTTTAACCCACATAAGTGACTCTGCCTTCTGAGCCCTGCAGCACTCTTACCTGCACAAGGAGGAAGGTGACCCAGCGAGAAGAGGGACTGCCTTTCAAAGTTTCGGTGGAGAGAACCTCACAGAAGCAGCAGCCTCCGCCTTCCCCTGAGGCTGTGGAGAGTCCTCCAGTTTTTTTACAGAGAATATTTTAAGCCTTAAATGACACTTCCCCACCTCTCCTAATGAGTTTACCCCCCCTTACCCTCCCATTCCTCTACACTAAAGGGCGGGCGTATCTGTCTTCTTCCCTCCCTGATTTATATTGGGATCTTTTTTATACAGGCAAACAAAACAAGACAAAGGAAAAAAAAGGGGGGTGACTTCACGGGGAGACTCTACTGTTTGGTGCAGTGCAGACTTGAAACAACAACAACAATAGAAACAGAAACAAACAAAAACCACCTGGCAGAACAGGAGTGAAAACACAGCTTTCCCAGAAATACAGTTAAAGAAAAAACTGTTAGCAGTTGCAGAGCAGAAAGTGCTAGTGTGGGGTGGGAGGTAGCAAGGCATGCTGGGCATGCTGGAGAGCCCTACCCTCTCAGCTCGTCCTCAGGTACCAAACCCCACCCCAGGCCTTCCACATGGCCTGCCTCCACTTCCCCAAAGTCTACCCCAGATCCCACTTCGGGTCTCCACAGTCTGCTTCTACATTCTACCCCAGACCTCATGGGTACAGGGACCTCCGGTGTCCCTACTGTACCCACCCACCCACACAAGTCCGCTTGGACAGGGGACAAGCAAAGGATTGGAGGTGCAGTGGGGCTGTTCTAAGGCCTAGGGATATGAGTGTGGGACCTCCCCTGGAGGAGCAGGCTACCACTGCTGGAGGCCTGACTTCTCAACTTCTCTCCTGTCCCAGCCTTCTGGGCTTCGTTCTCCACTCCATCAGCCGTGCCTGGGTAGATTGCAGTGATACCAACCATAGCCGAGTCTCAGTGTGCTTGGCCACAGAAACTTGGGCAGCTGTGCTCCATTCTGTAAAGGTGATTAAACAGATCTAGTCCTAGGCTTTGTATCTTGCAGATAAAGAAACCAAATATCACAGCTACTGAGCACTGCTGGGCATTGGCCACCTTATTTAGTAACTGCAGGCCTTGGGCAGAAGGGACCATTACCCTCCCCAGTTTGGGTCCACGGAGAGGCCATAGCTGCTGGACAGAGGGGGATCTCAGCTGTTCCAGGAGAAGAACTGGATGAGCCAGTGGATCTCTTGGTCCCAACCATCACGATCAGTCAGGCAACCTCCAGGCAGCCTCAGACTGTTCACTGAATGAAGACCAGACCAGCCTGCTGGGCATAGGTAGTGCCTCCCATCCCCAGGCCACCCACTACCTCTGTCCCCCAGCTGAAGCCAACCTTTTCTGTACAGTAGGCCATCTTCTGGAATGAGTCCACCCTGAGATTTTATTGATTATCTTAGTGTTTTACTTCTGTGGACAGACACCATGACCAAGGCAAGTCTTATAAAGGACCACATTTAATTGAAGCTGGCTTACAGGTTCAGAGGTCAGTCCATTATCATCAAGGTGGGAATATGGCAGCATCCAGGCAGGCATGGTGCTGGAGGAGCCCAGAGTTCTACATCTTCATCTGAAGGCTGCTAGCAGATTATTGGCTTCCAGGCAGTTCGGATGAGGGTCTTAGAGTCTAACAAGGTCACACCCACTCCAACAGGACCACACCTTCTAATAGTACCACTCCCTGGGCCAAACCTATACAAAGCATCACATTGTTCCAGAGAAGTAGTAATTAGCTATCTAAAAGGTCACTTGGTAGTGTCTGAGCTTCTGAGGTCCCAGGGCTAGACCAGGTAGCCTGTCACCAGTGACCATCCCCAAACTGCATAGTCACTTAGCACTGAGTAAAGAGGGCCTTGACTTTACCTCATCCCTCATAGGTATATACACGCACATGAACATAAGTCCACATGTATATATGCACATGTATAGCTTCCTGCCTCCCTCTCAGTATGGGCATTTCTTCAGGGTGATCTCCCTTCCTCTTCCAGTGTAGACTGTCCTGTTCCCATACCCACAACGTCCTTATTATTCTAACTGTATGTGGTGATTGGCCCTAGGTGCTGAGCTCTCTAAGTTGGGTCCAGCGCTTCTTGGTCACAGCCAGAAACATGGAAACCTCCTGGCTGCCCTGGTGAAGAATGACAGATGCCACCAGGACTCCAGGAATATGCCATATGGCTCTTACCCATCTGCTTTTTCACAGTCCAACAGACCCCTCCTGGAGGCTAGAGATGGCCAGTGTCCAGTAGAAACCCAGAGGCCTCACAAAGTGGCCTCTGCTCAAAACTTGGCCTCTAAGCCTTGAGTCAGGCAGGCAGCCCACGCCCAGGTTACTCTTCTTCCTCCAGACAGAATTCCAGGTTATTTGCCCTCCCAGCCTCAGCTAGAAGCTGTCGCCTCTACCCACCCTGGCTCCTGGGCATCTGTAAGGGGCAGAGAAAGCATCCCATGAGCCTCTTGGGGGTGGTGCTATAAGCCTCCTGCTAGATGAGCAGAGCTTAAGGCAGCGGGGCTGAGGAACGCCAAGGGCACCGGGCTCTGGGGATAGGGATCTGCTGTGGACAGGGCTTCTACAGATTCATAGGCTCTGCATGGTTACCAGGATTCACAGTAAGGCAGCTCTGATAGGAAGGGCCCAGGAGGCTGGGGGGAGCTGTAGGACAATGGAACCCTCAGGAAAGACACCCAAGTCTGCCCCAAACTGCCTGTGACCTGTAACTCCTGACCCAGAAGCCTGGTGGCACAGACCAGAGAGGATCTGCTTGCCAGAGGGGCTTTCTCTTGTGAGATCAGAGCAGTGCCTGTGTAGCCTGGTGGCCAGCAGAAGCTCACTGGGTTGTTGTGCTTTCTTTGTGAGTTTAGTTGCTAGCATTCCAGGTGCTGCCACAGTGCTGACATTGTGTACCCTCAGGGTACCAGAGTCCTGGACTGAGGACCAAGAAAGTTCCCATGAAGGGTCACTTGGGCAGAGGTTTCTGTGGGTAATAAATATGGAGGCTTTAGGCTAGTGTGCCTGAGGGTCCTCTACTCCCAAGCTCCTACCCCCAGGCTGTTCTGGTCACTGTCACTGTCAGCATCAGGGTCTCCACGGCAAATAGCAGGCAAGGTGATGGGCAAGACAGGTTGTGTTGTCCTACCCTCCAGACCCCTCCCATCCAGCCAAGGAGCTTATCCAGTACCCTTTCTCCAAGGGCATGCCATGGGCCCCCCATGTCATCTGCTGCCAGCAGCCCCTGCTGTTCCAGCTCTGGCAAATGTGAGTCACCTCTGCAGACAGTCAGCTTCAAGGGAGGGAAGGCTGTGCCGCTCTGAGCACCAGCCAGTCTCCCTCAGTTGTAGTCACACAGCTTGGAGCCAACAGGCCATACATAGCACCTATTCATTTCCAGGCCTGGCACACCTTGAAATCAGCATTTCAGTATATCCAGGAAGGAGGCCAAAGTGACACCATAGTGTTTCCACACACTGCTCCCCACAATTTATAAGCCAGGCCTTCTTAGGTAGACATGGGGGTGGATTCCGGGCTTTCACTGTTCATATGTATAAAAACACACCACAAAAGAAAATGGACTCTTACAAGAAGTCAGAGTTGGACATGTTGCATTGTGCTGATGCACACATACACAGTAATGGCAGTAAATCAGCTGGCCTCGTGTCTGTGATTTGTCTGGGCTCTGGGTTCATGTACCTGTGCCCGTGTAAGCACAGCACTGCACAGTCACTACTTATAGTAACTTTCAAAAGTTGGTGAGCATGAATCTTCACTCTTTGCGCTTTTTCCCAGTTTTGCATCTGGTCTGGGTCCTTTGCAACGTTGTGTGAACTTTAGAATCAGGTTGTCAGTTTCTGTGAATGTAGCTGGGATTGTATCGAATCTGTAGCTTAAACTAGGGGATGCCATGGGCTGTGTTGCTGTCATAAAACATCTGAGACTGGACAGTTTATAAAGGAGAGAAATAAGTCTTCTCAGTTCTGGAGCAGGGGAACTCAAGATAAGGGTGCTGCCAGACTTAGTGTCTTCTGGGGCTTGTTCTCTGCTTTCAAGATGATACCCCTCTCTGTCTCCTCATGGGGAGGAACAAAACAGGAGGGTCTGGATGCTTCCCTCCAGCTTTTGTATAAAGTCACTAATAGAGCCCCGGGAGCCCCGTTCTTTAGTGCTATCACATTAACAAGTGGGTTTCAGCACATGAATGACATTCAGACTGTCTCAAGGGCACCACCGTATTAGGTCTCCCGACCCACGAGTATGTCTGCTTGCTCATTTGGATCTTCTCTCATTTATTTTAACAATATTTTGTGCGTTTCAGAGTGTAAGCTCTGCACTTCTGGTGTTAAACTTGTTGCTATTTTACTATTCTTAAATTTTCCACTCGTGTGTATGTAGTATGTGTAGGCGTGTGGATGGGCATACACAAGCCTGTGCATGCAAGGGCAGAGATCAGAGGAGACTATCAGGTGTCCTGCTCCATCACTCTAGACCTCTGAGACAGGGTCTCTCATGGAACCTGGAGCTAGACTGGCAGCCAGCAAGCCCTGTTGGTTCTCCTGTCTCTACACCGTGTAAAATGGAGGTAGGCATGCACCACCTCATTCAGCTTTGAAGGTGTGTGCCAGGGAGTCAAATCTCTTACTGTGCCATCTCTCCAGCACCTATTTTATTATTTCTGATATGGTTATAGATGGAATTGGATCTCTGTTTGACATGGTTCTTTTTAAAAGAGAGAATAATTTTTTACATTTACTTACTGGTTTTGGGGGGAGGCATATACATGTATTCTACAGTATACTTTGGAGGTCAGAGGACAGTGTGCAGGGGTGGGTTTTCATCTTTTGTCATATGAGTCCCAGGGATCAAACTCTGGCTGTCTGACTTTGGGACAGGCCTTTACCCTCTGGGCGATCTTGCTCATAAGGGTAAGGCACAGAGAGTGTGTGGCACATGAGATACAGGGCTTCCTGCCCCTCCCGTGCTTAGGGCTGCTTCCTTCCTTTCTGTGTACGTGACATGTAGAGAAGGAAGGGACATCTGTGAGACAAGCCAGTTCTCTCTACTGGAACCAGTGGACACAGACCAGAAGTGATCCTCCTTCCTGATGTGAGGGACAGAATTAGGGGAAATGGCCTGTTCCCCAACACTGTAGCAGGTATGGTCATGGTCAGTTACAAATAAGAGGAATACCCCACTCCGAAGGGAGTCCTAGATTCATGGGGAAAGGACATATACTGGGCCTGCCTGTCCTGTGGACAGACTGCTGCCTCAGGGAGAGTTTGCCTGGCAGCCTGGGATCCAGCATTGTCACCTTAATGTATGTTTGTGGAGAGCATGAGGATGTAGGCTCAGAGGAAGAGCTGTGGCCCTGGTGGGCAGAGTAGGGGCCTGCACAAGCCCACTGGCAAAGCGGACACAGTGTGCCTGTAGAACTCTGTGTGCCTGGCTGTTATTACATATTTTAATAGCTCAAAAATTTTCACAAATTAGAGTTTGCAAACCAGCTGGGCATAAACCAGGTTAGGCATGCTAGCACCTAACCCCAGCACTCAGGAGGCAGAGGCAGACAGATCTCTGTGAGTTCGAGGCCAGCCTTAACTACAAAGTGAGTTTTAGAATACCCATGGCTATTATACAGAGAAATTTGGTCTTAAAAATAACCAAACCAAACAAACAAAAAGTTTGCAGACCTGGGCATAGTGGATCATCATGTAATCCCAGCACTCAGTAGCCAGCCTGGACTACCAAGTAAGACGCTGTCTCTAAATGAACAAACAAACAAACAAACAAACAAACAAATTAGTTTTAGAGACTTGCTCAATTGAAGATGCCTTCCCTGGATTAAATTATTCTGTTTTATTATCATTGTCTTGGATGTTGGCTTGTTTACATCTGTGGGCACAGGAACATTTCCACGCGAGCAGATACAAGTCACTGCCATGTGGAGTCTCCTTAACCACTAAGAGGAAGTTGGAGACTATCAGATTGAATGCATGAAGTCTATCAGCCGGTTCTGGGGTTGGAGAGGGGAGCTGTCCTGTCATCCTGACACTTCTCAGGGTGGCACAGCCTCCCTGCCCTGCTTTCCAGCTGCAGCATCCAGTCACTCTGTTACCAAACAGGCAGCTGGAGAGAGACACACACAACTGGTCCTCGCTGACTGGTACTACTGTGTATGACCCACTTGATATGTGTTATAATGAGGACAGTGTGGTCTAATGACTTTCTAGGGGTGAATCTGGCTTCAAGAATGAAGACAGTTGTATCTAAGTGGTGGCACACTCCCTTAATCCCAGAGCTTGGGAGGCAGAGGCAGATGGATCTCTGTGAGTTTGAGGCCAGTGTGATCTTCAGAGTTCCAGAGTTCCAGAGTTCCAGGCCAGTCAGGGCTACACAGTGAAACCTGTTTTGAAAAGTAACAAGAGAGGGAGAGAGAAAAGGAGGGAAGGAGGGAGGGAGAATGGAAGCAGTTGGCCAGGTGTGGTGTCACACACCTTTAATCCCAGCACTTGAGAGGCAGAAGAAACAATAGTCAGACTCTGTTGCTGTCTATAATTCCCTCAGTCAGGAGGATGAAACAGAAGTCCCAACACAGCTTGTCTCAAGACCAAAAACCAACCAAACAAAGCCACATCAGCTAATGTCATCTCCAGGTGGGTGGTCCTGACTGCATTGCTATGGCTCTGGGGTCAAAAGCACCGGTGCCACTCAGAGAGGGGATTGTTCCCTGTAGTCTCTGCAAAACACAGAGTCAGCATGAGTCAGAAGCAGAGCCCTGAAGGGGCTACAGGGAGCCTAGAGGAGGAAGTGGGAAGGGCAGGGAAGGTGACAGGGTAGCTCACACCTGCAGTCTCAGCACTGGGGTGGCTGAGGCAGAGGGACAGCCACAAGTTCAAATAAATCAATCAGTGAAGAGCAGAGTAGTCCAAATTACATACCACCACAGGACATAATCTGGGATTCCTCAGCACTCAGGAGGCTCTGGGGTAACCTTCAAATCCATCTCAAAGGGCCTTAGCAGGTGTCTCAACAACACTGTGGGGAGACCAGAAGGGTTTGGAGATAGGGAGTTTGTCCCAAACTGGACCTGTGTTCCTAACCTCTGGCTCTTGGCCTTTCTCAGTAGTACTCCTGAGCACTGGGTGTCTGCAGAGCTGCCAGTGGGTCAGCTGTTATCACAGCTCATTGCAGTTGGCACTCAGAGAGCAACTGTCACTCCTCCATCCTGGACCTAGAAGGGTTAAAGGGTGGTCCGTGTCAGCACATTGGAAATGTCTATGAAGTCCTAAAGACAGTAAGCCTTCCTTTCTAGAGAGACCTCCTGAGCTGCTTTTACACAGATGTGTCTACAACCATTCACAAAAACATGCCTGCATCTGAGGACTCCAGCTCTTCGGGAGCTTAGGGCCCAGCTCCCTAAGGCTGCTTTCTGAGCTCACTCTGTCTGGCTTCCTCACTGGTCCTGAGTGGAGGGAGGGGCGAGGGGCAGTGCTGACCATCCTCCACTGAGGGTGTGGTGGCTGTGATGCTCTGGCCTAGGCCGAGGAAGGAAGAGCAGAGGTTAGCAGATGTCATTCCCTTGACCAGCTGGATTGGTTATTTGTAAGCATGGACTAGACATAAATTGTGCTTTTCCCCCAGCAGAACAGCTGAGGAGGAATGTGCAGTGATCTCATAGTGTGCTCTGTGAAACAAAGACAGGACAGACTTGTCACCCTTAAGAACCAGTGTCCTAAACAGCTTTGGCCAGACCCTCACAAAACCCCATTCCTGCTACCATGAGGCAATCTTGAGAAGACACTCCATGCAGAACCACGTGGACTCTTCTGCATTCAACAACTCAAGAGACTGAAGATGGTGCCTGTTAATGGAAGTCATTCGCATAACTGATGGGACCTCTATCCCTGTTCCAGCATGGACCCTAAGTGCCAGCTTCTTGTCTGTTCTGGACACAGAAGCTATGGCTGTGGGCTCTCAGCATAAATGCAAACTTGACTTTGACAAGGTGGCATCTGTGGCCACAGGAAGCCCATGGTAGGTCCACAGTAGGTAGGAGTAGGTAGGGCTGTGTTCATGAGGGAGACCAGAGAGCAGCCATGGAGGCTTAGGAAGGTCATGACACTGGAGCCCCATCCAGCTGAACTACCGTGATTGATTGTCTAAAATCCCCGCTTTCAGGTGTTTCCTTGATATGTTTGTTACTGGCTCAGAGCAAGTCTGCCCTCAGACTGGCCCATTGGCCTCTCTGCCTCTGGGGGGACGCACATAGTCACAGAGCTACAATTGGCTCTGGGTCAGACCTCTGGGGTCCCTGGTGCTGTGGCCTCTCAGACTGGAAGGCCCCTTGCCCAGCTGAGTCATGAATAGCCACATTGTGCCTCAGCCTGAGCTGCCACTGGGCCACCGTTTTTCAGCCTGGTGGAATCCAGAGCTGCCTGCCTGCCAGTTCCAGTTGTTTGACTTCATACTTCAAGGCCAAGTCCTTTCAGGAAAGTTTTCTGCAGCACCTCCCTCTCCCTGCTTAGAAAAATAGATGTGCAATTGACTGGCTTTGCAGAGTTTGAATCTGTCATTTTTTCCAAAGAGTAGTGTTAACAGCATCCATTCATTGACACTCTGCCTCCCACTGTCTCCCTCCCTCTCTTTCTGTCTTCCTCAACCCATTTTTCTCTTTCTCTCTTTCTGTTTTTCCCCCATCCAGCAGCAGGAGGAAGATGTGGTGCATTTTGGGGTTGGGGTGCAGAACAAACATTGGCTTTGCCTGCGGCCTGTGGAGGGAAGCATCAATCCCACACATCCATGGGAAAGCACAGGGACCTTTCTTGTGGGCTGTGTGTGGCTGCATGTCTTTATTGCCTGTGATCTTGTAGAAGCCTAGCCCTGTTACTAACACTTTGTGCATGTTTGTGCCCATTCTGTCAAGTGGTCTGCAGATAGTGCCAATGTGGCCTTCTGGATGTCTTTTGAAAATGGGCATAGGAAGGGCCTGGTCAAGGGAGGCTTTCTCACAACCCAGACACATGAACACTACCAACCCCCAATTCCCATTCAAGAGCTAATTCTGGTATTGGGAATGGCGAGTGTGTCCAAGCTGCCCTGTTAGGGAACTTGGTTTCCTTGTTTGAAACATCCATAGCCCCTGTCCTCTACTACCTGCCCATGCAGAGACTAAACTCATGTAACCAAGGCAGTAGCTTTAGGAGGATAGGTGTTCATCTGTCCCCCAGCCCCACAGTAGGCTGGGCACAGGAAAAGAGAGCAAGGAGGTACCACACGCAGCACTGCCACTTCAGGTTCCTATATCTGAGAGAAGTCATGGCTCTTTTTCTCGTAAGGCAAAGAGCAGATCCACAGCCAGCTAATAGAGGGGCAGGCTGCGTCTCCAGCCCTGGCTAGGCTCAGCAAGGAAAGGAAAGGGGCTGACTCTAGGTAAACAGGCTCTGGCCTCCTTACAGGAAGTAGGCTCCTTGCCCTAGACAGAAAAGGCCTGAGGTCATCATTCTTTTTCTGAGATTTTTTTTTTCCACTAGCCCCAAACCCAGGAAATCCATGTTTTCACATCTCTGTATAGGAAACACAGAGAGAGCCAGAATAGTCCTTCTAAGAGGTGAGGGAGGAGTTTGCAGAATAGAAGGTATCTAAGTACTGTTTGTGTGTGTGTGTGGGGGGGGTGGAGTCCAGATGTATTGATATGAGCAGTTGTGGTACAAGAAGTGTTGGCCTGCATGACACTGAGTGGGGGGGGGGCCTGAAAATACATCTTGAGCATTTCATTCGGAATAATAGAGAAGATATGGCCCAGCTGAGTGCATGGTGAGGTGTCCTAGCAGGTGCTGCAGAGCTGGGGCTCATTCACTGGTGTGGGGTAGGCTGGAGGGGACTCTGTTAACCATCCCCCATGGGAAGGAGACCCAGAGGGCATGACTCCTGTGCTGCCCTGGACTCATCTGGAAGCTCCAGGTTATAAACAGCACAGGAGGATATCTGGTTTGTAGACTGCTGGGATCCAGAGGCTGGAAGGATGCACAGAAGCAGCTGGCACTGAGCAGACACCTTGCTGGTTCCTGCCTCTGC
>JANHMN010000003.1:120315720-120328707 GCA_030674055.1 Rhabdomys pumilio
TATGTATGGGTATGCACAGGCCAGAGGAGGACCTGAGTGCCTTCTTCTATTACTCTCCACAGTATTCCATTGACACGGGGTATCTCATTGAACCTGAGAGTTTCTGTTTTGCCTGAGCTGGCCAGGCTGTCTCCACCTTCCAGCAGGGTGCAGCCCACATTTTTACATGGGCCCTAGGGGTTCAAACTCAGGCTCTATGCTTGCACAGCAAGTTCCTACTCAATGAGACATGGCTCCAGCCTTCTACTTTTTTTTAATTTAATTTTTTGAGAGGGGATTTTATATATGAGTGCTGTATTTACACACACACACACACACACACACACACACACACACACACACACATCTGGGGCTCATGTCTGATTGTCCCTCTCTATCATTCATAAGAGGAAGCCTTGTGAAACTCCCCCCACCATGTTGGCATGTCCGCTTGTGTTGTCATTGTGCAGGTCTTGGGTAAGTACCTACATTGACGAGATTTCATGGGTGCAGCTCCCTTGTTGTAGCCAGAAGACACCATCTAGCCGCAGACGTTCTACTGGTCCTCAGGCCCTGACCATCTTTCTGCCCCTCTTCTGTGATGTTCCCGAGTCTTAGGTATAGAGGTTGCATTATAAATACATCAGTTGTGTCTGGGCGTCCAGTGGTCACTTCTCTATTTTGACCACTTGTGGGTCTTTGTAATTGTCTCCATGTGCTGCAAAAAGAAGCTTCTTTGATGAGGGCTGAGGGCCTAAGGATAAACATTTAGAATAAAGTTAGAAAGTCTGCTGGTTTAAGAGCATGGCAGGAGTAGGTAGGTTCTCCCCTAGAATCCATGACCTCTCCAGCAACAGATGGCTGGCTAGGTTACAATACTATATTTGTTTGTTTGTTTGTCAAGGAGGGGTTTCTCAGTGTAGTCCTGGCTGTACTGGGACTCACTCGGTAGACCAGACTGGCCTCAAACTCAGAGATCCGCCTGCCTCTGCCTCCCTAGTGCTGGGATTAAAGGCATGCGTCACCACCACCCGGCAAATACTCTTTTTAGTTGCTACCTCTGTAACTGACTGGAGACCCTCCTCTCTTCTGTCTATGCAGGAGTCTGGTGCTATAGTTTTCTTCCTCACCCTGAATCAGCCATCTCCTACTTTGATATTGGTGTGAATTTTGGTGTGAGCTCTACAGAGGTTCCCCTGAACACCTAAACCAACATTGCCTTTCCCCTCTGATCTTGGGCTGGTGCCCTTCCCAAGAGTCCCTGGAGGCAATTAGACTTCCCTGTTGTTTAGGGACAATTTAAGATAACCACAGGTGCACACGTCCCTTCCCCTCTTCTCCCCACCAGTGACTATACCTGAAACAAACACGTTTCTCTGGGAGAATAAGCAGATTAAATGAGCCAGGAAGCCAAGTGGGCAGGGAGCAGAAATGAGCCCCGTGGAATGTTAACCCACAGCAGAAAGTCTCAGGGGCGAGTATGCTGAGGACCTGACACAGCAGGCCTAGAGAGGCCGATAGATGGTGTGACCATTCCTGACCCAGGAAGATCTAGAACGGGGGATGCACCTGGGCCTGCTTTCCAGGGATCACCGCATGCGCACGTGTACACACATACACACACACACACACACACACACACACACACACAGCATCCTTTGTCATCCAGTCACCCAACAAGCCCTGTACATCCTCAAATCTCTGCAAAGCTGATCCCTAATACACCAAACTGAAGGGTAAAGAGGGCCTTTCCTTGCAACACCCCTGGAGGGGAGGTGGGTTAGGGGTGGTAAGAGGAAGCCAACCACTGGGGTCTTCCAATCAGTGAGCAGTGGAGGTCCCAAAGCAGGCTCCTTTGGGCTGGCCTTTGGCTTCCTAGGCACAGTGAGATGGTAGTCAGGGCTTCGAGAGTCAGAGTTGCATTGGGTAAATGCTCCCTGGAGCAGCTCAGCCTCCTGGTCAGGGATGAAAACTGGAGAAAACAAGATTCTGTCCAGGAGCCATCCAGGCAGCCAGCCAGGAGCCCAGGCAGCTTGGACAGGGTCCCCCATGGACACAATTGGCCCAGTGTGGGGCACACTGCCTCAGGCGGGCCGACTTCCCAGTCTCAGCTCAATGGCCCCTCACCTTACTGCTCTGCTGATTTACAAGCTGGCGTTCCTGGCCTGTGATTAAGGAGGTGGCTTAGTTAGTTTTTTGGGGAGCCCAGCACAGAGGTGTTAAGGAAACGTAGGTAGGATGCTGGTCTCCCACTGCTCCCTCTAGGGTTGCCTCAGTTTCTTCATCTGTACAGAGGAATGAAGGAAATCCACACTGCTCTACCCAATCTCCTATGTACACAGAGTAGCTAGGGAAGGGAAAGAGGGTACTCTTCCTATTCAGGCCCTCACCTAGGGGTAGCAGGGAGGCTCATGTGCTCAAGGCCTGGCTCTGACCTCTCAGGTACAGACTCCCTAGGAAACCCCTTCTTGGCCTCAGTTTCTCCACTTAGAACCTAGGCGGCTGCACCCACCATAGAGACTCTGTCAGGTTTGGAGGCTTGATAGATTTTTCCCTCTGGTTATTTCTAGTATCAGGGCTATGCTTGGACCTGTGTCCTCTGCTGACTCCTGACCTGAACTCTAAATATCTTATTTTGCTTCTCTTTGGTGTATGACTTGAGGTTTCCTTCAGGTGCTATGATGAGCTACTATGACGTTGGACATGCCCCATCCTCAGTCTGGAGGATGGTGAGTTGGGACCCTGTGACACCTGCTGTGTTTGATAGCATATCCCTACGTCAGGGTTACCTGGTACAGACCCCTGTCTGTAATGATTGGATATGGTCTACAGAGCACATGGCATCTGCTGTGCCCAGGCAAGTATTCACCCTCAGGGCCAGCACTAGCTAGTCTTGTTTCTCCCATAGTTGTCAAGCCATAGGTTCAGAAGGGACTGCCATGACCCTGGTTGAGGCCAAAGAATAACCTTGCTAGGTATGGTAGCACACTCCTTTAATCCCAGTACTCAGGAGGCAGAGGCAGGCAGATCTCTGTGAGTTTGAGGCCAGCCTAGTCTACATGGTGAACTCTAGGCCAAGACCCTGTCTCAACTAATAATAGTAACAATATTAACCATCATCATCATCATCACCACCACCACCATCTTCATCTTCATCACTCTTCAGCCTGATACTTTTTCTGGAGAACAGTGGCAGTGTGGAATAGAGGAAACACTGTTCTCATCATGTACTTTTCCAAGACAGCATCACTGCCACCAACAAGGAGCATGAGTGTGCCTTCACAGCGGCCCAATCGGGACAATCATTAATTTCTGAATCTTTGTGACTGTGGTCTGTAACTTTAATTTTTTAAAAACTTTACTCTTAATGATGGTTCTTAAATGCTTTAACTTCCCTTGTAGCCCACCACCCACCAGAGGTAGTGGGAAAGAAAGGATATGAGGTGGGGACTAGAGGGAAGTGGACCTGTTTAGAAAGATTCTTTGGAGCAACTCCCATCTGTGTTGTCTGGAAGTCTGCAGTTCAGTTCACAGGTTAGCAGGCAGCAGTAGCTCAGCCCACCCACAGACACTTCATGGAGACACCAGCAGTCCAGTTCGGTAGAGTTGGGTTAGTAACAGTGATGACATGATATAGGAGAGGCAGCCAGGCCTCAGCCTTGGGTCGAGTCAGCAGGAGGGACCAGCAGGAACACTAGAAGTTCTCATCTGTGGCTCTCTCAGGGAAGTGAAGATCAGTGAAGACAAGAGACCCACAAGCACAGCTGTACCCCCAAGCCAAGCTCTGTCTTCATCACTCTGTGGAGTCCTATTTATGCCCTCCAAACATCAGGTGTCCTCCACGTGCCTTGTCTCAGCCCGGGTCTTGCCTTACATTGCACATGCATCCAATCAGCCTGAGTCTGGAAGCTGCAAGAAACTGCAACACACTAACAGAAGGGGTTTTTTTGGTTTTTTGTATGTTTCTCTCTATGGAGTCCCAACAAATGCAGCTCAACAAAGCAATGTAAAGCAGACTAATACATGCATGTTGTCAGCAAAGAATCCTTCATCACGTGTCCTCTCACGTGTTTGCTTTAGCAGAACATTCTCTCTCCTGTGTCTGCTTCAGTGAAACGTTCCTTCATGAGTCTGCCTTAGTCTTTCAACTGTATCTACTTCAGGAAAACACTCCTTCACTTGTTTGCCTCAGCAAAACGCCATCCAACACAACTGACTCTCCAAAGAGCCCTTAAGTTTCCACTTCAGAGTTGTGTAGTATTCTACCTAGCAGATACGCCACACCGGATTACTCTGCCACAAGTAAGTGCCCTCTGTGCTGTGGACTGCAGGGCATGGAATCTCCTAAACATCCTTGTAATTCCTTAGCGAATTTGTCCTTTGAGTCAGCAAGCTTTTACCAAGAGCTTTTCACACACTAAACTCCGTGTTGCTTTAAGATTAACTCTTAGCAGATATATCCAGGCCTGAGGTAGAGGAGTGATGTTCCTTCCATGGACTTGAATACTCAAGTCAGTGTCACTCTGGCAGAGATGCCAGTGCATCTGAAATGAGAGAGAGGTGAACCCTCTCGTCCCTGGGTAGGGTGGAGTCACAGGCTCCCCTTCCTATGTCCTGATGGTCAGTGCCAGCTCAGCCTGTCACTCATTGGCACCCTTAGTTATTCCTACATTAATGCACCTCAGAGGGGCAGCCCCTTAAGGCAGGGTTTGGTCCAGGCTTTGTGGATCATGCCGTCACCTATATCAACTAGTGGCTCCTGTGGCCTGCGTCCCCCTCAGGTGCTCTGACTACCTGGAGTCCCTGTTTAATGCCCCTTGGTGGAGCAGATGTGGTAGAGGCAGAGACTGCTCCAGCAGAAGTCTCTGGAGAACCATGAGGTCAGGAAGCCAGTTTCTAAGCTCCAGTCACACTTGCATGGAGTAGGAACTCCTAAGGAGCAAGCAACGTGCTCGCCAGCAGTGGGCACTGTGAAGGGAGGGTGCCATCATTGGGACCAGAATGATCAGGACAGGGGTTGTAAGTGTAAGCACCACCCTGCCACCTGGTATTCTGGGCAGGTTGTTTTCAGGAGTATCAGTGCCTCCTCCCAGGGTACCAAGCCCCTGGTAGTCTCACTTCTATCTACTGTCTGACAGGTTCCCTGTCTTAGTCACTGGGCTCTGTCCATGGCAATAAAGATAGCACTAGGTCTCCAGTGGCAGGATTCAGTGATTCCAGCCAGCTGCAAGACCAGGGAGGGTATCCCCTCTCTATGCCTCTGCTCTCCTGACACTGCCATGAAGACTCAGAGCTTAGGGGTGCAGCCTCAGGAAGCTGGCTTGAGGAGGAGAGGGCAGAGTAGCTTTTCTGAGAGGCCCTGAGTGGGTGGACACCTGGCCCCGTGCCCAGGGTGTGGCAAGTACAGATCTCTCAGGGACTCAACTGTTGCACTCAGCAAGGGCTGGGACCTGCTTGTTTAAATCCAAACACACATATCAGGTGCTTACCATGTTTTCATCAAAACACGAACAGCTGTCAAAGGTTCCTCTAGCCCAAGCCAGCTGCCAGCCCCAGTCGACCTGCCTTTGCTAGCCTTTAGGAGACCGTTGTTCACCATCTGACAGCTCAGTCCTGGATCCCCTTGGGATCTAGACAAGGCTGCATATATTTCTAAACCAACCTCTGAACACCAGCTCCATGACACTGTTTCTGAACCTTGGTTTGTCAGCTGTAAGGTGGGGCTCTCTCAGCTCCCCGGGGACACATGGATGAAGAGGCCAGCCTTCTAGGAACTCCTGTGTCCCAATGTAGTGGTAGAGGACTGAAGCAGGGCAAGGCCATGACTGGTACCACGAATGTGTAGCTTGGGTGCCATGGGACATAAAGTGGGTACCTAGGAGGGAGGGGAGGAGTGGGAAGGAGTCAAAGAATACTGCCTGGTGGACATGGCATGTTCCTTGGGGATTGACTCTCAATCAAAGCTTTGCAGAGGTGCATTGGAAATGCACTTGAGTGAAGGGTGCCTAGCCTTAAGAATGAGCAATAGGGGGCTGGAGCAGCTAAGAGCACTGACTGCTCTTCCAGAGGACCTGAGTTCAATTCCCAGCAACCACATGGTGGCTCACAACCATCTGTAATGGCATCTGATGCCCTCTTCTGATGTGTCTGAAGATAGGGACAGTGCACTCATATACATTAAATAAATAAATAAATAAATAAATAAATAAATAAATAAATAAATCTTTAAAGAGGAGGAGGAAGAAGAAGAAAAAGGGGAAGAGGAGGAGGAAGAATGAGCAATAGAGGCAGGCAGTGGTGGTATGCACCTTTCATCTCAGCACTCAGGAGACAGAGGCAGGTGTATCTCTGTGAGTTTGTGGCCAGCCTGGTCTACAAAGTGAGTTCCTGCTTAGCCAAGACTACACAGAAAGACCCTGTCTCAAACAAAACAAAACAAAGGAGCCGTAGGGACAAGTGGAGGTGGGACCGGAACACTTGGCCTTGTTCCCTTGCTGCCTATAACCTCGGGTCCACTAAATTGCTCAAGAAGGCAGATTGTAGCTTTTAGCTTTACTTTTTGTTTGTTTTGTTTTGGGATTTTAAGTCAAGGTCTCATTATGTAGCCTTAGCTGTCCTGGAACTCACTATATAGACCAGGCTGGCCTATTTCTGCTGGGATTAAAGATGTCTGCTATTATACCTGGCTTTTAGTTTTGAAGATACCAATCAGAAGCTCCAAGGATCCTCAGTAGGTATGTGACTTGAGGACACCTGGTCCATACTGCAGCCACGGCCAGTAACTTCACAGAGGACTGCTAGGGTACCACCATCATACCAACAGCCGGCCTGCTCTGCCCACACTCACTGTGCTGCCCATCTATGGTGTGGGGACCTCACAGGAAGGTTTGTGTGGAGTAAGTTCCGATGGATCCCTGGGTTGGGTTCTGTCTGGTTGACAGGTGTTACCAGTTGAACTAATGCATGAGTAGGCATGAGCAGTAGCTAACGGTGACCATCGCCTGCCTGGCTTCCACGGCCAGCTGCCTGCTGGGTCCGGCCTTGCTCAGACCTGATTCCTGGTCCTACTGATTCTAAGCTGCTCTTGGTGTCCCTTCCTAGAGGCCCCTAGCTTCCCATCTTGTCAGCTTTCGTGAGCTATGGACTCTTTTCACCTCACAGTCAAAGCTGCTAACACATTTTAGCTGAGATTTGGTCCTGAGGTGGAAGGGAGGGGAGAGGTGCCCCTGCCACAGACATCAGGGTCTGGCCAGAGGTCAACACGCTCAATTGCAACTCCCAGAGGAGCCATTCAGAGGAGCCTGAATCTAGGTTAGGTTAAAACGTTGCATACCAACTCAGCCATTACCACTGGGACTCTGGGCTATCTCCACCCCGTAAGCCGTTGCTTCTTGTCCCTGGAGACACAGACCACAGTTGCATGGAGTGCTGGGCAGAGCTCTTGGGAATTCTCAGCAAGGTTTGTACCCACACAAGTGGAGAGCCTTGTGACCTAGAGTGCAGCTCACACACTGGCTGACAATCTTCCCCCCACACCCAGGGCTGTGAGTGCCACTTCATGGGGTCAGAGGTAATGAAGCAAAGGGTATTTCTGCCCTGGGGTGGAAGTTGGGGAGATCTAAGACACCAGCAGGCTTGGCCCCCACAAAAGACAAGAGGAAGGACTTGGAAACCTACCTTCTCTGGCTCTAAATTCAAGCTGCTCTGAAGCCCACAGGTCAGGACACCCCTCTCCTAGATACAGCAGGGCTTCCTGCTGTCTACCTGTCAATTCAGAAATCACTCAGAAGTCCTAGGGCCCAGGAAGCCGGAGGCCAAGATGTCACATGCCCAACCAGCAGCCATTCCCCTGGCCTGAGGCTGTGGCTCTTGGAAATGTGAGAGACTTCTGGTAACTCCCTACCTCAGTTTACCCACCAGGGCTCGGTGCTCTTGAAACTGGTTTGACAAGCATCACCTCTTGCTGGGGGGACACCCCAATCCCTCCCAGTTAGAGGACAAATAAGCATGGGGTGGGCTCCAGGTTCTTGAGGCACTGTCTGCCCCAGGGGAGTTTAGTTAGGTGAGCCCTAACCCCACCCTAGGTCCTAGCTGTAGATGGATGTTCTGGAGCCATGGGTCTAGAACAGGCAACATGACTCCTTCTGCCTCCGGGCTACATACCCAGCCTCCAACATATGCTACCCACATGCACGGAGGGTGTGTCTCAGTTGTGGGCACAGGTCCCCACCCCACTCATGGCTCTGCTGACTTGCTGACAGGTTTTTGCCCTGATGGGGTTGGAGTAAGAGTGAGAACAGCCAGCTGGAGCCCTGGCAAGGGGATGGAGCAGGGCCATAACAGTATCTGGATAGTGCTAAGAGTCAGGGCTCCTCACCACCACACAGAAGGCAGCTAGGAACTCTGCCTTCCTCAGCCCCCTCCTTCCATGGAGAAGTACAGGGGTTGGAGTTTGGGCTGGTTGGCCCTCGCTGTGTATGGTGTTCTCAGATGTACTGCACTTCTGCTGGGGTGTGCTCCCACTGCAGAGCCAAAATGGCAAAGCATTGGGAGACACTGGACCGGAACCTGCCACATTCTTGTCCTATTGGGTGGCCAAGAGATGGAAAATTTGGTCACCTGTGTTGATTGGAACTCTGACTGCAAGGGAGGTGCCAGCCGTAGATGTTTCCACTCCCTTTAGTGGCCAGGGAGCCATGTCTTATGTGGTTTGAATGAGAACGGCTCCCATTGGCTCACTTATTTATATGTCTGGTTCCTGGTTGACAGACTGTTTAGGAACGATTAGGAGGTGTGGCCTTGTTGGAGGAGATGTGTCCCTGGGGGTGGGATTTCCAAAGCCCAGGCCAGCCCCGCAACCCTCCGCTCCATCTTGCTGATAAGGTAGAAGTAAGCTCTCAGCTATTGCTTAGCCCATGCCTGTGTGCCTGCTGCCATACTCTCTGCCATGATGATTGTAGACTAACTTCTGAAACTATAAGGAAGCCCCCATTTAAGTGCTTGCTTTCTTTCACATGTGGCTTAGTCATGGTGTCTCCCCACAGCAATAGATCATCAGCTAAGACACCTCAGTAGGGGCCTCTTGAGGACTCTTTCATGCCTGCCATTGGCCAACCTCTCTTGTTGGAGAGCTTGGAGCTGGGTGATGGCACTGATGCTTGACACGTGGCCACCCTTCAGATTGCTCCAGGCCAATGCAGAATCCTGATGAAGCCTTGTCCACGGTGGTCTCAGCTGGTGTCAGGTAGAGACATGGCTGGAGATACAGGCTTCAGGCTGAGGGGTTCAAGAGTGCATGCAGGCAAATGAGGCTGGAGGTTCCACCAACTAAGGGTGCCAGGCAGGCCCAGATCTCCAAGGGCTGTGACAGGAATAAATTCCTTTATATGTCAGCAACACCAAACCTTGTTAAGTACAATGGCTACCAGAGAGGTATCTTGGCTAAACAGGGTCATGGGCTCCATGGGCAGGATGTCTGCTTAAGTATGTTCATTATCGTATGACCCAGTGCTTTCCCCAAGGGACAGGGTAGGGAATCCCCAACTCCATAAACTCTCTTTCCTCACCCACCTCCAGAACCTAGTGTTAGAACATAGAGGGATAGGAACATATGCCCGAGAATTGTGTCCAATGCCGCCCACTCAGACACCATGGGAGGTCACTGACCCTCAGGCTCCTGCCAGCAGCCCAGCACAAGCCTCTTGTCTCTTCCTCTGGAACCCAGGAAGCTGTCTTGACCATATGTGTTGTGAGCCAGCAGCTAGACAGCAGGGACCCTTGGTCTGGAATACATGTCAGTGGAGGGTAATCCCTATATGCTTGCATTTGTAGACCAGAGGAGGCAGGTCTCTGGGCCCCATCCTCCCGGCCTTTGCAGGAGCTGTGTTCTGGCATCCAGGCTCCCGGGGAGTTCAGACTCCCATTCCACCCACACTCAAATGTGAAAATGCCCTTTGCATCTGGCCCCTGAAGTGATACTTTCTGTCTCTCCAGCTGCGTCAGTGTGGTCTGAAGTTGGCATCACTACCCTATGCTAGTTCCCAGTTCACTGAATGCTCTTTCTCTGGGGAGCCCCAGGACCTGGCCTCAGCCACCAGGGGCAGCCAGCCCAACTGGTCCAAAGCAGTGGACAAGAATGCATGCCCCCCATAGTCATGAGAGCCCTGCCCAACTCTGTTCTTGGGGAGCAGGCAGTGACTAGGAACAGGAGGGGGCACCCTGGCAAGGCTGTCCTAGAGGAGGTGCCCTGCCATCTGTACCCTGGAGGTGGAAGTGGCAGGAGACAGTCCTTTCTGGGTTTCTTTGCTTGGGTCTCTGTGCCATTTTCATTTATTGGGTACAAAGCCCATCCCTGTGAAGCTGGCCCGTGGGCTGTGTGCACAGAACTGCCTTGTTTCTGCCATTACTCAGTCGTTCCCCGCACTCGGCTCACAGGGCATGTGGGGGAGGAATAGCTAATGACAGGCAGCACCCAGCCTCCCAAGCCCTTTGTTCATTCATTGGGTGACACTTCCTGGGTGCTGCTGAGGGCCAACCCTGCACCAGGGACACAGCGGGCAAGAACCTGATCCCCTCCTTCTAGAAAGCACTCCCAGCACCTGCCGTCATTGTCAGGTGGAGAAGCAGGGTGTTGTCCAGCCACAGTGGGACAGGGGACACGCTCTGTGGGACAGGGGACACACTCTGTGTGTTCAGAGAGCACAACTCTATCAATAGTGCAGTCGGAGGGAGGGACCAGTGAGTGGAGTCTTTCTTGAAGACTATGTAGGAGTTCCTGTGAAGCAAGTTTTAAGAGCATTCCAAAAGGCACAGTGGTTAACAGATGATGCAGGAGGATTACTGTAAGTTCAAAGGTAGCCTGGGCTACCAAGTGAGAATGTCTTAGGAAGGAAGGAAAGAAGGAAGGAAGGAAGGAAGGAAGGAAGGAAGGAAGGAAGGAAGGAAGGAAGGATTACAAGGCTCAGCGTGGACAATGGCTTCTAGATGTAGTGACTTTCTCAACCTGGTGGCTGTCATGTGGAGAGGTCTAGGCAGGTTGGAGCTCTGCTGTGCTGGGGTCTAGGCTGTGGGCATTTGGGAGAGTCAGCAGTTCATACAGGGGAGAGGCCAGAGCAGGTGAGCGTGTCAGGGGGACATCCTGACTGTAGAAGAGTGGGGAGGGGACTGGACTGAGGGGGATCCAGTGGAGGGTCAGGGCAAGATAGAAGGCACCGGTCTGGCCTGGGCAGAAAACATCCCTTTTGTCTTGTGAGGAACCTACCAGGGCAGGCTGGCAGCCATGCTGGTGGAGGCCACCTGGTCTTGTAGCTTTTGTGGCACCTACCACAGACTGTTATGCAGGGACAGAGGAAGTGTTTGGGAGGAATGCCTCTCCTATGTAGGCCCTCAAGCCCCAGACTCTAAACAGTACCCAGGTGAACCTGGCAGAGCTGCTTCTGCCCCACTTCCAGTCAGGATCCAAGGGTCAGGGTTGCGGTCACAGGCAGACATCCTGCATCATTCCCAGGATGATGGTGCAAGCTGGGCTCAGGCCTTGGGCCCAGACTCCCTGACCTTCTGGCTACTAATCATGCCCTCAGCCCCAGGCTGTTTCCTGTCCTTCCTGCACAGCCCCCACCTGTGAATGTGGAGCTAAGCTATCCCTGTCACCCCTCCCTGTGGGAAGATGTTCCCCTGGTCCCTTCTAGTCCAGGGCCTTAGCAGATGGAGGAAGGCCCCTTCCCTTCAGGCTAGTCATTCTACAGTTGTCAGAATCCAATCTCCAAAATGGACGGCATGGATTTTTGATGTTGCCAGGCAATGGAATCACTTCCTTCAGGTGTGGTGAAGTTTTGAGGAGGCAATAATCTGGCCGGTAGATATAGTTCCCAGGAAGTGTGAGTCAGTCCTGAGGTAATCCCAGGAGCATGTCCCTCTGCAGTGGGAGGGTTGCAGAGGCTGGTCCTCTTCTTGCCACACCCTGGTTGACTGCTTAGTGTGACACCATGAAGCCTGGGGAGCAATGGAAAGGGGCTTTCTGGTGTCCAATACCAGATTCTGGCTCCCAGCCCTGGCAAGGCTGCCCACGGCTCCTGGGATGAGGCCCCCACATCTTCAGAGGACTGTGAAGATGAGCCTCCCTGACCTCCCTAATCTTGCTGTCTGCTTAGAGCCCACTCTGAATTCAGGACTCGGCCTCATCAACGAAGTACAGGCAGTGTCCAGGCTTTGGCACGGCCTCAGAGGGCACTGTCCAGTCAGCCTGCAGGAGTGTCTAATGAATGAGTGAAGGGTTAGAGTCAGTCCTGATCCTTGGTACCCTAGCCAAAGAATGGCTTTGCCAAGAGCCCCTGGTGTCCCAGTGAAGCAGCAGTGGCCTCAAAGAACTGAGCAGCACATGGCACCCCAGAGCATCAGGGAAGAGGAGTTCTGATTGGCAATACCCTAGTTGTTCCCCCAGAACACATGTACTAGGCCAGCACCCCAGTTGCCAAGCAGGGTGCTCTCCCTGGGTTACACTTTTGCTAGAGACTATGGAGCCAAGGCCAGCAGTTACTCTGCCGCAGAGTGGTATGGAGTGGCCGACAGTATGAGTGTGTGTGCCTTAGTGGGACTGCAGAGGAGGGGTCTGGGAACCACAGCCCTTGCTGCCGGACAGTGCAGAGAACACGGAGGTTCCTTAGGGTATGAAGCCAGGCTACATGCTGGAAGGTAGCTTCATGTAGCCAACTGGCAGTGGCTTTGGGAGGCTATTGTAGAGTCACTGGCTGCAAAGGTTTAAGTGTGGTTTGTCCCCCAAGGGCTCATGTGATAAGGGCTTGGTTCCCAGTGTGACCATGTGGGAGTTGGGTCTTGAATGATTTGGGTCTAGGGGAAGGACACTAAGTTACTGTTCTCAGTAACTGTTTGGGGAGGTTCCTTCTCTTTCTCCTCCTCTTCTTCCTCATCTCCTTCTCCTTCTTCCTCATATCCTTCTTTCTCTTCTTCCTCTTCCTCTTCCTCTTCCTCTTCCTCTTCCTCTTCCTCTTC
>JANHMN010000003.1:120328717-120366945 GCA_030674055.1 Rhabdomys pumilio
TCTTCCTCTTCCTCTTCCTCTTCCTCTTCCTCTTCCTCTTCCTCTTCCTCCTCCTTCTTTTCAAGACAGGATTTCTTTATGTTGCCCTGGCTGCCCTGGAACTTACTCTGTAGACCAGGCTGACCTCAAACTCACAGAGATCTGCCTGCTTCTACCTCCCAAGTGCACCATCACGCTCAGCTTGTGGGTGGTTCTTGTGGACACTGAGCAGAAGAACCTGCTTGGTAGTGAGTTCCTAAAGTTTAAGCCTGAACCCTGAATCACTTTCACGTGCCACGCATTGTCCCTGAGGCCTAATGTAGGATTTCCGGTCTCTAACGTTAGAATTACATACGTGCCGTTTCTTTACAGTGTTACCTGGGCTCTGGTATACAGTAATAACAAAATGGACTGCTCTCCTACTGAACTAACCTATGGTCCTGTCCTCCAGGCCTGCTGATGAGCAGCATCCAGAAGTGAAGGCAGATGGGTACGTGGACAACCTCGCGGAGGCCGTGGACCTGCTGCTGAAGCACATGGACAAGTGACTGGCCTTCAGAGGCAGTGGACACGGGCATCCCCCTGCTCCCACGCTCCCAGCACTGCACCCTCTTCCCGCATACTTTCAGGCCCCACACTACTCAAGGCTTTGCTGTCCCTGCCCTCTGCCCACTGCCAGTCTGGGCAGGTGCCGGAAGTTCTAGGATGCTTGTCCCTGGGCCAGAGCCAGCCATCCCTTTCCTCAGCCTCCCTCTACTGACTCCCTGTCAACATTCCCCCTCCCTTGCATCTGGTCAGAGGTTTGTTCCCTTCCCTGACCTATGCCATGTTTCCCACAGTGACGTCCAGGAGGGTGGAAGAGACCTGTCAGGCCTACAGAAAATGAAACCCTTGGGCTGGCAGGTCCTTCTGAGCCTGTCTGAGTCCGTGAACCCCTTTAGTCACCTTTGGCACTTGGTCCATTAATTGACCATCCAGTTGGATGAGACGTGCTGCCTCCTCATTGAACTCTCTGATATGAGGAGCCTACAGAAAACCCAGAGCTGAGCCAGCCTACCCACCACCCACAGCCCTAGCTGATCCCAGTCAGAGTGACTGGTCAGCACTCTGCCCCCTACCCCTGTCCTAGGAAACAATGCCAGCCCACTGTTCTTCCTGTCCCCATGAGTTACCCAGACACAGGCTGAGGCAGCTCTCATGAAACTGAAGACGGCCCTCCCACAGAGCAGAAATGTCCACCTCTATAAGGCTGCAGGCACAGAAAGTGCCTTAGTCGGGATGGGCAGACTTGAATGTGCCGTTTCCAGTACACAGAATGAGCTAATGGCTCAATAAACTTGGCATCAACAGCCCCTCTTTGACTCAGCCTTTGTGAGTAAGGGTCCAGAGTGGGTAGAGAGAATGGAGGCCCCAAACAGGGTCTTAGATTCCAATGCCACTGAACAGTAGAGGGGCAAGGCTCTGGAGCTTCTCCCCTGCTCCGACCTCTAGGAAATTAAGAAAAGGAGACTGGCAGGGTGTAGTGGCTCATAGCTTTAATCTCAGCACTCGAGAGGCAGAGGCAGGTGGGTCTCTGTGAGTCCAAGGCAAGCCTGGTCCACAAAGGGAGTCCAGAACAGCTAGAGCTACATAGAGAAACCCCATCTGGAAAAAAAGTAGAGGAAGAAACAAAACAAGCAAGCAAGCAAGCAAGCAAGCAAGCAAGCAAGCAGTGGAGTCTGATAGTGGTCAAAGAGAATTTCTTCATCTCTAGTGGGAGAAGACAGACCAGGAAAAACACTAGCACTGCCTCCTATATTCATTCATATATTTAAAGATATAATTTTAAGTTCTATTTATTTGTGAGTGTGAGTGTGTGAGTGTGTGTGTGTGTGTGTGTGTGTGTGTGTGTGTATATGTGTGTACACAAGCATGCCATAGGTACACTTGTGGAAGTCAGAGGAACAGCTTGTTCAAATTGGCTCTCTTTTCTACCTTTCCATAGTTTCTGGGAATCAAACTCAGCTGGTCAAGGCAAGCCCCTTTACAAGCTGAGCCCTCACCAGCCCCGAGTTTTCATTACTACAATGAAATAGCAGAGGCAGGCTAAGTGTGGTGGCCTTAGTGGGCAGACTGACCTCTAGTCTACCAGAGGAAGAAACTGGCTCTGTATCTGCATCAGGATGAGGGCCCACCAATCTGGCCAGAGTCATGGACCTTCAAAGGAACGCTCCAGTAGAATTCCACAGCAGGTCAGAACGGAGGGTGTGTGGCCACTGGAGCCATTGCAGTGAGCTGTGCTTGCTAATGAGTGTGCCCCATGGGTATTGGGGTTCTCCTCCCTTCTTTTCCTGAGCAGTTGCCAAGCTGGCTCTCCTTGGCTGGTCTCTCCAGATAAGCTGGGTCTTCTCTTTTTGCCAAGGAGTGGGCTTCAGACCCTGTATGATCTGGTTAGAGACCACTCTGTCCTCTGAGCCACAGTGAACTCAGAGAAATGGTCCTTAAAGTGACTCATCCAAGGTCTAGGACTAAAAGGCAGAGTGGAGACTCAAGGTCTAGCCTGTGTCTTATGCTCTTTCTGAAGATGGATTCTGAGATGCTCCCTCCAGCCTTGCTTGCCTGCAGTCCTGTGAAGATGGCCTGTGGTCATCCAGGGCCCAGCTGTCCTCACCCTCCAGAGAGGATCCATTCCTGCCACTCTATAGAGATGATGGCCACTTGCCTTGATGCCTCTCAGGGTGGCAGCCCTGCCCAGTGGCACAGCCTCCCTTTTCTTGATCTTCAGCCACCTAGCAGTCAGCCTGTAGGATTGCCACAAGGGACCCACCTGCCTCAGGCTCTCTTACATCCTCAGCAGGTGGAGCAAGCAGGAAGGAAGCCTCCTGCAGGTCTCTTTAAAAATGGGAAGACCCAAGAGATGTAGGAGCCATGGAGGACCACGCATGCATGTATCAGGAACAGCCCTGGGTAACAACTTATATTTAGGTTAGTTAATTGGTTAACACTTCTAATTGTGTGGGCATCTTGTTATTTGAGCATTACCAAATATATAAAGCTATTGGATAATCTTTAAAAATAAATGAGAAGACCCAATGGTGTGGACCCACCTCACAAGCCAGTGCGATTATCATTATCACGCCAGCTTTTCCATGGACAATAGATAGGCTGAGCATTTGCACCAAGTTTTAGGGGTTATAAGAGCAATATTACATAGGAAATAACAACCACAAAGTTTTAAAAGAAACCAGTAGCCACTTGGAGATCTGATCACTGTCCAGGCTGGGAGTTTTTTCTTTCTTTTTCTATGCACATTTTGGGAAAGGGCTGCTCTCACAGAAACTCATTGGGTCACCATCCTATGTACAGACAGGGGCCTGCTTAGTGATTGGGAACATCCCTAAAT
The DNA here is from genome assembly GCA_030674055.1 of Rhabdomys pumilio. Lineage (NCBI taxonomy): Eukaryota > Metazoa > Chordata > Mammalia > Rodentia > Muridae > Rhabdomys > Rhabdomys pumilio. The sequence continues at coordinate 120,332,079 of JANHMN010000003.1, forward strand.
GGATGGACACATGAGCCAATTGGCTTTGGGGACTGCAGAATGCTGAGGCCTGCGGCTGTCCAACAATAGGGTATTGAGTGAGCCCAAGCCTGGCTGCAAGCAGGATCCTATTTTCAGCAGACCTCAGATTTGGTGCAGGAGACAGCAGTGTCGGGGAGGCATTAGGACAGAGGCCTGTGCATGTTGTCAACTTGAGTTGGAGCTGGGCTAGAAGGAGTTTGGTACCATTGGAGAGTAGGAGGTGCAGATTAGGGAGGCTGTTGGGTCATTCAAGGCCATTGTGAATCTAAGGAGTGGGACTGTGCTTGGCGGCTTTCCTTGCCCTCTGTCCTGCTACTGTGAATTACTTACCATACATGAAAGGCAGAAGACTGGTGTCCTGGGAAGACTGAATGGCCAGCCTGGGATCTCGTTCACAAGCCCTAATTTTAACTGTATATATGGTGTATGCTGTATGTGTATGGGTGTGTGCCAGGGTGTATGCAATGGCCTTTACCTGCCTAGCTATCCCCTCTCCCGTCCCCAACCTCAAACTGTGGCTTTGTGGGGAAGTTTTGAGATAGGATGCTGATACTTAGCCCAGGCTGGCCTTGAATGTGCAATCCTCCTGCTTCAGCCTCCTGAGTGCTGACTAGGGTTACAACTGTGTGTCACTACTCTGGAACACTTCTTATTTATTTATTTATTTAATTTATTTTTGCATGTGGATGTTCTGTCTGCATATGTCTGTGTGCCACATGCACTGCATCCCAGATGCCATTGGATCCCCTAGAACTATAGTTACAGATGATTGTGGTTCCTGTGTGGGCGCCAAGGATTGACTCTAGGTCCTCTGGTTCTTAACGATGGAGCCATCTCTCTGTCCACCATCACCTCCCTGCTTCTCAAGTTATACATTCACATACCATTTTGTTTGACAAGGGATCTGCTGCCAAAGAAGCAAAACAGAAGAGTAGTCCAGGATGTCACTTCTAGATGAGAATGCTCTGGCCATAGCAGAGGGTCTGGGGGAACATTCCAAGGCCAGATTGCAGGGACTAACATTTCCTCAGGACTGCAGACACAATGCCTGTCCTGAGCTTTACTTACTCAGGTCTCTGGTTTGGTTGGTAAGCACAGGACTGTGTACCCATCCTGGGGGTGAACTGTGTGGTCTAGTATCTCCACAGCCCAAGAAGCAGAGTTCTGAAGTGTGCTGCCTTCCATAGGGGCAGAGGTCCTGAGCTGACAGCCCAGCTATACAGCCTCCAGGGCTCCTTTGTGAAGAAGGAAGTTGGCTGCCCAGGCCTGCAGGATTCTTAAGTGACCTGTCTCTCAGCCAGGTGAGCTTCTTTGGAAATAACAGCACAGCATGCCCCTCGTGCCAATGTGTCTCTGGCCCTCCACGGCTCCCTGTGATGGCAGCTGTAGCTGCGGGCAGCCCTCTCTAGCAGTCACTCCCACGGCCATCCAGCACTCTGTCCTTTCCCTGAGGCATGGGGACATAAGTCCATCCTGTAGTTCTCCCAGCCCAGAGCTAACGCTCCCACGGACAGAGCGGACAGAAGAGCTGCTGGTTCACTGCACCCAACAAAAAGCACACAGCTATGCACAGGCGGCCGGGTGTTGAACCAGGAAGCTTTATTTACACAGTAAAAGTAACAAGCAAATTCCTGAGACTAGAGCGGCTGTAGTGCAAGACAGTCGCGGCCTGTGGGGGAAGGCAGGCAGTGGTGCGTGGTGCTGGTGAGAAGGCCCAGCATGAGGGCCTGACCCACCGCACCTTTCACCACACTGCCTGAAACAGTACCGCTGCTGCTGCCTGGCTGGCTGGGACAGCACACACACGGCCCTAGCACAGCCTGCGGGCCCATCTGTCCCTGACCCCTGGGTGGCCCCAAACACTGCCAATGAGACTATGCTACGTCAGGCTATCCTATCTAGCCTAAAGGAGCGCCATGAGTCTGCAACTTTAAAGTATCTTTCTCTTCCTCCTTCAGGGGCCTGGCACTAGGGGGAGGGGTTGGACCAGCAGCATGGATACGGCAAGGGGCAGCATCACGGGCTGGATGGGTGGAGGGTCCCTGAGCCCTGGCACCTGGCTTACATTTTAAGTGGCCATCATTCAAGTAATTTTAACCACATCAGTGGAAATGGGGTGCAGGATCCAGGGGTGAGTTCTAACTGCTGTGAACACTGAGTGAACCCATAAAAAAGTATGGCCATTGGTCTGCATAAGAGACCTGTCTAGAAACTGGGGGTGGGGGAACATTTCCTGTTTAATGTGGATCCTTCTTTTATTTAACTTCTCTTTCTGCATACAAATTTAGAAAACTTTACTGCTACAAAAAAAAAATTTTTTTAAAGTAAGGCTTTCTGAGAATACACATCTGCATGTGTGGTCAGAACAAGTTCGTGGACCTACATGAGGGAGCCATGGTGCTGGCCAGCTTTTACCTTCACCACCCATGAGTAAGGCAAGAGTGGGCAGGTATGTAAACTGTCTAGGCTGCTACCCTGAATTCAGGTCAGGTACCCAGCTGAGAGCAACTCTGTCAGTTTGGTAGCTTCTGGAGTGAGTGGGATGTCATGTGCTAAGAGGCCCTGTTCCCAGTTGTCTTTGGTGGAGGCTCTAGACATTCAGGCTGCCTAGGCAAGGGAGAGAACAAGCCCCTCCTCAGCTTCTCTGGGGGATGACACCCACAGGCAGGTGGAGAAAGGTTCAGCTTCTACTGTTGCCTGCACTGAGGCCAGGGGTCCCTGTGGGGTGAGCCAGTCTGCCTGCTGCCTGTGGTGCCATGTACACGGGAGCCAGAGCGGACCTCCCAGGTGAAACTTCCTCCAGGATATCCAAACCCAAAGGTCTTAGGGCCAGTGAGTGGGGTCAATGAATAGGTCTGTCTGGGTCACATGACTGCTAAAAGCCAACTGGAAACCTTCAAGACAAAACCTGCTTTGCTTGATGAGAAGATCATCAGAAAGCAAATGAACACACTGGGCAGAAAAGCTACCGCCATCTTTTCTGGCTGCTTTTGCTGGGGGGTTGGACTGAGGCCTTAGTGGGACAGAGACAGTCAAGAGAAGCCTGAGGAAGCTAGAAAGGGCCAATCCCTACCCCAGGTTTAGAGCATTTCTGCCCAGGGAACAGTCTCCTACAGGCAGGAAGGAAAGATGAAGCTGTCACTCAGCAACTTCCTGTGTTTGTCCTTCAGTCATCAGGCTCAAGGGAGCTAGTCTAAGGACAAATCATCCACACAACAGCCTTAAGACACATACCTGCCACCAGGAGCTCCTGGTCCCAGTCCTCAGGAGAGGCAGCTAGTAATTGTTCTATGCTTTGGCCTTAGCAGACTGTGTGAAACAGACCAGGGGGCAGGGTCCAGCCTCGCCTTTCCTCAAGGGGGATGGCTTTAGGAACCATGAAGCTATGTCAGATAATGGAATCTCTCAGTGTGGGCTTTCTGGGGACAGGGCACTGGTGTGTGCATCCCACGCCCTCTCAACTACTTTCCTCTGTGGCCCACCAGGCAGGGCTCGTATGTCATACCTTCACCAGCTTTTTTACTTTGCTTTTTCAGTGCCCTCTAGGTCAGCTGGACCCCTGCCACCACCACATGTACCCACCAGGCTACCCAACCTGGGGTTATAGGAGTGGGGCTTCCTGTACCTTTGGGTCTGATTTTAAAGAAACATTGTCTATACATCAGAACTTGAGCCTCTGTTCCTCTAGTGAATAGACAAATTAAAGTTTAAACAAAAGGTTCCCAGCAAGGTCTTTCTCTAGGAGAAAGGTACAACCACTTGGGCTCAGTCAGCAGAGGATGAAACCTCAGAGGGTAGGCGCAGCAGAGCAACTACAAACGTGCCTAGATCACATGTCCGCGAACCCAAGAGAATGCACCAGTTATTTTTAGCCTTATGGGAAAACAAGCCACTTGTGTAAGCCAGCCCACTTGCTATTGTCTGCAGAAGATGCCAAGTTTGCTAAAAGCCAGAGTCCCAGAGTGCAGAGCCCTATAGCATGTCTGCAGGGAGGACTGAGGGGAGCTGCCTGAACAGATGCCCTCTGTGAATTATGCTGGGAGTGAGGAGCTGCAAGGGGGAGTGTGATTCAAGCCATGCTGTGGCTGGGCCTGCAGAAGAGAGCCTCAGGGCTAGGCTCACATCAGTGGACTGGAAGGGGGGCGGGTGTCTTGAAGCCAGTGGCGGTATGCTTTCATTACAGCCAGCAGTGTCTGTGAACAAGCACCAAAGTGCTAGGAATGCGGTGGAGGCTTCCAGGCTCCCAATGGAGACTGCTACAGAGGGAAGCCTGCAGAGTGGCTAGCCTGCAAAGCAGCCAGCAGACATCCCTCTGCCCAGGAATGTACACAGGGCCGAGACTCCTGCACCTGCTTGTAGATCCTGAGGACACTATGAAGAGGTCATCTTGTCACTGACATCTCTATACACAGCTGAATCCACTGGGCTCAGCTCTCAGGGACTGGGAACAGTAGGAAGGCTGTCAATGCCAGCCTTACCAAGGCAGCCCCTGAAGTGGCAGAGGTGTGGGTGATTCTTGGTGCCATGGGAGAGCTGATGGGCCCACCTTTCGGTCAACGCAACCACCAAATGCCTACCCAGTTATGGATGGCTTCTGGTCATCCCCTTATCCTGAAAAATGGGACATGGATTATCCCAGAATCCCTGCAAGTGCCCCAAATGGTTTAAGGCCACACGGTCTGCTGTCACTACAAGAGGTGTCTCCCGAACCTTCCCAAGCCTGGGCCAGGGAGACCTGGGAGAGAAGGCACGGAGTAAACTAAGTAAAGGAGGCTTTGGGTAACTCCCCAGAAGGAACCTGAGCGAGGCTATAAGGGGGCTCGGGCCCCTGGCATCCTGTTTGAAGGATGCAGCTGGCTCAGCCCTACTGGAGAATGGCTACCCAGCACTCCACAAGGAACAAAGAGGAGGGGACCAAACCAAAAACCTGTTTTTGGGCTACAGTAGTTCTATGAAACTGGTGGGAGGCCAGCTATTGCCTGTGAGGTGTGGCCAAGTTGCTTTCACAAATTTGGGCACTGCAGGGTGATGGCTGGTTCCTTGGAAAATGGATGGGCTCCCTTTTTTTGGAGGAGCTTTTGCCAGACCCAAGAGCCAGGATCCCCTTTGGAGTGACCTAAGGCCGGGAGGAAAGCCTCCTCCCCAGGCCATGGCTCTCAGCCCTCAGTTGTTCTCTATCTGCTCAATGTCCAGCTCGCCGTCCAGAGAGCAGAGGCTGTTCGTGCAGGCTCCCCGGTCCCGCCAGGCTGTGGCTGGCTCCCCCTTCCTGCAGCCATCCTCCTCTAGACTGCAGCCATCCGACTCATCACAGGACAGGTCTTCCTGGCAGGTGAACTGGTCATCAAAGGAGTGGGGAACAGGCTCAGGAACTGGGGTCCCAGCAGGAGTCCTGCCCCCTGGGCTGGAGGCTGAGAGCAGTGCGGTCCAGGATCTGGTACTGCTGACGAGGGCAAAGGGGCTCTGGGAGCTGTGGTTGTCCACCCCCATGTTCAAGCAACTGAGGCTGCTGAAGGTCTGACAGTTCTGTGGAGGAAGAGATACAGTGGTCAGTGAAGAGGCCAGTCTTGTTTTAGAACCTCCGACCACACACCCTACAGAGCCACACAAAGCCTAGTGGGTAGGTAGGTAATCTGCCAGGCTGTAGCAAGACCACCAGGTCTGAGATTGGTTCATGAAGAAGTACCTCTGGCCACCGAACACAACCTGTAGCCAGTCACTACGTAAAAGGCAAAAGTGTGGTGAGGCCCCACTTGTGGGCAGCTGCGGTGAGATGGGCAGACCTCAGACTTGATAGGTGGCCTGGCAACAAGGGGTCTGACCTAAGGCTCTTTCATTCCAGATGTCCCTTGTCTGGGATTAGGTCTAGGACCCACTCCTTCCTCAGTGTGCACATCCTTACCTAAAATGATGTGTGCAGCCAGCCCTAAGTCACGGATCATACCTGCTATGATGTAAATGCTTGTCAGTAGCTGCTAATACTGGGCTATTCACTCTTTCCGTGCAGATACAATTTTTTTCCTGAAATTTTTTAAAAACTATTTATTTATTTATTTATTTATTTATTTATTTATTTATTTATTTATTTAACATATGAGTACACTGTCGCTCTTTTCAGACACACCAGAAGAGGACATCAGATCCCATTACAGAATGTTGTGAGCCATCATGTGGTTGCTGGGAATCGAACTCAGGACCTCTGGAAGAGCAGTCAGTGCTCTAAACCACTAAGCCTTCTCTCCAGCCTCTTCCTGAATGTTTTTTTTCCTGAGGTTTTGACCGAGTCTGAGAAGACAGTTTAAGGTTATGTGTGAAGAACAGATACAAGACTTTTTTTTTTGGTGGTACTGGAGGCTGGACACCCAGAGCCTTCCATATGCTAACTTTGCCCTCTACCTGAACTACATCCCCAGCCCCACATAAACACCCATGGTCACACAGTATTAAGTAAAATCAGTGAATGACCCAGATTCCATATGACTCTTCAGACAAGAGACACAGACTAGGGTGGCAGTGAGCTTACTGACATAATATCACATTTCTTATGAGAAGGGGGCCAAGTTATTTGGCATCAGCACCAGGCTACACTGTGACCATAACCCTACCTTACCCACTTCCTCTGACCAGAGTGAGGTGGGGCAGGGCAGGGAGGGGGCCATGGAGATCTTTATCTGATGTCTTAAATAAGTACTATCGGAACCGCCCAGGGATCTAGGTTTATTTGAGTCCTGGGTTCCTCCTGAAGCTGAAGAAGCTGGTGTCTGTCTAGAGGACAGTACTTTTGACCCACACTGATCTGCAGCAGGAGAAACAGGCTCGGACTGCTTCTAGCCCTCAGCAGCTGGGGCCTCGGTGGCCTTATTGGAAAGAGGGACTGCAGTAATAGCCGCAGAGAGGAAGTGTGGCCACACAAGAGCTTCTCTCTGGTGAGGTGCCAGGCATAACTGAAGGCAGCATTGAAGCCAAGACTGTCTTAAGGCCTCAGTGTCTCAGGCCTGACACTGTACAGTAGTGTCACCAAACTGTAGATTCAACAACACAGTTCGAACGTGGGTCTCTTAAGCAGACGTGGACAGGAGCTGTGGCAGCAAGGGGCCCGCGTGGCCCGCCTGACTTCCTTCAAATGCTCTGTAACAACTGGGGAAAGAGGAGCAGGCTTTGGCTTCTCCCCAGTGCACAGAAACTTAATAGCACCTGCTGCCTCTCACCTGCCAATGAAAGTCACAGACCTGTCCCAAGGGCCCCAATCCTTTCAAAGGCCAAAGTGTTTGTGTGTCGCTTTGAAACAAAGATGTCTGCTGGCTGCCACAGCAAACAGGCTATTAAAACAGGCTCAACAGACAGAAGATGAAAGGTGCTCTCTCTAGGGGAAGGTGGCTGCGCCTGTCACAGGCACACACACTGTTCCTCACACTCCACAAAAGATACCCTCCTGATGGGTTCACTTTTCTTGGGATCTTTTAATTAACAAAGGAGAGAGCGGCCAACAAGATGGTTCAATGGATAAAGACACTTGCACCAAGCTTGCTGATGTGAGTTCAGTCCTAGAGAACTGACCCCCAAAAGCTGTTCTCTGACTTCCATAAGCTCATGACAGCAAACACACACCCACAGTTCACCCGATAAATAAATATCAAGAAATAAATAAAAGAGAAAGAAACAGGCTGAGATGCTGAGGGGCTCAGCTCTGGGTCTCAGGAAAGAAGGTTGAGCCACTATCTGGTCCTGAGATGCAGGCTCGGGTCAGAAGACCCCAGCCAGCTGTAAGACCCTGTTGATGCTGGGATTTGCTGTCTGGTGTAAACCCACAGTCACAGGATGCATTCCTTCATTGCCACAGCAATACCTGGGCACACCTCAGAGGTTCCTCTGCCTTCCAGGCTACTGGCCTGAGCTGAGTAAGACATCACGGCACAAGAAAGATGGCTCAGTAATGGCAATGCTTTGCTAGGCCAAGCTGCATGGGTAGAGGAGGCATAGGGGTGAGGCCAAAACTATTCAAGGACTCAGGAGCTCACAGAGCCCAACCCCCTCTCCTGCATCCCTGGCTAAGTACTGCATCTTTTCGCCTGAACAGGTGTGTGAGCGTAAACAGCAATGTACAGTTAGCACCTGAGTGTCTCAAGTGTTCGCTGACTGTTCTGGTTGGGTAATGCCAACAGGACTTGAGTATCAAATCTATCTACTGTGCCAGATGCCAGAACATGGCTCCTTGTTCTCTGTGAGCTGTAAAGTGAACAAGAGCAGGGGCCTGGGGATAGATCCCAAATGAAATACGTTCTCCCTAGTGCTCTAGGACTGTGCTCTTCTTAGCTTGCTGGAGTCATCTTGTCTCATCTTGATCTTTGCCCAGCAGATGATCTAAGGTATAGCTAATAGGTCCCAATTCTGTGACCAATGTAACAGCATATGTGGTCAGACTGGGATCATTGGTGGGTGCTTAGGTCATGGGGTTGGAGCCCCTGGTGAGTTGAGGATTAATGCTGTAAGGATGAGGAACCATGTCTCCCCCTTTGTCATGTAGGAATCACAAGGAGAGGGCACCATCTGTGAAGAAGCAATCCCAGCAGGCTTGGCCCCTGTAGTGCAGGGATGATGACTTTCCTGGCCCCTAGAACCAGAGACCACACTGCTGTTTCTAAGTTACTGGCTGTAGGGGCCTCCTGTTACAGTGAAGACACTAGCAGTTATGTTACGCATGTGACACAGCCCACGGTAGGGTGCTGGGGACCCATTCGCTGGACCTAAAAACTACCAAGGTCACTTGGCCATTTCAGAAGCAAGGTCGGCCTCATATGGCATCATGGCTTCCGGCAAGCTACCTCAACCCCTGAACATTGGTCATTCCCCCAACAATCTACAATAGCAGACTTTCTTTCTTCAGAGCAGAGTGAGAAGCTATGAGGTCTGGGTGGTGTATTTTGTCCAAGGCAAACCACAGACCACCACAGAAAAAACCCCAGTTTTTCCTCAGAGTCATCTATTAGTCCCCTGCCTGCAAAGCCAGTTTCATTAGGAAAACTTTGATGACTCAGAATTCAGTCATTTGGCCAAAGTGAAAAATGAGAACCACCACTTAATGTTCCGTCTGGCAGCATGCCTCACCTGTCAGGGAACACCGTGCCTGCCACAGTGGGGCAGTGAGCCTGCTATCCAGAATCTCATCCCATTGGTGGGTAAGACACTCAGGTAGTCACACATGGAGTACACATGGAGTTCACGCACGCTCAGGCCCAGCACATCCTCGGCAGTGCCTGCCCACCCTCTCCTAGCGGTTCATGCAGCTCCCGTGGCCTGTTGGTATCCTGGGGGCCTGTGTACCCTCAGAGGTCTGGGGGGAAGCGCAGAGTGGTGAAGTTCAAAGGGCCACATGAATTATCATTCCAAGTTGAAATTGCTACTCTAGGACTTACTTTGCCTCACCCAACAACTTTTGTTCTTGAGGCCCACTGAGAAGACCTGCTCAGCCAACAGGCTCAGTGGGAACTGTCCTTATGGCTCTGAGCTAATGACCAGAGACACTGAGCCCACTCTTACAGTCCACAAGAGGGATTATAGAACAAAGCTGTTCCCAGGGCCCTTTTCTATCAAGCCAAGCCGACTTTAGCGCTAGCCAGTCACAGCAGAGGCCACTGACCACACTGTTGTGCTAGCCTGGGTCTCTAGCTCAGCCCCAGCCCCAGCCTTGTTGAGCTTGCTGGAAAACACTGATGTATCTTCCCCCAGCTGCAGGACCTTTCTGTACACAGACTTATTGCAACATCTTCCTTCTGTGTGGGAGACTCTGGGCTGAGCAGAGATAAAGGTGGCTTACTCCTAGGGTCCTTGCTTTCCTGGTATAAGTTGAAACCCAATCCCTCGAGGGAAACATATCAAGTCAACATACCCTCAGCCATGCTGCCTGGACAGGGTGACTGCCCTATCAAGGCCTTGTGCTGGATCAGCTTGTTCTCTTCCCCAGGTGCTATGGGTCAACATGTCAAGCATGATGATGGGATCCCAGAAAGATCTTCTAAGGTACTCAACCATATGTTTCCTCAGCAGTGACATAGAAGGCCTGAGCAGAGCAGGTGACAGCAAAGCTGCCCCCACCCCCTAGGGAATACTGCCTGGGTGCCAAGGGCCCCAAGCTTCTAAGCCCTGTCCCTCATACTTAGAAGTGGGCATCTGGGGACACAGACAGAGCAGCTGGTGTGTGTGTGTGTGTGTGTGTGCCTAAGAACAGATGGCACAGCATCCTTCTCACCCTGTTGCAGGCCTCAGAAAAGGAGTACAGGCCACCCAGACTCTACTGCCACAGGGTCTGGGCTTCTCTGGTGTCCCACAGCGTTGCTTCGTAGCTCCTCACCTGGGAAATGCACTGCTGATCTTAATCCAACTACTTCAATGGGCTACTTTAAGGAATGCAAAGGCAATGAGGCAAACGGGGTGAGGTTGTCTGCTGCTGTCTCTCCTAGTTCTCCTGACCCACAAAAGCACCTGCTTGCTTGGCTGCTACCTGCTTACAGCTGTCCCTTTCAGAATGGCTGGGGGCTAGGAAGCCTGGAGGACAGCTTCCTCATAGAAGGGACCCCAGCTCAAGATGGACTGTCACAGGTGGAAGAAGTATTATCCTGCAGCCAGTGGAATGTCATCTCAAGTGCTAGCCATGCTACCTGGGCCGGAGGCAGAGGCCCAACTCCTGTGTTGACTCTCTACATGGGGTCCTGCGAGGCTTCCCTGTCCTCCACCTGGTTTCCTCAAAAGCCTCCCTCCACCAACCACCAGCCTAATCCCCAGCTCAAGCTCTGCTTCTTGGAACTGAAACATGGCACTCAAGACTGGACATGTGTGACCACCACCAGGTCTGTCAGGTATTTGCTCCCTAGTGTTTCTGTTCCTTCCAGAGCAGATGTTGCTGCTGGGCCCTGTCAAGAGTTCAGTGGTCTGCACTAGCTGCCTTGAGTCTTCCAGGAAGCCATGACTGCTGGAGACACCGCCCCGAGCAGCCAGTATATCCTACGCACGAGGATACTGCATGAGGATGTCTGAAAGTAATAGGCTATGCTCACCAGTGCGAGCATGCTTTCTCTCAAACAGAAAGTGTCCAGTCCCTCCAACAGCCACCACTCTTCAAGGCTGTCATGTTGTCTCTCTTTTTAATGCCCCCCGCCCCCCGCTTTAATGAACAAATAAAAACAATGTTCAGGACTGGGAGATGGCCCAGTCACTAACATGCTTGCCACACAAGCACAAGGACCTGAGTTAGATCTCCACAATCCCTGTGTTTTTGTCTTTGTTTTGTTTTTAAAAGCCAGGTGTGGTGCTGCATGCTTGTAATCCCAGAGCCAGGGACCAAGGACACGCAGATCCTTTTGGCCTGCAGGCTAGCAAGCATGACCTAAGGTCCAAACCAGAGAGAGGCCCTGTCAAAAAACAGGGTGAGGGGCTGGAAAGACGGCTCGGTGGTTACAGCAGCTGCTGCTCTTGCAGAGTGCAGGTTTAATTCCAAGCACTCGCATGTCAGTTCATAAAACCGCCTGCAGCTCCAGTTCTGGGGGATCTGGCGTCCTCCCTTTTCAGGCCCCCACAGGCTGCTGGACACATGGGATGCATATATCCCCAAGAGAATGAACTGACTAAATGAATAAACGGGACAGGAACTAAGAAACACCACCCACGGCTAACCTCTGGCTTCCACACATGTACACACACACACACACACACACACACACACACACACACATACACACACCCCTGAATACGCTCACACACATGTGTACCTGTACATGCACAAATACCTAAGTAAAGATTAAAAAAAGGAAACATTATAGTCCTCTCTATTCTAGGTCTTAGGGCCACCTCAAATCTTCCTTAAGACACCACCAAGGCTAGTCTGTGAGGCCAGGTGGGTAGTCTGGCTCCAGCTAGCCTTTCATGAGGCTAGGGCCCTTGGATCTGCCTGAGTGGAGCCATTTCCTCCCCAAGAAGACATTTGCACAACAGACCTGTACAAGCATCTCAAAACAATAGGCCATGAGACAAGTTTCTATATCTCCTTGTGCTGGGGCTGGCAAAGCATGTAGTTTCCTGGGTTTGGTTTTGATTTGTTTATTTATTTATTTTGAGACAGAATCTCACTGTATAGCTCTAGCTAGCCTCAAACTCACAGAGATCCACCTGCTCTGCTTCCTGAGTGCTGGGGTTAATGGCCACCATGCCTGGCTTTTGACACATATTCTTAAGCAGGGTCAGCAATACCACACCCAACCCACTACTATGGAGTGCTCACCTTTGGGCCTTTTAAAGCCTGGATGGTCTCCTTACCCTCAGGAATGTAGGAAATGCTGGCTGGAAAACTGGGTGGGAGCTAGGATGCAAGGACGGAGGACAGGAACCGAGGAAGAGGTGGGCCTCAGGGACTCTGACAGCACCACTCACTGATTTGTCACCAAAGACTCTGGGCTCTTCCCAGATCACAGGCTCTAGAAGCCAACAGACTAACAAGGGTGGTAAATACCTGCTGTGTGGAAGCCAGGCCTGTCACTAGGAAGGTTCTCCCTCCCTTCCTTTGTGGGCCACTACTTCCCCAATATCCCTTTGCAGGACCCAGCAAATGCCCTGCAAGCACCTGCTTCATACTGGGAGATTGTGGCCACCCCTCCTAGGAGCTGTACCAATAAGCAACAGATAGAGGGTCTATCTCAGCTCAGGCGCTCCTTTGTCCTTTCTCACTGACAGGACCAGGGACCAGGGGACATGATGTGCTTCAAAACCCTGGCAGTTGCTTCTAGGCCAGAAAGGTCAACGGACAATCGAAGCCACAGGTGTGCTAATGTGGCTGCTAAGTTCTGCCATTCTCAGTACCACAGGGAAAGCACCACAAAGCTTTGAGAAGCCCCCTTCAGGAAAATTTTTTCTACTCATGGTCACTCTGGGCCTTGGCTATCTCTGCTCTGGAACTCCCTTGCTGTACCCCTGGGGGCCACGTTCCTGTTATACTCTAAATGCTATGCTCTAGTCTTGGGTAATGCTGGAGGCTCCAGGTCCAGATGGTAGAATGGACTAGAAGAAGATGACCTAATACAGGGCTTGTTGTTTTCGGAACAGTCCACTTACAGGTATAGCCCCCTAAGAACCTAGGACCATGAAAAACAGACCTAGGGTCAGCAGCCTTTGCCAGAGATAGCAGGACCAGACCCATGGAGGATAAAGGAAAGGCCCAACAGAGTCCCTGATATCACCCATCAAATACAGGGCAGTCAGGGAGGGGCTGCTTCATAACAGGAAACGCCCAAACTGACCACCTGACTCAGAGTTCTTAAGGATTAGCTAGAGTGATTCTCATTGGCCCAAACCTTCCAGATAGGCCACAGCCTGGCCCTACTCCAGTCAACTCATTGCTCCCAACATGTGCTCTGGACCGTGCAGTCATGTGAGCCCCCCGCCCGCACCCCACTGCCAACTGTTCTGGCTACCCAGCTCCTACCTCTCCTCTTTCACTGGCATGCTTTCTCTCCTAGTACATTCAACCTTGCATGCCTCCTTTTGGAGCAGACCTTACATTCCTATTTGCACTGTTCCCTGCCAACCACACAGGGAACCCTGATCATGTCCCACAACCTAGTTCAGGGACTGCCTCACAGTGTTACTGAAGGACCCCAACCTAGAGTGCTGCAGGTAAGAAAGACCTTGGAGGCCCAGAACCCTGCAGATTTTCTGAATGGCAGTTAGCCAGTGTCCCCTCTCTGCTGGCACCCAACAGGACACACGAAGGTTGCTGTTCCTGCTCCAGGCCCTAGGATGGCAGATGGCATGCCTGAACACAGAGGGTGTGGAAGCCAACTTCAAGGGCCTCCCTAAGCCCTCACAATTGGAAAACAAACATTTTGTTTCTTCAGTGAACATTCCACTCATCAAAAACTCAGGAAGGAGTTTGTGAAACCACTTCGCTCAGTTTGGAGTGAAGAGGATTCTTTGCTTAACAAAAGTCAAGGGATCTTTCCAAAGCACACAGGGATCTGGCTAGGGCCCAAAGCCAATGCTGTCTGAGCCCACGGCCCTCAGGGCAGTACTGGCCAGCAGCAAGTTCAGGAGCAGCTTCCACAGCAACTCTGGGGCACAGAGGTGGGTCTAGGCCCTCAGAGAGGATAATGAGCCATGATCGTCTTCAGCTGCTTAGAAGCCATGTCGTCTAAGAGATTGCAACTGGACCCAGGAAGCAGGACAGTTGTGCACCAGGACCTTCTCAGCTCTACCTCTGGAGCCGATTATCTCCATTTTAAGATACTGTGATCCATGGAATGTAACTCAGGGAATGAAATCCATACTGGAAAAGTGAGCGAGTCTCAGCCAGTGTCAACCATCTTACTCTACAAATGGGCCAATCAAGGCAGAAGGAGGAAGAGACTTGCCCCAATTTGCACAGCTAAAAGATGTGCAATCAGATCTTACAACTTGTGGAACAGGCTTAGAAGTGAGTGTGAGTGTCTGAGTGTGAGTGTGTGTGCGAGGAAGAGGAAGGGAGGGAGGAAAGGGGGAGGAGGGAGGGAGAGATAAGAAGGAAAGAGAGAGGAGGGAGAGGGGGAGGTTAGAGAAAGGGGAGGGAGGCAGGGAGGGACAGAGGGAGTGGGAGAGGGAGGGACGGAGGGACCTCAGACAGGACACAGAGTGGAAAACCTGGGCAAGCTTAAGCTGGAATCTCTGATATGATATGCCCAGTGGGACATATCAATCTACTTCTCAGCCTCGGTTTCTCATTTGTACCAGGTTAGAGCTTCAAACAAACTCTCCGAATTTCTGGATGGTTAAATGAGTGGGGAACAAGTGTGGAAGAGACTAACTGCCCCTGCTCATTCTCTGTCTACCCAACCACACCTGGGCTCAGAGTATGTAGATGGCACACAGTAGGGCACAGCCAAGCAGCTAGAAGCTCAGCTTTGGTTCAGAATCTGTACCCAACAGAACACCCAGTCAAGACCAAGAAGACATGCTAGACACACAAAAGATACAATGCCCAGGAGTTAAATGTCTAATAATGCATAAAGTTGGTAAGAGAAGACATAAAGAATGTCCAACAGGAACTAAACAAATATGCCTCCCTGTTCCGGGACAGGGTGACACAATCTGAAAAAAGGTGTCAGTTTCCCATGAGTCAGTTCACAAGACTGGTGTGAACTCAATCTGAGCAGCAAGAACACTTCTGTACCCATGGCCTTAAGTTTCATGATTTTAGAGTTTCTTTTATCCTCCTGCCTCAGTCTCCCAGGTGCTGGAATTACAGGCCTGTCCCACTACTATGCCCAGCTGTTCATTCTCTCTCTCCCCCTCCCTTCTCCCCCGACCCCTGTTCATTTGTTTTTGTTTTTGTTTTCCACACTGGGTTTCTCTACATAGCCAGACTGTCTTGGAGTTGGCCTTGAACCTGTCTCTGCCTTCCAAGTACTGGAACTAAAGGTGTGTGTCACCACGCCTAGCTCCTTGATTTCACTTTTGACAGAAAAATTAACAAATGGCATGAGTCTGAAAAGTTCTGTGGCCAACATTACAGGCTAATCCTACCAGGCCACCCCATAACAAATATGTTTAAACAAAGCCGCAAGAGTTGAAAAGGCACAAGAATATATGCCAGTGGGGACAACACAACAGAAGCCGGTGCTCCAAGCAGACACAGCACAATATATGGTGGCGATGGAATCTCAAAGCAGGGAGCAGAAGATGGGTTTCCACTTGAGACAAACAGAGAGTGTATTAAAAGCAGCGGGGTGGCTCCCCATTCACAGCATGCACAAGACAAACTACAGACCAAAGATCATAACATAAAGACAGAGACAGACTAGAGGTAAACAGGGCTTCTTTATAGCCTTGAGGTTGACTGTCCTTTCTAAAACTCAAATTCTAGAGCCATTAAAGAGGTAAATATGACAAAAACATGTACACGTCAGAAGATGCCCCAAGTCAGGCACACACAATGTCGGTCACTAACCGACTGCACCGAGCATCTGACAGTCCAGCTCTGAGGTAGATGTGGAAAGTGAACCCTGGAGAAACCCATCCCTAGCACCTCTGCATACAACTCATCGTGGTCAAAGAGGAAAAACTGCAAAAGCTGTCAGAAATGAGGGGCTGAGAATGCTACAGTGTGGAAGCTGTGTACAGAGGGAGAGAAGCCAGGCACTAAAGGATGTGTGCTGTGTGGTTCTGTGTACACATAACGTCAAGGATAAAGAAGTCTGCAGGCAGAACCCAGACCAGTGTTTGCCCCATCTGGGGAATAATGACCAGTAGGCACACCTCTGCTTTAAGAAGCAACAGAGTGCTTTAAAATCAGTGTGGTAATGGCTACAGAGCTCTGTAAATAAGCTGAAAACCACCCGTTGTACATGGCAAATGTATGAGTAGCATGGTACATGAATTATATCCCAGTTAGGTACAAGAATGCCAGAGAGTCAGAAAACAAAGACCAAATTACACAAATAAATATTTGTAACTCAAACCGCAACCAAAGTTAATCTCCCTAATGTTCGGCTGGGAAGAGAAATACCAACAGCTGGGTTTTAAAAGGGCAGTGAAAAGAACACAGAGAAGTCCACACAAATATCTCTTAAATATGCAAAAAGACACTCAACTGGTCTGGAAATACAAAGAAAATAACAGCAGTAAGCTGAGCTATGGGAGGCAGGGGCAGGAGAATGTGTGCACATCTGAGGTCCCAGCCTGCTCTACATGGTAAGTCCTAGGTCAACCAGAACTACATAGCAAGACCTTCCCACAAAAAGAGAAAGGGAAGGAGGAGGACAGGGAGCACAGAAAGCCAACTGTGTACCCACCTTTCTGCTGGGAAAACCCTGACGTTCGAGCAGGAGGAGGGCAGAAAGCAGACCACGTAAGTGTGGCCAGTCACTGCTCTTGTGACATGGACCTTGCAACATTCTCTAAAGCCACTGGCACAGGCCACTTGTGACCCAGCAGTCCTACTGGAGCATGAAAGTGTAAGTATCCTATGGAAGATAAGATGCCATATCCCAAAGGAGCCACTCGCAGCTGCTGTGAGCTAGACAGACCCCTTCTGACATGCACCCAACCATGACAGTTTGCACTGCCACACACAGACCCAAGAGACCATGCCCTGATAAACCTTTCCTCCCTCTAAATTGTTTATCTCTGGTACTTTTGTCACAGTGATAGAAAGTTGAGCCTTTGGAAAATAGGAGGGCTTCTTTGTACCCACCCTTAATTTTTAAACTCTAGTGTACTATCCAAAAATGTGACTGTATAGTTACTTATTATGTATTTCCTCAGGAGGAGAAGACACCACAAGTTAGGGATGAAGGACAAAAATCTTCAGTAAACTTGTTATTTATTTTTTTAAATGTTTTTCACCTCCATCTCCATGTTAAAACATCTTGGTGTGCCTCCTTCAAAGCTCACCTCTTTTTCTTTTATGTTCTCTACTAGTAAAAACAACAACAAAAACCAAACCTACCAGGGCCAGCTTTCATTACCTAATATTATCACCAATTAGATCAGGTTGGGATGAGAAAACAAGAGAAAGGCAAGAGCCAGGAGCCATACCCATGTGGATGCCTGTTTATGGTAAGGCCCACAGCCTTTGCAAATGGTCACTGGTCCTTTTACAGAACATAGGATCGGGGCACTCTGGTGGGCATTGCTACTACAAGGTTCCAAAGTTCTTGCTGCATTTGCTTGCAGGGCTAGAATGGGGCTTCCTGTTCCAGAGAAGAATGTGGCTTTTTAGACCCCTGAGACAGTACCTGTCTCAACCAGATCTCTGGAGTGGGTAAGAAGTCTTCTGGCTTATCACAGGGTCCTGGAGGAACACTTCAGCACAAGTGTGGAAGACACACTTGGGGTAGTTGTCTACAGTGTGTGTGGCAACAGACCCCTGCTCCACCTGTCACATCTCTGCCCCTTCAGATAAGATGTAAAGACCAAGTTCAAAGTGCCACACTCAAGTCAGGAGGGGAAACTCTAACTTCTAAAGAAAAGGCAAACAAGCCTTGAGGAAACCATCGCCTCATTCCTGTGGGCTACCCACCTTAGCAGAGACAAGTCAGAAGCAGTCCCCAACCTCGAAAGGCTGTCCTTAGTGGCTGGTTGGGGTGTTTTCCCTCCTGCTCAGGGTCAAATCACAAGAGGGATCTGCATGCATCCCTGGGGGCAACAGCTTCTCTGAGTCTCTGTCTATCTCTGTCTAAGCAAAGGTATTTCCAAGGGTTGACTTTGCTGACCTCAAAGCAACTAAATGCACTCTAAGGACTCCTGGCTTCTGGCTATAGCCTACTATATACTGGTTTGTCCAGGAGAGCCTTGCTTTTTCTGGGCCTGTTTCCAGGAGAGAAACATCACGAGCATGAGACTAAATGGACAGGACCTACAGGACAGGGGGTTTCTACCCTGTAATGCCACTTGAGGCCAGACATCAAACTCAAAGCAAACTTGTAGGGATGATGGCAGTGACTCCCAACAGGCATCTTCAGGCCAGACCTCACCTCACATGGGCCTCTTAGCTCAGTGTGTTTTAGCAATTTTCTCCCGAGCCTCCAAAAAGAAAAGGGAATGTCTCACTCCAAGGCTCAGTCTGCTAGACACTGTGAGGCTTGGCAGCCTCTTAGCTGTGCCCTAAAATCCCTCCAGCTTCCTTCCCTAGGCATGCTGAACTCCCTTCCTCCCCAGTCTGACCTCCTCAGGGAAAAATCACCCCTCCATACACACCATGTTCATAAACCTCTCTTACTTTAGAAATTCACCATATTTCATAGGCTGGCTAAAATGTCTACTAACCCTGCCTCTGCCCCAAGACTTCCTGGAACCTCTCTGCCCAGCAGGGGTTTACCCCATGTCCCCTATGCTGGAGCTCCAACACCTGGGCAGGCTGCCAGAATCCTAGTGGGTTCTCACCTGTATCATAGTTGAAGACCTCAGCCAGAGAACCAGTATACATTAATTGACCCTGATACCTGTTAGATCAAAGATGGATAAGTGGGTAGGTGAAATCAATGAGAAGTTGAAAATGATGAACCAGGAGCTGGGGTGAAGTTCAGTGGTAAGCATTTGCCTAACATGTATGAGGCCCCAGGAAGGAAGGGAAGTACATGCGGGGGACATCCTGTCTCTAACCTTAGAGTTGGTATCTCTTTACGCAAGCTGAGCTTCTCTTTGCAATCTGTAAAATGGGGAAACAAAACTGTACGTTAAAGGGCGAGTGTCCAAGCTCAGATGAGCGCATGCAGCCGATGGCTCAGAAGGGCTTAACTAATACTTGACAATGCCCAGCTGTAGCAGGTGATGGACAACAGTCCCAAGGGAGGCAGAATGAGGCTCCACTCGCTCCACTCACCAGTCACCGGGGGAGAACCTTTGGCATGCTGTGGAAAGGAAGGGCCACACTGGCTCTCACTGACCACTGGAGTTCTATGAAGCATGCCCAGGGTGGCATCCAGCTGGGCTTGGCCGGCATGTTCCAGCATGCCCAGGCAGAGCAAATGGCTGGGGATATGCCTTATGGGCAGCAGGCGTGGCAGGACATTCCTGGGCATATTCTGCTTCTCTGGGCTCAGTTGGTTCCACCCACAGAGCCAGAGTGGTAGGGACAGAATATGGGGCTCTTTGATGATCTCTGAGCCTTAGAAGACCTATAGGAGAGCTGCCTTTCTTGAGATTTTACCTGGAAGTAAATCAAACACTTGCTTGGCTTTGGGATCCTGGAGAAATACAGTCTGGACTCCTGTCCTCCAGGTACCTGCTGGGGACTGCCTGTCCTCTCACATTTTAAATAAAAACAATCCTGTTTCTCCAACTTGATCTGATATTGAGAAGGAGCCACTGGTGCCATACTCCTGGGCAGTCTGGATGGGGTTTGCAGTGTGGGGGTTCCATACTGTCTACTTATAGCAGGCTGAACCCTGGGCAGATCCCAGCAAGAGGTTGAGATTCTGGACCGGAGGAAAGGTGTCAGGAGAAGCTCAAGAGACTGTTAATGAGAAGGGTTCTTGCCTTAGTGGTGAAGCCTGGTCCAGCCTGGCACATGCTCCTCACAGACCCACTAGAAGTCTTCACAACTCCACTTGAGTAGCTCATAGAGACATGAAGGGACTGGTGCTGCTGATTCTAGGGACGATCAGAGCATGCGCAAGCTCCAAGCTCAAGGTCTTGATGTGCCCCCATCTGCATGAGCCACTGTAAGCTTTGGAAGAGCTGGCCGGGGTGGGTCTCTGCTCCAAGTTTCCCAGGGACACACCTCAACACAACTGTGTATTTCCTGATAGGTTTATTTTTTCCCCCTTTTGTTCATTTCTGTTTAAAAGTTTGGCAGGACCTAAAAACACAACACCTGCATCCCTGGGCATTTAGAAGACCCTAGAGAATCCTGCCCTGTCGGGTGTGGCTGCCACAGACATCTGTCCGGTAAAACTGGGCCGTGCATGGGGATGAGTCCATGGGGACAGTCTCACTCTCAAGCCAACATCTTCTCTGGCTATTGTGATTTTTTTTTAAAAAAGGCTGGCTTTGAGAGTAGGGTAGTGGGGGCTGAGTTTCAAGAGATGGGCAGCCTGGCATGGCCCAGATGCTACCTTCACAAGGCTAGGACATCCTTCCTACAGGACAGCCTGTCTAGAATGGGTGCTACCTTGGTGGCCTGACAGACGGGTGTTCAGGCTAATTCACAGTCTTTGTGCTTAGTCACAACCACAGCCAGACTGGCTAGCATCCTTTAGTAGCAATGTTCACTCAAACTGGAACACTGCAGGCCAGTGCCCTCTGGAGACGAGGATACACTGATAACTGATGCTCACAACCTACAAAGATGATAAAGTCAGGGGGACAAGTTGCCCTCTCTGTCTTGGTTCTCTCTGCATAGGAGCCATGGATTTCCCTGTAATTATCCAGCAGGCTTGGGTGCATCTAGAGGAACCCCTTAAAACTGGCACTCATCTCTAGCATCCAGGCTGGTGGCTTCTCTACTTCCTGTTTACTCTGATCTTTCTTTGCTAATTTCTACCACTACCCCCTCTAAGTGAGGCTTCATTTTTCACAGAAGCAAGAAAAACTGGCAGTTCTGGAGGGACTCTTGGGCCTGTCTCACCAGAATAGCTTACACAGCCTGATTTTCTCACTGTTAGCTTGAGAAGGTATTAGAAAGAGAGGGAGAGCAAAAGATATACAAAAGACAGAACTGCCCCTCCCTCAGTGGCCGACAGACACCATCAAAGGTGGCGGCACTCAGGCTAATGGAGAAGCAAGGAGCCCACTGGCCTGTATGAAAGCAGGAAAGCAACTTCCAATGGATGGAAGGAGAAACATTAATTGCAGCTTTACAAAACTCTTTTCTTTGTAGCAAGGCAGGGCCATGGGGCCACTGAAGTCCAGGCAGCTTCAACAACTCTGTCTATTCACTACTTGCAGGTGGCTGACCAAGTTCCCAGGGCTGCTCCAATGGTGACTGTGCCCCACTCTTTCAGCATGCCTGCAGGAATCCTTACAGGTCCACTTAAACCAGTCTCAAACTGTGAAAGGCTCCATCTCTCCCCGCCCAGGCCCAGCCGCCCAAACAGCCCTGAGAGGGCTGGAGGGCCAGTGGGAGAATGGTGCCAATTAAAACCCAGAGCCCGTGAGCCTCTCTCTTTCTTGTTTTCACTCCTACAGTTACATTGTGTCCACTGGCAGCAGGTTCCAAAGGCGAAGCTGTCCATTCACCTTTCAGGGCTTCCGAGCCTCCATCACTGAACTAAGCCTATTAGAGCCATGGGTTCCTCCCTGGCAGCTTGAAAAATGGGGTACAACTATATATACTAGGGGGATGGGTCCCTTCAACCTCCATCCATTCCAGAGAGGCAAAGGACATATGGAGAGGGCAAGGTACCTCCTGGACATCTAACTCCAGAAAAACCTGGTCTCTTGAATCTCTGAAGCACTTTAGGGCGGCTGCCTGCATGTTCCAGAAGCTTCCAAACTTGGCGAAAATGGGAGAAGGAATGGGCTAGTCCTGTGGCTTACACCGCTCCAGGGATGACATGACTCAGGGACTTCTATCTACTGCCTTCCCCCATACCCCAATCAGCTGGCCCATCAGTAGTGGTTAACACAGAGAATCATAGTTGAGCAAAGAAAGGACCAGGGCCTGGATATTTTCCAGCTGCAAATCCCTACCCTGGTTACTAAGCACCTTGAGCCTATTTCTACAACTGGACACTGGTAAGAAACGCTGGCTTGCCAGTTGGCTGGATCAGCATGGTTACAACTTCCTCCAGTGATAGCTAAGACCATGGCCATTAACCTAGCAACCGTAGTAACACAGCCCTGCAGGTGCTCTGTCAGCAAACCAAGGAGCTTTGAGTCTTTGAAGGCCAATGAAAGCCCCCAGGGATTGGGGCTAGAGGGAGGGGGTGCTCATTGGCCTTTCCTCCTTTTTCCCTTTAGAATTCCAGGACAACTCCTAGCCTAGACATGGATGGAGATGTGGGTGGCAACTCTGTTCTTTCAGCAAAGCACACGTTAATTCCAGCTGACCTGCCTGGCATTCAGCAGCCTTCTGCAAATTAGCAGGGTATCCGAGTTGCTGAATGCATAGTCCTCCCACCAGGAATGGCTCCAAAACACTCGGCTCCAAGGTTTCTGCCACAGAGGAGGCCCAGCAGGGACCTCCCTGATGTACTGGAGGGGCTCGGGGCTCTGGTTCCCAGAGGTTAGTAGGTGGGCTCTGAAGAGATCAGGAAACACCCAGAGCTTGACCTACAGGTAAGGGTAGGGTAAAGAAAGGTGAGGTGGAAAAGTGGGGGAGGGAGACAGGTAGGCCATATGTGTCAGCTTTCCCAGCCAGAGCCTTCTTCTAATCCAGCTGAGCCAGGATCCAGCTTTCCAGAACACCTATCCATTCGTAGGTGGGTAAGAGGCACTGTACATTCACTAGCGCCCTGAGGGTCTGCCTCACTCTACCTGAACTACTCTGAAATGGGGCCACATGAGCACCACCTGCAAGGAGGAGACCCATGGGCAACAATACCAACAGTGACCACTACTATGGGAGGGGAGGTTGCGGGGGGGGGGGGGCAGCTACAAGCAGTAACCAGGTTTAGGGTCACTTTAAGGAGAAGTACCAGGGTACCTGTGGCCAGTGTGGGGAGCTGGCCTAAGGGCTTCGGGGCAGAAAGAAGCCACTGGGGCAGCTCAGGACTCTCCTTGAGGCCTTGGGTACATGACAAGCATTGACTTCATCACTTCCACTATGTGGTCTGTTCTCGTATTTGTGCTCACAGCATCTTTCTCAAGGGACAAAGGGACTTACTGACCCAGATTCTTCTTATATTTGGAAAAAAAACAATTTAATGGAAAATAAAATCAATAATAAAAATTAATTCTGATACTTCCTTGGTTGTTGCTGAGACCTGCAAAGTGTTACCCCCTAAAACAGGCTCTAAGGTTTTGGTATGGCCCTGCTCTCCAGAAGTCTTCCCAATATGGGGGTGGGGCAGTGGATAACAGCCAGTGCTGCAGACAGAGAGGTGACAGCAATCGAGTAGGGCTCCCGCCAGGGAGTTGCTCAGATTGCTTTGAGAAGTCCTGAAGTCCTGATTAATGGACAAGATGGCGCTGTGCTTTGCCAATGGGGCTAGGGTGCCTTTTCTTATGAAAAGCACGGCCACACACTGCTGACGGCTGTCTGGCAGAATGCCTGCTTGCCTGACCTCATTGCAAGGGCTCAGGGGAGACACTGGCATCATCCAGGAGCCAACAGGAGTGGGCGGAAAGGCCACTGGACAATGTGACTATCTTTCTTGGACCTTAGGGACAAGGACTCAGAGATGAAAACAGCAGGGACTGTGAGGCCACCAACGAGGGGGAAAAATGTCCCAGGAAACCTTTGCAGCAAGCCTGTTTCCAGGAAACAAGATGCCCTCCTGACAGGCTCTACCTGCATCCCATTTGGGCTGAGTGGGCACCAAGCAGGTGCCTCTCCTCTGCCACTGTCCGACTTAGAAGGATCTGTTTTCCTGATAACAAGGAGAGAGCAGGCCCTCAATGGCCACCACCTCCAAAGGAGGTCAAGGTCTTTCACTCATCGGTGGTTCTCAATCTGGGCAATATTGCTTCCAAATAAACATTACCTGTCACAGATGGGGGAGAGGGGCACTTCTAAGCATCTAGGAGGTCAAAGCAGGAAAACTCCTGTCTATACTACAGAGCACAGGCCCAATGCCGTTAGCGTGAGAGCTGAGGTCACTCCACTCTGTCTCCCATCACACTAGGAAGGGCAAGTATCTTTCTTGTTGGTATTTAAGTGCTTTACAGAACGTTTCCTTTATGGCTCCAAAGCTATGTATGCTCTGGCTCCACCCTGTGCTCATACATCTTCCCCAGCTGTCTCCTACAATGCCTGGAGGAAGAGGGAGAGAGAAGCAGACAATGTATGCAAGGAACGAGAGCCAGTGAAACTGCTCTCTGAGAGCCACCTGCCTCTAAGCGGGGCTCTCCATGGCTGAGCCAGCACCTTGTGTCTCCATATTGTTCTGTGCTTCCAGCCCTGGGCTGTGAGGCCAATGGCTAAAGACACAAGGTACAATACAAGGTATACAATGACATGATCTCCAAGCATGGGTGCCCTTGTGTCAAGCATGACAAAGGCTTTGAGTCAAAGCTATTCTGCTGCTCCATCCCATCTCTTCCATCTCTCTCTGAATGTTAAGCCCGTGGCTGTGGCATAACCAACTGGATTACTTAAGGTTAGACACCCAAATGCCATTCTCTCTGGGTCTAAAGTGAGGCTCCATTTACCAGATCTCAGTGCTCAGGTACCCTTGGAATCAGCCCAGGGGTCATGAATGACAGAGGGCCATCACCAAGCATAGAGTCCATTTTGGCTGACCTAGCACCTGACACTGGGGGCCCAGATCAGGATGTATGTCACTGCTCTGGGAACTAGTCAGGGCAAGGGATATTGACCTGCACAATTGGAAGCTCCACATTAAATGGCCTGGCAAGGATGAAGGAAGGACAGAAGGGCAGGACTATCTGCTGAGAACCTCTGTGTGGCAGACCTTCTTCCACGGGGGTACAGTTTGGTCCTTCTAACAACCAAGAGAAATGAAGTCACAATGTGCATGTGGTTCTGAGGCTTTGAGGGAAGAATCTGTCCCCAGTACCACAGTGAGGGAGGAAGTAGCAGAGAAGGCCAAGGTCCCTACAGGGGTCCTGTTCATCTTAAGATCACCCCAGCACCTACCTAGAAAGATGAGCATGAACTCCCAAGAGAGAGCTGCCTAAAATAAGCAGATAAGATCACCAGGTGTCACTGGAGAGACACTCAGTAGGAGCTTTGCCGGCAGCACCACATAGGGCCAATCCTCAGAGAAACAGACTAGAGCATCAAGACAGCACACCCAGCTAGTGGCCAGCAGGGGGCCCAGGGTAAAGACAAAAAGGGGAGAGGAAGTGGGTGCGGGCAAGGAAAGTATCAACAGGAAATGCCCTTGGAACATGCCCTATAGCAGGCTGAGGCCTGGCCACCCTCACCCCCCACAGTTCTCTAGTCTCAGTTCTCCCCGAGATGTTGAAAACCTGTTTGCCTCTGCAGGACAAAATGACACACCTCTCCAACAAAGAGCCCTCTTTCTTGTAGTACTGGGACACCTCAGCTTGGTGAGGAAACAAAGACACAGCAAGTCTCCGAAGCTCTACAAACGTCTGTCTGAAAACTCTGATCTGGAGAAGACAGGCAGGGGCATAGCCAAAGGCAAGCCTCTAAGATGGATAACGTCAGACAGGCAGTGGCTGTCTCCACACTCAAATCCCCAGCACCCATGAACCTGAGACTTCCATGGAGGACAAAGGCCTAGGGGGGGGGAAGGTTGGGGGAGAGCCAGGGAAAGTCAGCTTTGACCTGCTGTGTCCTGGCCTGGATCTCCCACCATCTGTCATACAGCCATCTCCTTTCCCTCAGGGCTGGCCTCCCTTATCATTGACAAAAACAATGGCTTCTGCTCAGTCATCCTGGTAGAACTATAGGGAGAATCAGAATGGGGGTCTGCTGAAAGGTCACTAGTGCCTGAGGCTGCACTCTCACAGCAGCCTCAACCGAGAACTAGGTCCAGCTCACTTGCTGTGTGCGCTCGGGCTCCTTAGCCACTTTACAGTCTGGGTGGGATTAGCAAATGTGGGAAGCTGCTTGCCTGGGAAGAGAAAGCACCGCCTGGCCCTGAGGAATGTGCCTAGTCACTGGAGGCCAGGGGAAAGCTGTGACAAGTCACTCAGGCAGAGGAGACAGGATGGAACCAGAGGGAGAGATGAGTATGAGAATGTACTCTCGATTTGCAGAGTGGCAGAGACCCAGCTGGGGGAGTGCCAGGAAGAGGGCAGGCCTGGTGCTGCCCAGGCACCATCTAGCTCACGGATACCTTGAGTGGAGAGCCTCACCTCTCTGGGCCTCGGTTTCCTCAGGTGCACAATGACAAATGACATGCCTCTTTGAGCCTGGAGGCTGATGGGCTCCAGCTGGGCCCTCCTGCACTTTGTTCCTACCTCAAATCTATCCTAAGAAAACTAGCCCTGGTCTTTTACAAATGTCACACTTTCCTACAGTCTCTGGGGAGGCTGTGCTTGTGCCTGCCTGGTCCCCTCCCTCCCCATGTGAACAAGCAGGATGGGGATGGGTGGAGAGATAGATTCCTGTGAGGCTGGCGGCCAGGCATGAGCTCGGCGTTGGGAAGGACAGAGCGCAGGTGGTGACCCACCCGACACCGTATCAGTTAGCAGCTGCTTCAGCTGGCAGACTTTTCCCCAGGGTATAGTCCACAGTTGGCCTTCATGCAACTGCATGATGCATGCTGTGAACAATACCCACGTGAAGTTGGCAGGATGTGTGAGCTGAGCATGCCCTCCTCAGAACTTGGAGTGATGCCGTCTCTGGTCTCTGGGGTACAATGGGAAGTATGGCTCTCATTCCTTTAGCTGACACATATCAAATACATGTAGGTCTCAGGAGCAGTGCCGTGTATTCCTCTAGAAGGCAAGTACTATGATTCCCATTTTGTAGATAAGAAAACTGAGGCCTAGATTAATAACGTGCTCAGAGTCATACAGCTAAAGAATGGCAGAGTTAGGCAAGAGCCCTTGCTTTCTCTGTCCCAGGCTAGCTCCTTTCTCCATGCCCTCAGATCTCCAATAACCTACTAAGATATTTATAGCATTAGCAGTTAAAGTTATAACAAGATGATTGGGCGACAGGCACAGAAGGCATAATTGCCTACCAGACAACTTTTCTCCCTAATGGAACCATAATACTTTATTCTTAGTAATATAATTTAAGTATTGGTTAATTTTACCATACTGTAGGCCCTGCTTTACTCTCAGGGTAAGTGTTAAGAAGACAGGCCTTTTCCTACAAGGAAGGACTTTTTACCAGTTGGAGGAGGCCAAAGATGAAAAAGCCTTTGTGAGCGGACAGCCCAGGTCACTAGGGCACCTGAGAAGGTGAGTTTCTGCCATCCTGAATTCTGCCCAGGCCTGAGCCTTCAGAGGCTCCAGGGACTCTCTACGAAGAGGAAGGCAATGAGGCATCACGGGACTGTGATGACGATGGTGACAACAGCAACTCTTGTCCGACGACCAGATGTGGTAGGTGATTTGCACCCTTTGGCTTGTGTGGTCTTCATACCAACCCCATGAGGCAAGTTATTATTGTCCTCACTTTGAGGAAAGGAAAAAACAAAACAGTCATGCACAGTTACACATGCCCAAGGAATCAGAAGGACCAGAGGCTCAAGGCCAGCCTTGGCTACATTGTAAATTTAAGACCACCTTGAGCTACAGGACACATCATGAGATCTCATCTAAAAACAAAAAAACAAACAAGGGTGCCGAGTGCCTACCTGGCTAGAGGGGTAAGGTTCAGATCCCAGCCTTGGCCCACAGAGCTCCTGCTCTCTGCTTCCTTTATGGTGCCCAAGCAAGCCATGCCAGGAGGGAAACTGCTGCTTTTGCTATTCTCAGCCTATTTCTCAGTGCAACAAGGACCCTATCTCCCTCCCCTATCAAGCACACACCCCTTTTCCCAGCCTTTTAAGAGATGAGGCTTATCTGACAGGAAAGCATTTGAATTAGAGAGGGTTTCTCCTTGTTGGTCTCTCTTGCCTTTACCAATGGCAGTGAAAGCGAAGTTCTTTGGTATGGAGTGAAGGATGCTGGGAAACAATGGGCACTGGAGATGCGGAGGGACTCTGTGCATATGGCTCAGCTGTACCAGACACTGAGGGTCTATCCCTTCAGAGGCCAGTTTCTGTGTCAACCAAGTAAAGCAGCAACAGGGAGGCCGATGACGGGACAGGGACAGATCAGTTGCACTCTGCATGGAAGCAGAGCCAAATCCCTGTAGTTACTGACAGGGAACTTGTTTCTAACTTGTCACCCTGTGCCCTTTCTGGTGGGCACCAGGGGCAGTGCATAAACAGGAGCCACTCTGGAACTAATGGCTGGGGATGGAAAGGCAACTCTAGAGCTGAAGAGCTACTCCTTCCTTCTGATGCTGCCTGGTGGTGCAAGACCTCACTCCTCTGTGTTATGCAGATATGACCAGCTCTGAGGATGGGGGTAGCAAGGAGCAGGTGCTTTTGACTATCTTTCTCCCAGTCAAGTCCCAGCTGCTTAAGAGAAAGGTAAGGAGGCCCTATGTGACACTACTTGCCCTAGTCAAATTTGGCCTAAGGAGCCCAGTGGGGTGAGTTCACACAAGGTCACTGACAGGCAGGGATGGCATGAAGACCATACTGTGCCAACACTTGAGGCTAACGTGGACCACAATTCCTAAACCAGCACCTGGGCTATGGGAGCCACAGGTGACATAGGCTTTGAGCTTCTGGGATTTTTTAATATCAGCTGATAAGAACAAACTTTGGAGCTCCAGTGCCCAGAACTACCTCCACAGGTCCAGTCTAGAAATGATTATAAGTTCATGCCACATTGGATACTTCTGTTGTATTGAAGTGACATGGCTAGACTCTAGACACAGTCACCATATCTCTCCACTCAAACCCCAGGGCTACTCCTGCAATGATACCTTATCACATCACACAGATGGTTAGAAGGCCTAGTAAGCCTATGTAAATTCAGGGCTGGCACCAAGACCCATTGGTCTGGAAGCAACGGCCCTCTTGGATGACTGTCAGAAAACCACAAGCTCCTGGAATTGACATGCCAGCACCTGACCTCACTTTCTCAAGCCAACCAGATATTGCCGAGGAAGAGAAAGAGCCACACTGTTAGGATCCTAAGACATCTTGCAGTACAGTAGAGGGTTTTGCTACTCCTAAAGATGAGTGATCAGCATCCAGGCAACCACTTGCTCGTAGGAGGGGCTAGACTGAGCAGGAGCCGCCGGTTCTGGAGGGAGTTCAATTAGCATGAGTGGACATCCAGCTCCTCTTCTCCAATGGATACTGTGCCCAGCCACGGTTAGCTGTTGCCAGTCTCTGGAGGTTCTTCATGCCACCTTTTATGGAAAGTCCTTCTGTTTCTGTGCCCACCACCTCTATCCTATCACCCATGGTTCTTGTCTTCACAACGCTGTCTGACATGATTGTCTGGGTTGTTTATCGTCTATCCATACCAGACAGAAGTTTCCAGAGAACAGGGCCCTCAGCCATTTAGTTCAACACTGGATCCTGAACCTGTATGATCTACATCAAACAGATCTGCCCCTGAATGAATCCAGTGAGAGGATGGGTCATGCTTTCACTGTCCAGCATAATAGACTGCCAGAAAGAAACAGATTAAATGAGTGACAGAGAACTGGAGGAGGCCCCTCCTAGGTACAAGGGAATCCAAGATGGTTCATAGATTCTGCCTGCTGGAGCAGATTCCCAAGACCCTAGGAGACAGACACACAATGTGAGTGCGACTGGGGTTAACTCATAAAACACAAGTCTAGCTGTGTGTGGCAGTGTGGAGACAGAGGCACCATGGACCTACAAGCCCTGAATGCCTGTGGGTCTCAGGGCACTGTGCAGTCAAAGGACAGAGGTGCTCCTACGCAGCAGAGTTGTAACAGAGGAGCTCGGACAAAGTGACACACTGCAGACTGTGCAAAAAAAGCAAAACAAAACAAACCATGACAGCAGTAGACACTGCTTTTGTTTGTGCAGGGCCCTGATGTAGACAGACAGTAGAAACTACTCTATTTCTTGAACGAGCTGCAAACATCTGGTGAAGCCATTCTCAATGTAGCCCTTATAAATGGATAATGGAGTTGGTTTTTTTTTTTTTTTTTTTTTTTTTTTTTTTAAGGAACACATGACATGTGGCCTGTTCTGATGGAGTTGTATAGTTTGGGGTCAAAGAAGAAAGAGAACAGTTGTAAACAGGGTACGACAGCATAAGTGAGTTCAGTCAACTCTGCACAGGGTCAAGAAAATAAATGCACACACAACACACACACACACACACATACACATACAACACACACACACATACACTCCTCACTGTACCTTTGGGGCTGGAGAGATGGTGGCTCAGTGATTAAGAATACTTACTGCTTTTGTAGAGAGAAGACCCAAGTTTGGCTCCCAGCACTCACAATAAGTGGCACACAACCACTTTTAACCCCAGCTCCAGGGAATCTGACACCCTCTTCTGGCTTCTATAGGTACCTGCACACATGTGGCACATACTTTCTCACACACATGTACATACCACTAAGAATTACTAAATATTTGAAAATATATTTCCAAAAAATAAAACAAAAACCTGGGCCTTAACTGCAGAGTGAGACCTGGGTCCTAAGCACCCACACTCGGTCCGACTGGCTGTTCTTTCGTTTGTCTTCTTTGAGGAATAAACTATGTCTCATCATTGCTCCATGCATATGCAGACAATTTAAAATCAGGTCTTGAGTCTGTGGGATCAATGGACTCCTGGAGCTAAAGAGGTTATCTAGAGTCCCATTCAATACTACAGTTGTTTAGAAAAAAGATGGTGAGGGTCTACTGCAAGCCACTCTTGTGGCTTTAGAGGGGTTTCACATCCTGTGCTTTGGACTTCACAATGTCTTTTTAAAATCTTTTGAAATTTAAGCTTCTTACATGTGTATGTACCTAAGAACAACAACAAGTAACAAATCAAGAAATCACTATTTCTTTTTTTCTCTTGAGACAGGGTCTCATTATACTGGCTAGGCTTGAACTCCTCAGCCTTGTGAGGTATGGAACTGTATGCATGCACCAACATATCCAGCTTGGACATCACTCAAACCGATGTACCGGAGTGTTAGCATCTACAATGACTAGGCCACTTGTTTTGACCTATGTTTTACAGCTGAGGAAGTAGAGGTTCAGGGAAGTTCACTGTCTTGCCAAAGCCCCACAGCCACACATGCACCAGCGTATCTACCTGTTCCAATGACCTTGCTCTGAGCCTGTTCTCAGCCTCCTGGCAGCACAGGCTCCTTCCAACCTGCTCTTTTCCTCCTTGGCCACTAAAAGCAGCTATGATGATATGTAGGTCAGACTAACCACAATGTTAAGACTGCAAAACCAAGCGGGTGTTCTGGTGGAGTCTAGGTCATAATAGGTGATGTCCTTTTCAGTGAAAACCTGCTCTGTGTCAAGCCTCACCAAGCAGACAGGCCTGTTCAAGGAAAAGATGGCCAGGGGTCCTGGGGTGGGTATGGGTGTGCTCTCTGCTAGACATCAAGCTGAAGAAAACACTGTTTGTGACAAGGATTAAGGATACTGTTGGCCACTATTCCGTACACTGCACCACCAACTAGCTAAGGGTCATCTCAGCAGGGGGCTCAGTCCATGTGCCACCTCCTGCACACTGCCACGATTCTATCCCTTATAACATACTAACTGATGCAGACTGTATTCCTCAGAACAAGCAGGGACCTTGGCAAACTACCTGTGCATCCCAGCAACCTGGGAAGGAGGTGCCATACAGTGACAAAGGGCTTCACTCCTCATCCCTACTCTGCCTACTAGGCCTTCTCCGGCCACTGGATCCTTGACCCCTACAGTCCTCAGTGGCTGTGCTACTCAGGCTCAGCAGAGATTCTCAGCCACTGCCCCTGAGTTCAAACTCCACACCAGCTTGGACTAGCAGCTGGCTTCTAATAAACCATTTCACCGGGTTACTGTACTTCCATCCTTGGCATCCTGCTGTGCCAACAGCAATATCTGCATTAGAGTTAACATGGAGATTAGCAGGCCAGTTTGCATATGGTATTCAGAGCTCCACAGGAGTGCTTCTGTAGGGTTTACAATCCCACTGTTACCATATTGTCCTTTCTCAGAGAACCCTAGAATGGTTTTGGTACCTTTTTGAACATGTGCTTCATCTCTCAGCTAACTACTTATGTACCTCTTTCCCAGAAGGAAGAGAAGTTAGGGCACACACCAGCCCTAGTGTCTCTTACACAATGGAAGCTTAAAGGATGCATGGAACAGTCTGGCCTGAAAAGTTAACTCCCTTTGAAAAACTGCAATTCCTGTTGTTCTCATCTTTAGATTCTGAGCGGATCACCACTCCCACTCCCCAGAGGGGCCAGGGAAGGAACTGGAAGGAGAGGGGTATGCTACTCAAGACCAGTTCTGCCTGTCCTCATCATTCACCAGCTCAAAGCAAGCCTATACCAACATCCGTGAGTTTACAGGAACACTTTCCAACTTTATTCCTGGGTCCCTGACAACATTCCAGACTCTGAACAGTACTTCTGGCTCTAGACTGGCTGCTGCAGTTTCAACCTCAGACAGGCCTCTGCTCACTGAGCTTGAGGTGGGGCACAGGATAAAACCGCAGCCACACGAGGCTTTTAAATGCTGGAGCCAACCATCCCCGCCCTTATTTTTACAAAGCTGCCATAAAACCACCTTTCAGGGCCAAGTTATTTTTTCCCACAAATTAATGTCCTCTAGCAACTTCCGAGCTAGTTGTCCACCTCCATCAGGGAATATACCAGGCCAGTGGGAAGACTCCTAGGACCCCAGACTGGGAGCATTTTCAAGAGCTCTGTCTGAATGATGAGAATCCCAGCGCTGCCCTGGTAGGCTAGGTTTTGTTTCACCATATTGAGTGGCACAGCCCTACCAATTCTTCGAGGGACAAGAGGAAGGGAGTGAAAGCAGA
This sequence comes from Rhabdomys pumilio, assembly GCA_030674055.1. Classification (NCBI taxonomy): domain Eukaryota; kingdom Metazoa; phylum Chordata; class Mammalia; order Rodentia; family Muridae; genus Rhabdomys; species Rhabdomys pumilio. The sequence goes on from JANHMN010000003.1 coordinate 120,365,205, forward strand.
GGAAATGAACACTCCCTGCTCTGGCCCACACTTTCTCAAGCATGGAAAAGACTCAACAGCAGCCTGGAAAGAACAGTGCAGAGTGGATGAACAGCCAATACTTGTAGCCAGTGTGGGAACATGGGTACTTTTGTGCAATGAGAGGCAGCGTAGGCAGTTCATGCCAAAGCAGGGTGCCTAGGTACCCCTTTTCACAGCTCCTGATCCAGCAGCAGTCTTACTTGCCACTCTGGGAGCACAGGAATGGCTTCATGGAAGCCAGCTTAGGGCAAGGCAGAGCTGGAGGCGACCATAGAGTGGGCCACCTTACATCACTGACATATTTCTAACTACCAAGATAATTGGGTCCTTTCAAAGACCAGTTTTGGTGAGAAGTTGCCACATAACTTTTCTAAACAAGGAAACTGATGCACCGGGCTATCTGGGCTAGATAGCAGATACTAAGGCTCTGCCGGCTGTGGGCTCCTGTTGGAATGCCCATCCTTGCCAGGACTCAGTCTTGTTGTTGTAGCAAGAAAGCTGCAGATGCCAAATACAGCAAGAGGTACTGTTGTGTATAAACAAAACCTCATTACACAATCAGACTCTTCATCTGGAGAGTCTGTGAAGGCTGTTACCATCCCGCAATGATATGTTTTTAAAGTCCCTCTTTCTCAAGGTATTGAAAGGAGGTGTGCTGGGGCCAGTACAGAGCCCAAAACACTAGGCTTCATCCACTGTGAGTGCTCCCGGGGCCGGCTCTGTGATGAGGCAGTCCCCGTGGCCCCTCCTGCACGGTCAGAAGGGACAACTGGGAAGGTCCGGGTGGCGACAAATGGAGCCTGCCCCTTCTGGAGGCTGCTGGGCTTCAAGATGACCTTCAGCGTCCCGCTCTGTCACTGCTTCAAACCTAAGTCTCAAATTTCAGTAGTAATCCACTTTTAGCCCCCTCTTTATCCTAAATGATGACAAGTGTCACTCAGAATGTCTAGACAACTCTTAACATTGGTACAGCAAGTAGAGCCTAGAATATGCAGCCTGGATGATGGCCTGTGAGTTCCCAAGCAGCCATCTCAGGACTGTGGGGCTATCCCTGAGCTTGGATACTTGGATGTCTTCACACTGGGAGTCTGCTGTGTCCACCAGGGAAGCTCTGGCACCCTCAACCTTGCCTAGGCCACGTGATTAGGAATGTTAACAAGTGCAACCTTGGAGAAACTCCTTGTGACTAGGGCAGCGATTCTTGCGTCAAACAGCAAGGAGCTGTTTTAAGGGCAACACTATGCAACTACCTGTGTTGCCTATGCCCAGGAGTGGTGTGGTGGCTTGAATAGGTTTAGCCCAGGGAACAGCACTATTAGGAGGTATGGCCTTGTTGGAGGAAGTATGTCACTGTGGAGGTGAGCTTTGAGTCTGAGGCTCCTACACTCAAGGCCTGCCCACTATGAAATGAGATCCTCCTCCTGGGTGCCTTCAGATCAAGATGTAGAACTCTTAACTCCTTCTATAGCACAGTGTCTGCCTCCAGGTTGCCATGCTTCCTGCTATGACGATAATGAACTAAACTTCCAAAACTGTTAAGCCAGCCTCAAGTAAATACTTTCCTTTTTAAGAGTTGCCTTGGCCATGGTATCTCTTGGCAGAAATGAAACCCTAGGACAAGTGGTAAGTGCCACCCTTGTTGCTGGGTATCAGTGATGCAGCAGCTCACTTAGCCAGCAAGAAACGAGGCCTTTGCCTTACTTCATTAGTTTGTTCGTTC
>JANHMN010000003.1:120366955-120405600 GCA_030674055.1 Rhabdomys pumilio
TTCATTCATTCATTCATTCATTCATCTAAAATAAGTAACTACACTCACTTCTGTTATAGATACAGGCCCTCCAGAGCACAAGGAGTAGACAAATATTTACATCTATCACACAGCTCAGGAGCATCTCCTGACACGGCTAAGTTACCACACCAACAACACTGACCACACTAACAAGCAAAGACCAAGTGAAAAATGGTCAGAGAAATGGAAAGGGATCAATGGGTATTTGCAAGACTCACATCTGGACCTGTTCCCTATCCGTGTCTCTGAATGTTATGTGAATATGGCCCCAAAGACCATAAGGCATCCACAAGCCCTGGTCTCTACCTGTCTTCTCCTGTGCTGCTGACCTGGGCTAGCCTGACATGCCTTGGATGTCAAAGCTTCCTTCTGAAGCAGGGTCAGAAAGAAGGTTCAGGTAAGCTAATTCCTTCTGGAGTCTCATCTCTACCCCACAGGGCCCTGATGGGTACAGGACATGTTTGCAAAGTGCCTGCTAGAAGCCTGAGAGGAAGAGAAGCTGTCACTTTGCCATTTGCATGTTGATCAGAGTAGCAGTAGGTGGTGCCTAAAACTCCAGTGAAAGGTTCCCAAGATGAACCATGCCCCCTCATTCCTGGGAAGAAAGGACAGTGGCAGGAGGGTGACCAGATAGGTGACCCAAACCATGGAGGACAGAGTTGGCACTAGAGTAAGATTCACCAGGTAAGGCTCAAACTCAGGGATTACCCCCCCACACACACACACACACCAGGCCTAGGTACAAGAAGAACCCATAGATGGGCTGCACAGTGCCAAAAACAAACCAGAGTGGCCTCCCACAGAGACCTCCCAAGTTCTTTCAAAAGCTAGAGTGATCAAGTTCAAATACAGATTCTGATGTGGCAGGCCTGGGGTGGAGGCCAAATTCCAAATGTCTACCAAATGGCTGAGCAATGCTAGGCGCTGGTGGGAGAAGTGCCTGCCCACTGTGAGCTGGAAGCTTTCCATGGCCACTTTCAGGCATCTCACAGGAGCTTGCTATGATCTTAATCTGCTCTAGATCTATGCTCTTCCAGAGGGCCTACCAGACTCCCCTGTTTCCCCAGATCTTCCTCAACTCCTACCCAAGGACTTTGTAGAAAGAGAGTTATCTACCCCAAGCCTGCTGGGTGTGTAAAGACCTTTAACTCACCTCCTCCCAATCTAGGAGGCTTTGGGCCAAGTCTCCAAGGTCTCTGGAACAAAGTATTAAATACCTCTGGGCCCCAGCACATCTTCCAATAAACACCTCACAGGAATACTATGAGGCTAAAATGAACTGACAGGGTTAAATCCAAATAGAAGCTGTGATGGTCTCCAGCTGCAGCCCCAGTTCCAGGTCCCCATAGATCTGGGCAAGAATCTCATGAGACTTACACCTTACTTGCCCAAGAAACCACCTCTTCACTTTGGAAAGGGGACAATACATGGAACCCTCTTTCCAAATGGACTCCTAGAGCTGCCCAACATCAGCAAATCAAATACATGCTTAGTTCCCTTCCTGGAATCCTATGACTTGGCTTGGGGCTCTACCTGCTCTTTGGAGCCATGACCCACTCTTTCAACACCCACATTTCTCGGGGCTCCAAAAATGATCCCATTATGTTCAAGAATATTTGTCTGGTCTTGCCAGGCTCCTCTAATGTACTGGGTGCTCAATATCCCTGGAGGACAGATCTAACACTGCCCAAAAAAAGCTGAGGGCTAGTGAGATGGCTCAGTGAGGAAAGGCATCTAGCGCCAAACCTGGGAAGGAAAGACATGACACCCACAGCACCTTACTTTAGCAGAAGAATGTCAGGAAAATGGAGGCTGGAGGAAGAGAGCTGGCCTCTCCTAACTGTTTCCTGTGCTGGTCCAGTCACCCAAACACATGTGACCTCTACCAGAGCAGTCTTTCTCAGCAGCTGTTTCAGCATGCAACTCTTTCAGAGTACTCATCTCCTTCCCCTCTCTTCAGGCCTGGCCAGCTGTGGAGCTTTCAGACTGTTGGCTGCTAAGCCTCCGGAAGGGCTGTAGGGAGCAGCTTCCTGCAGTTGCTTGTCTGAGATACTGGTTCTTCTAAATCCTAGTTATACGTACTTTCTGTGACTTCCTTGGACCCAATGGATGGTTTATCCTAACCATGTTCTGGCTGATCCAAGAGGCATGCCACACTCCCATGCCACACTCTGGCAAGGGACAGCTGCCTCCCCACCTGCTCCATGAAAGGCAGACACACGATGTGGCCTTTGTACAGTATCAGGGCAGAACTGGGGGCCTGATGACTTTTAGAGATATGCACTGATGTGAGTTCACTGCTTACAAAGGAAGCCTCTGAGAGTTGTACTATATTGTAGGATCGAGCATTTCTTTTGTTTTCTGAAAGAGATTAAAAAAAAAAAATAACCCATAATTCCCTGGACCCAAACTACCCAAGAGTTCTTCTAATCTAACTTCCAAAGGTGACACTGTCAATCTTGTGGTCAGAAGGAGCAATTAACCCACACTTAACTGAATCAGCTCAAGTCCTGTGGGGAAGGAAGTGCAGCAGAGAGCTGGATTTTCTATGTGGCACTGGTTTTCTTCAGATCTCCACTGAGGCTGGAAACTGTACAAACGAGGCCTAATCCAGATGGCTGAAACCACAGAATGTTCTAGATGAATCAGCCTGCCAACAGGGAGAGGCTGGCGATGCAATGCTTGGGGTGGCAGAGGGGCATATACTGAAAGGTGTGACACCTGAGTCACAGAGCAGTGGCCCCCATAGAATAGCAGCCTGGTGGTCTTGGGAATGGCATGGCCATGCTCAGCCGGGGCCAGACTTGGCCATCAAAATCACACCCAACTCAAGGACACCTCTCTGTTTCCTTTGCTGGTCCTTGCTAAGGCTTTCCCAGCTCAGTTGGCACCTTGCTACTAAGGGCCTGGTGATCCTTGAAGGGAGGCATTATTCTCATGTCTTTTAAGAGGTCAGGAGCTAGATGAAAAAGGGAAAACTCCTTCCTGCATCTGTCAAGTGTCTTCTTTTCTGCATGCTCAAGTCTACTGAGGTTTACTCAGACTTATGTGAAGACTTAGATGGGACACCACAGACCTTCTCCCTCCCTTTTGTTCAGGAGAATGCTGCCCCAGCTGTTGTAAATTGACCAGATATGACATAGCTGAGATGAGATCCAGCATGACAAACATTCAAAACCATGGAGGAATCCTCCTGTGGCCCTATGCCAGTCTAGACTTCCTCCAGCCCTGAGCTTGGAGCTTGGAGCTTGGGATAGGGAACCCAGGCTCTAATGGACAAGGACAAATGCACTTTAGCAGAGGGACTGAGGCTCCAGAGGGAAAAGGCAGCCTAGCTGATAAACCACTGGCATGCAGTGACTGGAGCAAGGTGGCTCTATGGATACTTGGTGAACCACCAGGCTTCATTTGTGCTAAGAAAACGAGCAAGAAGAGGGCAGGGACACTTGTTGTGCAAGCATGTGGACCTAACACAATCCGTGTTAATAGATAAATGCAGTGTAAGTTCCTACACTCCCTATGCCTCTGCAAGAAGCATTCTGAAGAATAAAAGCCCAAAGTTGTCTATGTATGCAGGTGTGCAAAGCACATGTGCATGTGTGTGGGGACAGGAGACTCTCTAGGGGCTCACAGGCCAGATAGCCTGGCATACACAGTGGAAAAACAACAGTAGAGACCTGGTTTCAAACAAGACGAAGGTTGACTTCTGACTTCTACATGTGTGCTATGGCATGTGCATACCTGTATTCACACACACTGTACACACACAACAAAAAAAGAGACAAAGTAAGCATGCAAATTAGATCAAAAGGACTTACAATCAGCAAGCTTTAAATAGACTATTCGAATAGAAATAGTGATGTTGGAAAGCTAGGGTGACTGACTCTGCCCGGTGCAATCTACACTGAGAAGTTAGAGGCCAACAGCAATCAGTTGTCCCACCGTTGGCATGCTACTGGAGCCTTACCACAAATGGGCATGCCACTGCTTGCCCTGCTTTAGTCCGCAGCCAAGCTTGCCAACAGCACCTTGACTGGCCTCCCCAACTTCCCCAGGCCCCTCAGTCATAGTGCTCAGTCTAGAGAAATTTCCAGGGCTTCTGTTGCTCCAGGGTTTCAAATCCTTCAATACAGACCCTGTGTGAAGAATAAAAGTCAAATGTCCTATATAGTAGGTGTGCACAACACATGTGCATGTGACTAGAGATCAACCTTGGGTGTCATTTCTCAAGAGCCATCTACTTTGGGGGGAAGGAGTAGACAGGGTCTCTCTACATAGCCCTGGCTGTCTCAGAACTCAGTAAGTAGATCAGGTTGGCCTTGAACTCAGAAGTCTGTCTCTGGAGGGCTAAAAGCATATACTACCACACCTAGCTAATCTACTTTGGTTTTTTGAAACTAGTTCTCTCTGGGATCTGAGGCTCACCAATTCAGCTAGGATAACTGACCACTGGGACCAAGGATCTGCCTCTCCCTACCCCCTCTCTCCCCCACCCCCTGCCTAGTGCTACCTTACCCCTAGACAGGGATACTAGGATACAAAAAGGTGATATAAATTACCCGGGATGAAGACCTAGCTGCCCTATATAAGAGCTCCAGCAGGGAGCAGGTCCTGTCTCCCTTCAGCCTCTGTTGGTTCAGCCCATACATTCTCTTACTTCTTCAGCAACCTAAGAATAACATGGGGATTTCTATAGACTAACAGGTCTCAACTTTCCTAATGCTGTGACCCTTTAATACAGTTCCTTGTGTTGTGGTGACCCCCAATCATAAAATTATTTTCATTGCTACTTTATAACTGTAATTTTGCTACTGTTATGAATTCTAGTGTAAATATCTACTATGCAATCCCTGTGAAAGGGTTGTTCTACGCCCCCCCCCCCACCCCCCATCCCCAGGTTGCTACACACAGGTTAAGAACTACTGCTCTAGTGCCTCCTCCTTTCAGGGTTCTTAGAGGGGAACTAGTCACCCACTAGTAACAATGACTCACAGGCCTTTCCTACAGTGGCCTCCTCTGGCCAGCTCAGAGCTCAGAGCATTCCTCAGAGGAATGCTCAGACTTCAGGAGGAAAGACTGTTTTCCTTCTGCCTAGAGGCTGTGGGTCCTGGAAGACAGGGATCTCAAGACTATGCCCACATCATGCAAGTCTGGCAAGCCAGTTTCATCAGGAAGCTCCAGGGGGGTTCTCATCTAGGGAGGAAGAGGCATTCACTCACTTCCGAGTGTCCTGGAGCCCCCAAAGCACCACTGCCTCTCAAGTGAGACATAGAAAATCACCACGTGGCATGTGAATGCCTCCCTGGCACACTCCCAGGGGAACTCCTTTTTTTTTTTCTTCCCCAGGAGATCAAACTATTTTGTCAACATTGGAATGTGATCCGAGTGACCTTCAGAAGATGGCTTATTATGTAACCTGAGGATGGAGACTGGAGACAAGAAGGGAACCAGGTGTCTGGAGTGGGTTTTCCTGAAGCATAGATTCCCCCACCAAGGTTCTATAGTACCATGGACACATTTTTCTCTAAGAAAAAAGGAAAGCCATGTGCCAAGCGTTCCAATCCCAGCCTGCTGCATGGCTGGCAGGACTTGACCTGCCAATAGCACAAGCCCAGCAGGTTGACCAGAGTTGCAGAGTATCTATGTCAGGGAAGCTGACGTGTGAGCACAGGAGAAAAGATGCAGGCTCTTCAGCTGCAGCCACTTCTTTTTGCAACTGCTTCTTCTTAAAATGTGCATGTACTTATGTGTGTATCAGGATGCACATATGTACAGGCCAGAAAAAGGCACTGGGTGTCCTCTGTCACTCTCCGTCTCATCTTCATTTTTATGATTTTTTTGGTTGATTTATTTATGTGTATGGGTGTTTTGCTCATATGTATGTCTGTGTATCACATGCATGCCTGATGCCCAGGGAGGTCAGAAGAGGGCATTGAATCCCCCGGAGCCTGAATTATAGACAATTGTGAGCCACTATGTGGGTCCTCTATAAGAACAAGTGTTCTTAACCACTGGGTTATCTCTCCAGGCCTCTGCCTCCTATTTTTTTCAGCTAGGCTAGCAGCTAGCACAGCCCAGTGATTCCCCAGTCTCTACTCTCTCCCCCAACTCGGCTGGAGTGACAGCTGTGCACAAGACCACACTCAGCTCCTCCCATGGGTGTTGGGCTCTGTGCAGCACACACTGTTAACTACTATGCAATTTCCACAGTCCCTCGCCTTTCTTTTCTATAAAGCCGTGTTCAATTGAAAACTACATGCTAGGTCCATAGTGCATGACTTCTTTCGATTCTCCTGAGAAATACAAGAGTAATTCTATTTTACAGATACAGAGGGGCCAAACATGTGCCTAAGGGTGCACAGCTCAGATCAGAAATGGCAGGATAGGGATAGAGCCCTGACTTACCTGACTTCAAAGCTCACATTACATCCCACAAGGATCAGTCACTTACAAAGACCAGGTGATGGGAGAGGGACTCATCAGGGACTAAGGGGGGGTGGATTTTCAACTCACTATATAGCTTTGAGCAAGTCTTCAAATGTCCCTACATGCTAACAGCCATATCCTCCAGTGAGGGATAAACTAGCATAGGAGAAGCAGATGGTACTGAACCACTGAATGGGCAGCAGAGGCTGCCAAGCTGGCCTCTTCTGAGTTCACCTAAACAGACTGCCATGATTGGCGAGCAATGGTTGTCAAGGGCACGGACGAAGGCATGTTAGGTTACTGTGCTCAGAGCTGCCCAGCATCCACAAACCCCAAGAACACAGGTTCTCTGTCGGGGTCCAGCCCATCTGAAGCAACTATCCTGTATGTTGGTGAGGTTTGTTTTCACTTTCATCCAGCACTTCTTTCATTCCAATACAACCCAGAGCTTCCTCTCCCTACCATCAATACAAGGTGCTTCCCACCTCAGAAGCAAGGCCGACGAGGGGCCAAGGCAACAGGTGAGGCAATGGGTGAAGGCACTGGACACTCACAAAGTAGACAAGTGAAGACCACAAAGGCTTAGGCCAGCCAGGCCGACAGCCAGGGATCTGGCTAAGAAAATGGAAGGCTGACCCACAACTGACAAGTCCAGGAGCATCAAGAGCCACTCCACATGCCAATTAGAAGTGCCACTGTCCCCTGTTAAAGGCAGCTCCACTGGTACACAGAGCAAAAAGAAAGAAAGCTGGCTGGAAGGAGTTTCATCCAAGGGTGACTCTGCCCAGCAAAGAGCCAGGAGTTATCACTAAGCATCTGTTATAACCCCTGCTGACTGCATCAGCATCCTGCCAACCAGCAAAGCCCTGTGGCTCTGCTCCACCAGGCTCTCTAAACTCATGGGCAGGACCCCAGCTCCCAGTGGCTCCCCTACCATATGCCAGCATGCTTATTTCTACCTCATGCTCTTTCCTGCCCCATGGCACCCCAGCCAGCTTTCATGAGTTTCTCAAACATCTGCTAACACAACAGTTGCTGCCTGTTCTGGGGCCTCCTCAGGGAGCTTGAGGGTGCAGTGTGTGGGCAGCTGCAATCAATCAAACCTCTGTTTCGGCATCCTGAGCCCTCCTATGAATGTCTTGCCTCTGTTTGAAGCTCTGTTGAAAAATACAATTTGTTTTTTCTTTCAAACTGACCAGCCTGGAGTTAAAGACACAGCACCCAGGGGCATGGCATTCATGAGTAATCTTATTAATTGTTGCTTGTCTGAAGTCTTTGCTCACACACATGATCCATGTCTAAATGGCACTGTATAACTCGGACTTGCTGGGAGACAAGGAATATTTGGTGGTCAGGCCAGGTCTCAGACGAAGCAGTTACTATCCATGTCAGGGAAAGTCCAGCTGCTAAGCAGCTCACAGTGCTCAGAGCAACCCTGTCCTCAATACTCTACCTGGCATTGTGCAAACAGGAGGCTCTGGCTTTACAGAACACCACAGACAACCAGGACCTTAGAAGACCCCTTGAAGGGGAAAGCATGGGAGGAGAGATCCAAAAGACCAGACCCAGGCAAGACTGAACTCCCATGTGCACATGTCAACAGTTCACATCACAGAACAGAGGTCATAACTAAAAATACAGGGTAGGTGTCATTTCCCTTCTGGGGACTCCTTACTACAATCAACTTCACTCAAGGTCCAGCTGTGCAGCTGACCAGCTGTCCAGCTGTGTCAACTGCAGCCTCATAGAACACCCTGGTCACAATCTTAACACGAGGATTTAAGACAACACAACCCAAGACAACCAGAAAGAAACTTTTTACTGCAATTTCACCTTCACTGCTGAGAGGGATAACCACTAACAACTTATCTAACCACTAAGATAGCTGTGCCGCAGAGTTATGGCAGGAGACAGGGAAGCTGTGGGCTCTGGGGATATTTCAGTCCTGTTTTCAAGAGTGCTTGTTGGCCGGGTGGTGGTGGCACACGCCTTTAATCCTGGCACTTGGGAGGCAGAGGCAGGCGGATTTCTGAGTCCGAGGCCAGCATGGTCTACACAGTGAGTTCCAGGACAGCCAGGGCTATGCAGAGAAATCCTGTCTCAAAAAAACAAAAACAAAACAAAAAACAAACAAACAAAAAAAGTGCTTGCTGGACATGGGAAGGGAATGCTCACATATGGCTAACTCCCTGTGGAGGGAGGTAAATTCTCTTTTGTCTCCATTTCACCACCCATGGCTCTCAACATGGAGTTAAGCAGGAACGCTGGTGGCCAAAGGACTGCCTCACCATTTGCAAAAGAAGAGGATGAGGCAGGAGGATGAACAAACAAGGGATGGTAGATGGCTAAGACAGAAAGGGGTGCTAGGACAGGAGGAAGCAAGAAAAGCAGCATGTACAATAACGATAGACTGCACCTGTGGAGACACTCAGCACGTGTGTCTCAGACCTGCCCTTGCAGCTGCTCACACCTCCTCTCTAGCCCAAGCAAGTACAATGTGGACTGTGCCTGTCAGCACGAAACAGCACACAGGGCAACTCGGGTGCAGTGTGCATGCATGTATGGATAGATTTACAAATATTCATACAAAAACTATAGATAGATACACACAGAAAGATACAGAAATACACATAACATGCATGCATATTATAATGTATATTATACTGGTGAGCTGTAATGTTCTGCAGCTCACTGAAAAAAATGCCTGGGCAGCGGGGTTACTACCTACTTTTGGACCCAAGAAAGTATGTCTCAGTGTGTGTTCTCCAAGATGGCTTGTTTATATTGTGCAAAATAACACAAGCGTAAAAACATCATGTCCTTTAGAACAACTATAAGATGAACCATTTCCAACGGGGTCACCATCCTTTATCCCATGATATAAAGGTACTTTCAGTGGCAATGAGAAGTCGGAAGCTCATCCCGAAAGATGAACAGAGACTCCTACTATCTGCCTCCCTGACTTGATATTTTTCTATCTGTTGCTTCTGTCTGCTACTGGCTATTTATTCTTTTATTTTGATTTACTATATATAATAAACTCACTCATTTAAAAGAAAAAAACACAGCTATCAAAATCATTCTCCAGATTATATAGAGCACATGCATGCATGCACACATGCACATGAACACTCAAATATAAGCACACATTAAATACACATTGTTTATTTTCCCAAATTCCCCTTTACTCCTGGTGTTAATTGTGGAGCTGCTACATGGTAATGATCAGCAAACTTCCTGGGGCTCTAGCATCATAACCCCTTTTCTGGAGACCTTCTCATTTGTCAGCACCCCTAGATATGAATATAGAAGTTACTACTTTATCCAGAAAGGGTCTGGCAGGCCTAGGAACCAACAGAGCCTCAGTACCCTCACAGTGTGGTAATGGGTAAGCCCTAATATAACATGGACTTCTACCAGAGAGCTTGTGCCTATGGCATGTGCTCCTGCTAAACCAAGGAGCAATGAAGACTAAGGCCTCGCGGTCTGGATCAGGGCTCTTTGCCCCCTTCTGCAAGCTGTCTCTCAGCTCTCATTCTAACCAGGCTCCATTTCTATTGGCCGGTTAGAGAGCTCTGACTCCCACTAGCTATGTAAAGGCCAAAGGAAAGCCCCACAAGTTCACCACCCTCAGGGTCTGTTCCCGCCCCCAGTGGGGCCCTCAAGGGAGTTACATGGTTTACTAGAACACCTAGCTGCTCCAAAGGTCTAACCAAAAAGGCACTTTGTACCTTTATCTACAGTGTTCATACACCTAGTCCCAGAGGCCACATGCAAAGAGGTTCCTTCACAAGAACATGAAAGTGGAACAAACATATGAACCAAGATCAAAGACCTATGAACGGTTAAGGAGGCAGCTCAAGGAAGGGCTGTACCAAACCTATCCTACAGGTATGGAAACCCACCTACAAATTCTTCCTCCCAGACATACAGACACTATACTCCTCTAAGCAGCTAAAAGCTTCCAGTGAAACCACAACATGCAGAGGGTAGCAGCCTCAACCATCTTCTGGCAAGATGTGGGTCTCTATACACCAGTGACATGCCTGCCTATTGTGAACCTAGACCAAGGGCCCTACAATGTCCTGGGTGAGGTCAGGACTCTTTTAAAAAATGTGTCTGAGTGTTTTGCCTGGACATATATATGCATACCACATGCATGCCTGATGCTCCTAGAGGCCAGGCATGAAGAGGATATCAGATCCCTTGGAACTGGAGTTACAGGCACTTCTGAGCCACTATGTGGGTGCTGGAAGTCAAACCCATGTCCTCTACAAGAATAGCAAGTGTACTTAACCACTAAGCTATCCCTCTAGGCCCCTAACCCAGGACTATTTACAGATACACAAGGACTGTCTCGGTGGTTATCAGGCCCCTTGGCAAGTAAGGCCTACCTACTGAGACTGTATATTACTGCATGGAGAGCCAAAGCAGGCAGAACTACAGAGCCCCATGGGGAGAGGGCTGGCTGGAGGTAGATGTCTGGTGGGACATGGACCAGGATCCACAAACCCCATCCTCAGGGTCTAACCTCTAATGGATAGGGTGCACATTCTCAGGGCATTCTCTCCTTTCCCTGTGCTCTGTCCCACTTACATGGTCAAGCAGCCAGCCAAGGCGACAGGCAGAACCAGGGTGGCCTTCTCAGTCTCCAGCACACCTTCCTGGATCTTGGAGGCCTGCCTGGAGCCGATGAGGCAAGCCATACATTTGGGCACAACCCCACCAAGCAATATATTTTTAAACAGTGTCTATGTATATGAGGCCAGAAAATGTCTCCAGTGATGCAGTGCTGTTATTCCAGCTTGTGGCTAGTGAGATCTAATAACACATGTAAGCTGCTTTTATTACCTCTCTGGCTTGTTCACTAAGAAAACAGCCTTGGCATTAAAAAGTCAACTGAGGCTATGTATCACACCCAGAACTTAGGCCTCTGTGCCTCCTTCAGAAGTCACCCAATGCTGTCCCCCTTCAACATATTTCAGTCTATGTGGAGATAGAAACTTCCTCTTGGTATCCAACATATGTGTTCAGTTACTGTCCAGTGAGTAAGCCAGAAAGATCTCCCACATAGGAAGGAGGAAGGGACTCTCATGGAGCCAAGACAGAAGTCATAGAACCTAGATATGGAAGGGGGCAGGAACTCTGTTCCAAGTTGACCCATGGGCACAGGAGTCGCACAAGCACATACCAACTTGTCCCCAGTTGTCCTGGACATGGACTGGGCTCATATGTGAAAGCGGCTCAAAATTATGGACTCTGAGGCCACCCCAGATACAGATACTTGCACCCTGTCTTCGGGGGGACTGACAGGCTTAAAGAAACAGAAGGTAACCTCATGCATAGAAACATCTTTGTTGTAAGTAGAAGGCTCCACTGCAGAAGTATGTGTGCAATTGTATTTGTGTGTATGCACCTGTGCATGTGCGTGCGTGTGTGTGCGCGAACTGAAGACTGGCCGGGCAGTAGTGACGCACGCCTTTAATCCCAGCACTTGGGAGGCAGAGGCAGGTGGATTTCTGAGTTTGAGGCCAACCTGGTCTACAGAGTGAGTTCCAGGATAGCCAGGACTACAGAGAGAAACCCTGTCTCGGAAAAAAAAAAAAAAAAAAAAAAAAAAAACAAAAAACTGAAGACTGCTTGCTGGTTATACCTGCCTGATGCAGAAGAAGCACTATGAGCTGGCCTGCCCATGGTCTGAAGAATTTATCAACTCTCCTGAGAACACTCCCTCATTTCCTCAAACCAAACAATAATCAATGTTTTTATACATAACACCCAAAACTGATACTCAGAGCAGGACACTGAGCAAGAGGTTCTCCCAGGTAGGCAAACAGCTGGTAGTGCCATGTTTTGCCCACCACAGCCATCCATCCTAGAATTAATGGTCACAAGGACCAATGTCACACACAACATAGGCCTCACCATCTTGGTTACATCCTACGACCTCCATAGCAGGCAGCCCATCTCCCTCAGATCAATATCCAAGAGAAGTGCTGACAAAATGCTGGACTCCAAGACAAAGAGGACAACAGAGAGGAATGGGAGCACATGGGAAAGGCTCCTCCCTAACCAGTGCTAACAGCTGCAGACTAACAATTTCTGAGTAGTCTAACTGTCTGACCATTCAATCAAAGGGAATGATTGCTTCCCACCTTCTCTAAAGTCATTACCCATGGCCCTGATCTAGGGATCAGCATAATCCGAGTGATACTGAACACTGGTGTGTGGGTTCCAGGAGAGGAGGTACCAGCAAAGGACTAGAAGAGGATTAATTAGTGTTTGGTCACACTGGACTCCTAGCCAGTGTCTGCCCCTCACCATCTGTCTGCTTCTGTTCCACTAGCAATGAGCTTAACAGGGAAAGAATGTGCCTCCTTTTAAATGGAGAGAACCAGATGCTTAAAACTTCAAAAAACAGAAACAAAAACCTTGAAATCATTTTTTTTTTTTTTTTTGAGACTACGTTCAAAACAAGGGAACTGATTCCTAAACATTTTTTGAAAGTGTCACCGTGCACTTAACTGGCTGGACCAGGACCCGAATCCCACAAACACTGAAGAACTTTCTAGAGCCTATTCTAGGCTACTGGGACACTTACCTGTGCCATCTTGGCAAGGTCTAGAGAAGGTCTTTGCTCCTGCACTTCATCTGGACGACGCCGTTTCATACCGATCTTCTTGTCATTAAGGACACACGGCTGAGAGCGGCTGCGGGCAAGCCCACTGGAACGTCTTGCCAGCTCTGGCGTTGAGGCAGGTGTGCTGCTGGCTGAGGGGGGACAGTATTCTGGGAAGGAAAACTGCTCATGTGAGCAAGAGAGGGACCGTTGCAGGTCCAGCCGGCCCCCTGCCACAGGGTGTGGGTCTGGGCTCCAGCTATTGCCCACCTGTCCACAGGGGGCTGAGCCTGGTGCTCCTTGGCAGGGCTGTCCCCCAAAGTGGTGGTGCAGGCTTGACTGGTGGCAAGGCGAGGAGAGCCCATTAGCCCGGGCAGGGAGGCTGAAGCTAGAACTCCGCTGCATGGGGCTGACACCATTGGAGTAGCGCTGGACGCTGCCTCCGCTGTAGCAGCGTCTCTTCTCTATGGGAGTCCAGACTTTGGACCCCAAGGGCCGCCATGACGTCCGGCAACTGGACATCTCATCAGAGAAGGATAGCGACCGGCATTGGCGTTTGCTGGGAGGAGCTGAGGGGTTCCCATTGTGGTCGTTTATGCTGAGGTCTTTGATTAGGCTGGTCACTGCACAGGCAGTCACCGCCTCCTGGTGCCACAGGGAGCCATCCTGACACTTTTCAGGCAGACATTCCCAGATGCTGGCGCTTGGCTGGTCAATCTGAAGAGGGCATTTTCTATCCAGGTCTCGCCATCTGTCATTTTCTGGTGCATAAATACAAAGAGAAAATAGGATCTGAGAGGCCTTCACAACAGTGTTCTGTTCCTTTATGAACAGTCTGTTTGAGATATAGCACTTTGGCACCAGAAAGGTCCTCATAAATCAGTCAGCTCAACCTTACTTTATACATGAAAACTGAGGCCCAGAGAGGAGTAAGGCCCAACATGCTGAGCTGGAAGCACAACAAGGCCTAGGATCCACACCTGGCCCTAGAGTTCCTGATTCAGCTTGCCTCCCAACATCCCATGCTGTCTCCCACGATGGTAGCATGTCCTGAGCTCTGCCCTGGTTGGTGGCTGAGTCAGGGGAGAAGTGTAAGTTAGCACTGACAGAAGACCATGATCAACACTGAGTCTTGGCCACTTCAGATGGTCAAGGTCAAAATGGGGCTGGGTTTGCCTACTACCAAAATGTTCAACAATATTAGCACTGACAACAGCTGCCAATCACAGCACTTTTTTCACATTCATTTGATTTCTTGATGAAACTGAGGATGTGTGAAGCAGGTGAAATGGGTAAGAGTAACACTCAGGCCACAGACGGCAGGGTGTGATGTAAGATCAGTCAACTCTGTTTGAATTTACGGGCTAGCCCTACTGAGGAGTGCAAGATTTGAACTTGAACTTTTATTTCAGTAAAATCTTAAGAACAAATTATTGTTTTTCCACTATAGAATCAGACATCATGCTGGAAATATTAGGAGATGAAAGTTCCTGTTCTCAGATTTACAACACAAAAGCAAAGACCAGAAGCACCTGCTGTCCAGTTAACCCTATCTCTGCTAATCTGAATATATGTTTTAGTTGGCAAATATGACAGCTAGAAATCAGGCGGTCAGTGGACCTGAAATAAAGCTGGAAGTGGCTCACAGTAAGTTATTTAAAGGCCCTCACTGACACGCAGAACAATTCAGACCGCTCACTGGACATCCTTCTTGGACCATACCCTTCACACAGCACACTGCCCAAAGCAATATGGCTATATGGCACAGTGAAAACCCAGGCCAGTCTGATAGTGACCCTGCCTCAAGATACTTACTATACAGGCAAGATGAAGATGGTTCAAAAGATTGCTCTATCCCTCGGTGATACACACTCCAGGTAGCGAGAACTGTGAACCCAGCCCTATAGCACCACTCCGTTCTGTTTCTTCCAGACAAGGTGCTACTCTGTAGCCTTAAACCTATGACAAATCTCCTGCCTCAGCTTCTTAAGTGATGAAATTAGACATGAGGTACCATGACCACACCTGACTTACAGGGGTCACTTCTCCAAGGCCACTGAGATACACTGTGCACTGAATGTCGTCCAAACAGTGCCTAGTCCATTAGGTCAAGGGGATGCATAATGTAATCAAAGACGGTGCCCAGGAGCCAAAGGAAGCCAAACCAAAGCTTAGTATAAAGGTTCTTCTCCCCAGGTACTCTGCTAAGTTATGAGACAAATGACCTGAGGAGCTGCAAGCCTAGGCAGAGGACACAGGGAGAAACTGTCCAGGGTTATAAATGCTAAAAGCCTCAGGAGCTGGAGAGGCAGAAGAAAGGTTTACTGGACGTTTAGCAGGCCAGCTAGGAATGAAGCAGGAGTGTGGCTGAACATCAAAGACCTCAACTTAGAATCTTCCTGACTCTGATGGAGGCAGCTCTGATAGCTACTTCTCTAGGTGAATTTGATAAAACTACTTCCACATATAAACTTTACCCCCACCCCCAAATAGCTCTTTGCAAGCTGTTTAGGTATGGGGCGGTGGGGGCTCTGTAGAGCAGACTGACCTCGAACTCAGAGTCACCTACCTCTGCCTATCTAGTGTGCCACCACTGGTGGGCTCTGTCAGGCTTTTCCGTAGGGTCTTGGATTTGACTTAAGGTCATCAGACTTTGCACAGTAAGTGCTTTACCCACTGACCCATCTCCCCTGCTCAATGTTTACCATTCTTTGAAGTATTTTTAATTTGGCATTAGTTCAGTGAACCAAAATAACAAATATAAACTAAACTGGGCATGGTGATATAAATCCAGCTTAATTCCAAGAAGCTGAGGCAGGAGGATCAGATCACCTTGGCTGCATGGTCAGCCTAGGTTATAGAATGAGAAGAAATACAAATCAACACAAACTGAGTCATGACTGTCTATTATAGAAAGAGAAAAGTAATCCTTAAAAAAAAAAATGAAAAGTGGAGAGAAGGCTCAGCGGTTAAGAGCACTGACTGATCTTCCAGAGGTCCTGAGTTCAATACCCAGCAACCACATGGTGGCTCATAACCATCTGTAATGGGATCTGATGTCTTCTTCTGGTGTGTCTGAAGACAGTGACAGTGTACTCATACACATAAAATAAGTAAATCAAAAAGAAAAAAGTGCAAAGTGAATCAAAACGATAAGAAATGACAGCAAATTGTATAATAAGGTATAATTAAAATGTCCTATAGTAAGTGGCTGGTTAAACAGATCACACAACAGTACAGGTTCAAGGACTGGTTAATGGCGTGGGGAAATGCCAAAGATATATTGCTAAAGCAGCTGTGTATAGAGCCCCACGATTCCTATTTAGTCAATACACAGTATGTTACACATGAAACAAAAAGAAATAGAATAAAATATTAATGACTGTTAAATGGCTGGTTAATTTATGCTTTTGTTTTTCTTGTCTGTACATATCCTGTGAGTTAAGTTTATTAGTAAGTATGTGCGATCTGTGGCTGCTGAGCTTACTATGCTGTGCTCTGCCTTAGTTCTGGGAAGGAGCCACTCTAGAACCAGGGCCTAAACTCATCTTCCTCTAGGCTCTCTCCTGTGGATTTCCAGGAAATTGCTGGAACTTCCATTTGAGGCCGAGACACTGAAAACACCACAGAGCTCCGGGGTGTTGTAGGCTGAGGAAGAAACCTGCTGACCTGTCCACTGAACAGTGAGAGATCAATATGGTACCACAGCTGGTGCTTGGAAGCCTGGGACACGGGACAGAATGTGTCCAGGTCAAGTGGGGGGAAAGCCATCAACTAAGAAGAGGTTGATCCTATTTGCTCTTCATTCTGCTGGGCTACTAGCTCTGAAGTACAACCCAGGATGGCTTTCCACGTCCTTCACAGAGTGTGCCACACAGCAGACCTAGCAGGGGTGGGAAGATGAGAAGGAAAAGTGGGTGACAAAATGAAGGTAAAAACTATAGAAGGGGCTGTAGGTGTTCACGAGTTAGTTCTTATTATCTTCAACACATGCAGATTCAATCTGGGCTAGGCAAATCCTCCACCCTACTCTGGGCCTTGGATTGGCCTATGTATAAAGCAGGCGGGCAACTGGCTAGAGGTAAAGAAAAGCTACTGTGCAAAAGGAAAGCACTGGTGGTGTGTCTCAATAGCATCCATGTGGCCACTTGTGTTGTGTGCAGCACACATTCTAATGGTTTCTAGCTTTGTCACTTTGAAAAGTACAAATAAAAAAGGGAAAAACAATCAATGCTATGTTTAGCTCCTGTGTTCCCACCCTTCACTGAGGGTCCAGAGAGCAAGTTGTTGTGTCAGATCTCCAGACAAAAGAACAGGAATAGAAGCTAATTTTTAATGGCAAACTGCCCTATGTGTGAAGCCCCAACTTCATACAGCACAAAGAGTTCTGAGAAGACGACGAGTGCCCCCTCCCTGCCATTCAACATTGTCACTTTTTTTTGGTTTTCCAAGACAGGGTTTCTCTGTGTAGCCCTGGCTGTCCTGGAACTCACTCTGTAGACCAGGCTGGCCTTGAACTCAGAAATCCACCTGCCTCTGCCTCCCAAGTGCTGGGACTAAAGGCGTGCACCACCACCGCCCAGCAACATTGTCACTTCTGCATAAATAACTGGAACTCTTTCCAAAGTGACAAAGGCCCTGGATTTGGAGGAGCAATGATCACCTGATAGGGTTAGGAAGGGAAAGGCCCTTGGTTTGAATCACAGTTCTCCACATTTCTTAATCTCTTTCAGCTGCTGAGAGAATTCACAGGCCCAGCAAAGCACCCAGAGCAATCTCTCAGAAGTGGCAACCATCAGTGTAATTCTGAAAGGACAACAACTGAAAAACATGTTTGTGTTGGGGATCTGCTCTTCTGTACCTGGGAACCAATGTCTGTAGGTGGACTCAGGCCAAAGAGGGAACCAGTGTTTACTGTACTAGGGATTTTCCAAGGTATAGTTCCAGGATTGCCTGATGGATAAGAGGAAGTGGGAAGCAGAGATGCAGAATCTTGATTGCCACAAATTTGATTCTTAAGACTGAAGCTGGTGGGTTCATTTTGCTTCTGCTTTGGGCAATTAGAGGATGGCAAACTTAAGAGAAAACAGTCTCTTTGCTTTTCAAGTCCTTAAAAATCCATGTTTCACAGGCCAGGTGGGAACTCCCTAAGCGTCCATCTCAAAGACTCTTTCACACAGCCTACATTATGCCATTCCTATTGTATCATAAAAAGCTCCTTGATGTTCCCAGTGCATGCAGTTCACAAGTGTGAAATTTACATAACAGTGAGAATGTGTGTGAACGCATGTACGAGTTGGGAGGGGTGGGGGGGTTGAGCATATCACTTTGCCTATGGGTGGGAGGATGAACCACACAGGCATAAAAATACTGTAGGCCCAGTTCTCCCACAAGTGAAGCATGTGATCAAAATCCCTTCCAAAGCTGAGGCTCAAGGACTGAGCCTGAAGTATCTGACTGGCTACTCTTTGAGAGAAAGATACACTTACCCCAGATTTACATTTACAGGACCCAGTCCTGCTGCCCTGACCACAGAGAGGAGAGGCTGCTGGGTACACAGATTTCGAGCTTTAAGAAAGAGAAGCACTTGAAGGAACACAAATAGCATTTGACCTCAAATGTTCTTGTTTCCATTTCTGCACTTAGACTGGGAAATTCCCAGGGGCCCAGATTCTTGGGACTATAAGACTTCTTATGTTCAAAAGATAGGCCTGGAGATCTTAGTACTGTGTTTTTCGATATTCTCTTAAAGTGATACAACCATAACACAATGAGGTTTCTAGATAAGTAGTTACATGCAGACTCAAGAGATCTGATTCTTGCAGCCTTCAAAAGCCCAGGAAGCAAGCCACCAGCCAGATATGTGGCTGACTCATTCCTGGATTTCATATTTGTCTACTTGTGCTGACAGTAAGGTCTAGTTATGTATCGACTCCCCCACCAACCTCAAGGTTGTATGATGTGCTAACTTGGCTCCAGGGCTGCAAAGACTGACTGTTTGGGGCAGAAGTTCACCAACCCTTTAAGGTGTGAGACTCCAGAGAACTGGGTGTCTTTCTAAAGGCAGCTTTGCTAAACTGATCTGTTGACAAGAACATCAATGGACTACTAAGCAATAACTTGAGCTGCCCCCACTCCCCAAGGTCTCATCTAATTAGACTCTAGCTCAGGATAACTTGAAACTCACTATGAAACCCAGACTGGATTTGAACTTGCTGCAATCCTCTTGTTTGAGCCTCTCAGATGATGGGATTACAGTCATCACATCTGGCTTTCTCATCTGTTTTAAATGAAGTTTAGAGCCTGTCACCAGAATGGAAACTTACTATAAGCTGAGTCAGGAAGAAAGGCTCCTAGGTTTCTCCACTTTAGCCTTTGGCCCTGCCATGTCTTAGGGACAGCCATACAAGACACTGAGTTCATTTCACAAGGACCTCACACAGACAAAGGGTTAGGATAGCTGAAGGTAGACTTTCCACTCGGTCTCATCTGGGGAAACAGGAAGGCTGATCTGTGGGGCTCTAAAAGAAGGGACAAAGATAAGGGTGTAGAATGGTTACCAGGTCTTGCCTCATTAGTAGGGCGGGGACTGCAAATAGCAGCTTTCACGGCCTTTGGCAAGCCTGTAGTCTTGCAAAAAAAAATTGTGGAGGCTGGTAGGACCACTAAGATATAAAAACTGCACCACCCTGAACATTGAAGGCACAGTCCTCTGTTTCTTCATTTGTACAAGGTGGTGTAGAGTCCTGACAACCCTTTCAACCTTGATAAAAGCCTTCAGCTCCCCCACCAAGCTCCTAGGAGTACTTAAAAAATATCAGGGAAACTAGTATTTTCCATAGCAGCAAAGTTCCAAAGGGCTGGAATGGCCAGTTTGGCTAAATTTTTATCCCCTCATGTTGGGGCACATACAGAACATGTGAGATAGACAGTTCTCTAAACCAAGGATTAGATAAGGGGACTGGCATGGAGGACAGCCCTTTAGAAAGCTGTCAATAGATGTGTTACCTACACATTGGGGTCCTTGTTGAAGCTGAGAAAGAACACGAGCATGCACTCTAAGCAACTGTTTATATCCTGGGCCATCACAGCAGTCCCTGCCTGCTGGTGAACCTGAGCTTCAGAACAGTGCCATGTGTCCTCTAGGCACACCCAGTTGGCAAACAGCAGACCTGAGCATGCTCTGCAGTCTTACAGCCATACTCTTGTGACCAGGACAGGATGTTCCTGACTTGCCCACTGCCCATCCTTCTCCACTGAGAGGCCAACACCTAAAGATAGTACAGTAGCCATTCCCTGGCCTATGGCACCACTGAGGCCCCCTCCCTCACCTTCATGAGAGGGCAGCTCAGGAGGCTCACCCGTCACTACAAACAGCTGTCATGTGCCAACTCCATCTATTTCCATCCCGTACTTCATTCCATACACACTGTCTGGAACCAATAAAAGGTACGAGCTGAAGAGCATCCTGAACGGATTTTAAAAATCACACACATATGTAACCACAACAAAGATAGATTCAAACTGTAATGAGGTTTTTTTTTTTAAAGTAAACACATGTACTTGTATGTGGATGTACTTTTTCACTGGAAACAAATCACATACCAGCCTGTATTAGTCCATAAGCAATTTCTTTTAGGAGGTCCTGGCTCAAGGATCACAAGCAAAATGACACAAAAACCTGGGCTGAGTAATGCCAATATTACTAGTGGTGTTTTTTTCTGTTTCTTTTGGTCATCTGACCGCAATGGAAACTGTCTAGCCTTGAATGCCAGCTTCTCCGCACAGGTACAATCATGGGCCACGTTAATTGATCAATTGAGGCTGAGTTAAGAGACCAAAGCCTGCTGAATCTCAACATGAAATCTCTCAGCCCTATGCAGCTCAACACAGCCAACTGGTTTCCCGAGGAACTCCGTTCAGAGTGCCCCAGGGAAGAAGCCTTTTATGTACAGAGTAGACGTTAACAGCCGAGTAATTAAACAGTGGAAGTGAGGCTTATAATTAAAATGCTGACAAACCTGAAGCAGAGCCGCACAAGTCGGCCACTCTAATGTTTTTACAATTCCTTTTTATACATAATGCATGATCCTTCTGCTCAAGTTTCCTCTATGTTCCTTGCCTGTGAAATAATTTACATTAATAAATAATTTATTACCATAACTCCTGAAGTAATTATGGGTTTTCATTCTCTTTTTTTAAGCATATGAATTGTTTTGTTCTCTGTCCACTGACTTGTATTTACACGATTTTTCCTAGTGGCCCTTTGGGAATAATTGGTATTGCTCTCACTTTCTCACATTTCATGTGATTTCTAATCTCCTGGACTGAGTGGCGAGAAAGATGGAACGTGTGCTGTCTACTATCCTGATGAAATAGGGCTCACTGAACGGCTGCAATTAGCCAAAGGTAATGAATGGGGCCTGCATTCACCCCAGTTGCCCTGTTTTATCAGATCAGAAAAAAAGAAGAAAATGAAGAGGAGGAGGAGGAAGAGGAGGAGGAGGAAGAGGAAGAGAAAGAAGAGGTGGAGAAGGAGGAAGAAGGTGGTGTCAGCAGTGGCAGCACACATGTAACCCCAAGCAAGCATCTCCTAGATGGTCCCAGGCTCAGGCTGGATGTCACATGCAACCCCTGCTTCACTAGACCCAGGAGGACATCCCTCCCACACTTCCTGAACACACTAGAAGTAGATGTAAGAAAGAACGCTGCTCCCAGCCCAGATGGCAGCCTGGGAGCTGCCACTCAACTCATGTCATGAGTAGATGTCTCACTGGAAATTCTGCCTCAGCACAGGAGTGGGTGGGAAAAATATGGAGGTGAGAATGGAGCCCTGCTATGTGCTAGAAGGAGCTGGCCCGGTACCCTAAGAAGGAACTTTCAACTGGGTACAGAGCAGGTGGACACAGTTGGTCTTTGTTTTGTCCTGTGTTTTCTTCCATCCACACCTAACCCAGATTTTTTTTTTCTCTTCCTCACTTTAAACAAGTGTAAAAGTATTTTGTATCATGTTCTCAAACTGAGGTGGGGCACAAGGATAGGAAAGGGTCTGGTATCCAGTTCACAATCACAAGAATGAGGTACTTTAAAAAAAAAAATAAAGCAAAGCATACATTGTTAAGAACACTACTCTGCTGGACTATAAGTGGGTACCTGGGTAGCTTAGCCACCAGGAAAGGGCGGAATTCTATGAAGCAGCAGCAACCCAGGGCTGCTTTTTGAGCCCTGATGCACTTGCTGGGCCTTTCTTCAGAGTGCTTAGGAAACTCCCCACACCGGTTCCCAGATAGGGCCCTGGGCATGGGGTTAGGAGGGAAAACCCTGAGTCACAGAACCTTTGTCTTCAGGAGCTAGGGCTGGGGTGGTGATTATGATCATTGACATTTTATCTTTGCTCAGCATTGTCCAACCCTGGAAGGGCCAAAAACCCTCTTGAAAAGTCTGGCCAGCCCCTCCGGGTGTTCTCTTCCCTGCTATTGAAAAGCAGGCACACCCAAGATGAAATCTCTCTGCCTAGGGTGCAACTCCCAGTGAGCCACAGTGACTGCACAAGACTACTCCACTAGCCCACAAACTACTCCATTCACGGAGTCAATGGGCTGGAGAATTGATAGAAGCTACCAGCTCCAACTCACAGGGAAGTAGGAAGGCCTCGGGCTGCTGAGACTTCTGGCTCCAAAGCTGTTGGAATGGGACAGAAGGAGGAAGGACCTCCTACCTAGAGTACCTATACTTTGCCAGAGGAAAAGATCAAGGAATGGGAAAAAAGGAGTGTACTGCTCCGTGGCTCTACTGACCTCCCCAGTTTTGGCACATGGAGTTTAATGTCTGTGGCTCTTTCTCCTCCACTAGACACAATGTTCCCTGTGGGTAAGACAGGGTCCCTTTCATTCTGCCCTGCACTAAGTGTCGAGCACATGCTAAATGCTCAATGAAAATCTATGAGAACAAGTCCTTGAAACCATGTGTGGTGAATGAAAGTCCTGGTAAGACATGCTATGACGTGGAACATGGCTCTCCAGAGTCAAAGAAGCTAAGCAGCAGGCAGACAAGGGGCATGGAGCTGAAGAGCTAGAGTGCACAGGCATGCTGCTGTTCCCACACTAGGTATCTCCCGGCCCCCACAACCCCCATCTCCTCTGGCTGAATGGTAGGGATTTTAGCACTGGCCTGCAGGATTGAGAGTCAGTGGGGAGCCAGTGGGATAGGGCTTCCTGAAGAGTCGGTCTGTAAACACAGTTTGGCACTTCCTCTAAGCCCTGTGCCACCCTGGAGAGAAAACAGGCTGTTGGGCTCCACAGGCTCAGGCAGCCAGATGGCCCTGGACACTCGCCTCCTTCCCCAGGCCTTTACTCTGGTCCTATGAACAACTCTGTCACACCCACTCCCAAAAGAAGCCACTGTGGTCCCAGTCCTTTACAACTACTTCTGCTCTGTGTTCTCCTGTGCTGATCTTGTCACAAACCTTCTATCACTGTCTTCACAAGCCCACACTGCTATGCTGCCTATGAGGAAACCGAGGCTCAGAAAAGTTAAAAGGTTCAGTTTTCACAAGACCTGTCACAGACCAGACCCATTAGAGTCAGCTTTATTATACTGGAAGGTCAGAGAAACCTAACAGAACAGTCTTAAAATGGAGGCCCATCATCCTCAGGAGTTTCCTGGTCTGGCTCTGTTGGAGCTAAGTTTGAGGTGAAGGCTGGACATTCATAATAGATTCTCATTTAAAGGAAGGCAGTTCAATTGTGCACCTGTTCCAGGGTGCAGAAGTACAGTAGGTTTTTCCACCATGGGACGATGGTGATGGAGGAGAAAAGCCATTGACCACCATGGTCATGTGAGAGTAGGTCACAGAAGTGTGTTACCCAGGTGTTTGGATGTCCTCTGGATAGCAATATAAAAAAAAAAAATCTAGCATTTCTCCATGCTATACCCATGTACCGAAAAAAAAATAACTGTTCTTCTCTATTTCTAATTCTATTTCCTAAGAGATGCTTCAGAGAGTCACTGGGCCTATGTTTCCCCTAGCATAAACAAGCACCCGCCTGGCTCGGAAGCTGCAGACGATGTGTGTAGCAGCATCCAACATGGCAGGCCCCCACTGCACTCAGTCTCATCTATGGGAAGTGCCTTGAAATTAGAAAAGCTGCCACTGGACACAGTGAAGAAGGATGAGGACAATCTCATGTGGCCCCACAAGGCACTGAGTCTGAAAGCCCACTATGGCTATTCCATCACTGAGGTCTGGTTTCCAACTCAACCTAGACATCACTGAATCCATCTGTAGGGCAATGCAAAATGCATGTGACCAATGTAACCACCCTTTTTTCTCTTTTCAGAAACAGCATCATGTGTGCACAGAAACACCAGACCAAAGGGTTTATTGGCCAGGACATTTGCCATATAATGAACCAAGAGCCTTTAAAAGGTCCCTGACCTCTGGTCTCTTTAGCTCCCTTCTGGAACTATCCTGAGAAATAAGACAAAAGACAAAAACTCAGACTGAGAGAACCCCTTACAGCCACTTTACCTCACGACTCTAAGAATCACATCACCACAGTGCATCCATACAGCACATCCACACGGTGCAGTACTATAAAGATACAGAACCTGAGTCATTTGTATACCATAAAAATTACTGCGTGTAAAACCAAACACAGTTTATATAATTTTATGTTCATGGTATACTTGGTTATGTAAAAATGCAACACACACACAAAATCCACAGGAGCTACCATTGAGAACCACCAGACTTTAAAAGATTTTTACTTCCTATCCTACAATAGGTTTTCTGAGTGAAAAAAAAGATCACCATGAATTACTTACTAAACAGCCAGAACCCAATACAGGAGTTAGAAATGGTGCCAATAAACCCACACCAGTGCCCCTCACTCTTGTACCCAACACCCTATTGGTCTACTCCAGCCCCATTGGGGACTGAAATAGTTAAAAACAGAGAGTCTCTCCAGGACTCCTCTGAAGTTTCACCTGGCTAGAAGAACTAGAAGAAGATGTCCATAATGTGTAGCTACTCACCCATAATTCCACAGGAGAGGAGGGTAGGTCCTTGACTCATCTTTGGCTTGTGCTGAAAACAAGCAGAAAAGTTATTCACTCTTCATGTCATCAGGAACAAGTTTCAGGACTCTGCACTGAGTTCTTTCTAAAGTCACAATTACAGGGGGATCTGCCCTTAGGCGGCAGCAGGTTGAGTAAAGGGAAGAATGTAGCCCAAGAGGCAACATCTGCCTCAGGATTGAGCCTGGCCTTTGCCTCGAGGCTCCAGAGTTACAGACTGAGCAGGCTAATGGGCTTTTGAGCCACACAAAAATGCCTGTGACTCCTGGCAAGAGGGAATCTCTCCACAGAAGGATATGGGGAGGGTCTATGCAATGATAGAACCAAACTTTATTAGGGGCTGGAAAGAAACTTGGAAAGGTGGCCCTCCTGGGTAGATGGAGCAGTGGACCTACTCCCTGGTGGCTCCCCAGGTAATACAGGACAGCATCTCTTCTTCCACCCAGAAGGGAATGCTGGCTGATGCCTCACAGCTGCTTATGGTTATAGTGAAGCTGTCAATCGTACTCTCTGAAGCGCAAGGCACTCACTGGTTCCATCAGGTCTCAGCCTGAGAGCTATGGCTTTCAATTCCTGAGCACTGTCTATCCACTGGGCTTCCCACTCCACTGTTTTCTGTCTTCTCTCACAATCCACACCTACTTCAGCTGAATACAGATGAAAAAGAAGCTGAGGAGTCACAGCTAGGCAGTAAGTTGAGCACAGAATATTCTGGGGGCTCTTGCATATCTGGCATCCAAGTCAAGTGGCCTACTAGGATGGTGAGTGAGGAGCAGACATCCTAGTCAGAATCCTGAGAAGAAGGTCTGCCTCAAACATTCCAGAGACTGGCTACCTCACACTCAGTTATAGTATACTCAGTATACAGGAACTGATAGTTATCTCTATTCAGGCTGTGCTAGGGGTTGGTCATGCAATGGAAGTTAAGTTCTCAGCCTGTTACACAGGAGTATGGCTTCTGAGAGAAGCCCCAGACCTGACCACATGACAAAAAGAGGCAGGGCTTCTAGGGTGAGAAGTGGGTGGGAGCCTGGGTTGGCTCATAAAGTCCCAGGAGGAGGGTGGGGCCGACTAGCAACACCTGGCCCACTCAGATAAGACAGCAGGTGCCTGGCACCAGCTTCCTCACCCCATCCCAGTGCCCAAATTGGGGACCTTTGCTCTCAGCCAGAAGTACATTTATTCCAGAGTGGTTTAATGGGTAGGATGATCCTTTCCAGACTTGAGGACATAGAAGGGAAGAAAGGTTCAAACCTCCAAGAGAACATGGTCACACAGACAACTCATTACATTACAGAGAGATGGGACTTGGGAGTGGGTATGCAGACTGTGTGTGTTAAGGTGGGTAGAGGTCAGAGACAGTTTCCAGAGGAACACCTGGGCTGGTGTTGATAGACAAGGTTACTGATAATAAACAACCCTTTCCAGGTCTCTTATTGGCTTAAAATAATCCTTAATACTACCAGGTCAGGTCACCCTCTGGTATATAACTATCTATAGCTAGCCACTGAAATATCTAGAAAGAGATCAAAGGGGCTGTGCCTGCCTCCATCTCAGCTAACATGGCTAGTGCTACAGGATGTGCATCTGGAAGCCACACCAAAGTCACCCAATAGAGAGCAGGTGACAAACACAGGAGAGCCTGCCATCAGGACTGTGCTACCCACAAGACCAATGCAGAAGCCTACAGAGCCCAGAGAGGCCCCTTACTCTCCAGAGCAGCATTCTGAGAAGGAATGGGGATGGCCTCCTGCCAGGGTGCCTTGCCTGTCAAGGGAAACTTGGTGCTCAGGGGGTACCCAGGCTCAAGAACAACATCCATTTGGGTGGTTCCTAGTTAGCTACACCAAGACAGGGACCACAGAAAGCTGAGAGAACAGGAAGGAAGGCTGGCATAGTAAGCATGCACTACTGGCACACATGTGGCACAAATGAGGGCTTGGGGCTTCACATGCACAAGCAGGAAACAGAGTACAGCCACTTGTGCCTTGTTAGGGAAGAGCTCAAGATCTGCTCATTCCACTGATAGGAGTGGAAGGCCACGGGAGGCCTGAGTTGGCTCTAGCACCTGTTTCTAAGCCCCCATCTCACTCTAGCCCTGCCCTTTCTGGGTATAATCTACATACTCTTCTACATCCTGTAGAGTTTCCACCTTTATTCCACTAGCATTCATTTTGTTTGAGCTGATTAGATGGCCTCTGTCAAATGAAGAACCCCTGAGGCTAGAGAGGGCTCAGGAGCTGAAAGCACTGGCTGCTCTTCCACAGGACTAGGGTTCAATCCTAGCACCTAACTGGCTCACAACCATCTTTAACTCTAGTCCTAAGAATCATACTCTCTTTGGGCCCCCAGGACACCAGGCATGCATGTACACGGTGTACACACATGCATGCTAGCAAAACATCTATACACATTTTAAAAAAAAAAAAAGGACTGACTTGCTTCATGTTGGAACCCATGTTAGGACCACAGACCTGCCTTGCTTTCTGAGCCCTATTTCTGAAGTGAAGCAGTACCAGACCATCTCATGCTTAACAGCTCCCTGGGTCTAAGGGCCCAGTACATACTGACCCCTGGCAAATTTGCCTATGGATTTTACTCTGAGCAAAATGGCATCCAGGAGTTTCTGGCTCCAAGCTCACACAAGCCTTCCTGTTCTTAGTCTACCAAGAAAACAATAAAATTCCCACTGGCAGATGCCATTCCTGCAGCCAGGCTTCTAATTCTTCAAATCCTCTATTCCCAGAGCGGGAAGAGGGGATAAGCAAATCACTGTGCCAAGCCAAAGGGACTCTGGCTGCGAGGCCTCCTGAGTCTTCCGGAATCTGCAAAAGAGTGAGCTCAGCTGCAGGCTGAGGTCTGCAGGGAAGGAAGCGAGAGCATGCTTCCTCTTTGCAAGTCTCCTTCTTTGTGTCTGAACCCATCAAGGTTCAGTCTCAATGAGATGATTCCCGTCACAAGAGAAGCCTCTGGAATCAGGTCCTGGTAGAAAAGACAATAGCTGGAAATCAAATTGAGGCTTCAGGGACAACTGTCTGACTGAAGAAGGCCCAGACTTCTATAAAAACCTAATTAAGGCTCCAAAGGAGAAGCTAGCAAACACAAAAATGCCAGGTCTTACTCATGGGTCTCACAACTTTCTTCAAAGGTTACTGCCTAAAACAACTGAGCCACTTTTCCCCTTTTGCTGACACAGCACCAAGAGAGCCACAGTGTGAAAGGGAGATGCTCATACCACATACCAAGAATAAGAATTGTATCATGCCTGTCTCTCAAACAGAACTCAGTAAGACCCAGCAGCAGGAAGCAAAGAGGAATTCAGGCCTGAAAAGATGAAGAGAAGCAGAACAGTGCAGTAGAGACAGGCACTCAGAGACACCATGGTAGCCCCAACTTCAAGGCTGAGGGTCCCCAGGCACAAAAGTCCCTATAGCACATATATGTACCCAGGATGAAAGACACCAGACTTCAGCTATTCTGTAGCCAGCCAGAGACCCTGATTTGGAGCTGATGGGGCCAAAGTGTCAGGCTGGCTAATAATGAATATGAGGATTCCCTGTACCTAGATAGCTGGACATAAGGCCTAATATGGCTACCAATTATAGAATGGGCAAATACCTTAGCTCTGGCACTCTAATGTGACAGTGCAGAAGGCAGTGTCTTCTACTCTTCTACTATTGACTATGGTTTGAGGACAAGTATGCAGTCTATAGCTATATAGACTGTCCTCTGCCCAGAGTAACCACTAGCCTGTCTTCTCTGGTCTCCAGCATTTAGAGTAGGCTGTGAGAGAAAGTTGGCCAGGCCTAAGGAGGTGGTTACTCTGGAAACAAAAACAGGCTCTTGGCCTGCATGTAGGCGAATGGGCAGGAGCTGGGGGAGTTCAGTGCTCCAGGGTCAAACATCTTGGCTGTTCTCCAGTGATGGTGGCCAATGTTAGAACATGAGAAGGAAAAGCCCTCTGGACAGAGGAAAGCAACCAGGCAGACCAGGGAAAGAGGACCAGCCATGGTCATGGCTACCTAGTGTGCAAGCCACGCCAGGGCTGTGAGGGTGGCCTATCCCTATACCAATCACTCCCAGAGGAGTGGGCTCCTGTGCCCAGAGGGAACTCGCTAAGCACTCTCAGTTCTTATTCCTAAACCTCCCTTGGGAGTAACAACCGTCCTACCTTTGTCACTAGAATTAGAGTTTTGCTGTTTTGTTTTGAGATAGGGTGTCGTGTTGTCCAGGTTGGTCCCTAACTAGCTATGTAGCCAAAGCTGGCATCGAAACTCTGATCCTCCTGCCTCCACCTCCCAGGTACTGAGATCACTGGTGTACAGTACCAGTTCTTAAAAAGAGAACAAGAGAGTGAAGACCATGAAAAGGCAGAGACCACCACAGGTTTTCCTGTCCCTCACCAGGACTCAGGGCAGTGGCTGGGGGTGCTCCAGGGTCTAAGGAACCTTCCACCTAGGGTGTCTCAGACCTTCCCCCTGTGACTGAGAGGAGCCCAATGCCGTACCATCACACCCCAGAGGCTGCTCCCACCATCCCAAAGGCTCCCAGCTTCCCTGGACTCCTGTTCCCTTTTGAAATCTTAACCTCTACTTCTGTTATCTTTCTGGTTCCATCTTTTCTCTGTGAACTGGTGGCAGCCTGTGTGCTTTACGTACCACAACAACTTCCTCTGCTGCTCACAGTGAGGACTGGCTGACCTCAGGCTCTGTCTCAGGGAGCTCATCACTAGACTGACACCATTCAGATCTTTCTTCAGGCACATACAAAACTCTTTTCCCTGAGATAGTTGCAACCTTCAGAGGCTCTGCCAGTGCCAACAGGTCCTGGCTAGCCCATGCACTCCCATACTGAGTTCTCTGAGCCACGGTTCCTGTCTATTTAAGAGACAGAGATGGAGCACCCTCCATGGCACTCTCCACACCTTCTGTGGCCACACTGTACTTTCTCTTATATTGAACCAGGCCCAGAATGCAACAGTTAGTATGTAAGATGTCAACAAACTCACAGACAAGAAAAGCTCTCTCCAAAGAGAGAGAGTACTTGCCACTGACCTGACATCTGGAGCAGAGGAGAGAAGGAGACAGATGGTTCTGGGCCTACACAGGCCAACAGCTAAGTGCAGAGGCAAGAAGGTTGCTCTCTGGAAGGGGAGCAGAGGTTGGAAGACAGTGGAGTGCAGTCTGCAAGCCCTGAGGGAGGGATGAATAAGCCCCACCCTTCTGTTCTAGGAAGGCAAGGCTCCTCCCCCAGGGAAGGCACAAGGCCATGGTCCTCATGGTAGGGCTCAGGAAGGGCTCTTACCATGACCTTGGGCCCTGGTACTGGGAAACAGCTCTGTGGCCAGCCCTAGCCCAGTCCTACCTTGACACTAGACAAGCACAGAGGCTGCTGTGGAGGCCAATACTATAGCTCAACCCTTAGAAACACAGTCCTGGGACCTCGGGGCAGCCCCTCTGCCCAAGACCACTCATGCACTATCTTCCACAAGAAAAACAGTTAATACTAACAAAAAAGACAAGACAAGCATGACGCATATGTGTGATCCCTCGGCTACAAATTAAACAGAGGGACCAGAACAACAAGGTCAGAAGCTGTGGCAATGGGAATGTGTGCACTCACTCACTCTAACTGAACAGTTATTATGCAATAGCTGTTCCAGGAGAGAAAAGCAAATGCCTGGCTTTCATTAAGTGTCCACCCTAGCATGAGGAATCACTCGATACGCAAGACCCATAGGTAACCCACTAGAGAGTGGTATGAGCTACAGAGGGAAATCCTGGGTGGAAAAGGGGCAGACAGTCTGGGGGTGGACAGGACTGGATTTGAGGGTGAGTGGCCACAGAAGGAAGGAAGGACAGAGTCGTGTTAAGGGAAGAGTTCTAGGCTATGGAAGAAATCCAAAGGTCCTGAGGTTGGCGTCGCTGTACCAGAGGCCAGTATTGGCTAGGTGGAATAAGCAGAAAGTTACAGTACTCATGAGGCAGGAAGCCAGTGAAAGGTTCTGTGCAGACAGACAGACTTGACTGGTACTCTGCATGGCTGCTGGGTGAAGAAGAGGTTTTAAGAGCCAGAAGCAGAGGCTCAGTTACCACAAGAATCTCCATGAGAGAGGCCAGCAGATAGAAAGAGGTGGCTGCTGGGTGGGGGTGGGGTAACCGTGGGAAGTGACCAAACTGCAGATACACACTGTATGAGTTGGAAGGAAGGTGCAATGGTTGATGTAGCTCTGCTCCTGCTAGGATGACTCGAGTGTCCATCAACCAGATGAACCATAGCTGCTTCTCTCTCCCTGTGCCTGCAGTGCCGGGCAGAGAACAGATAAGAGATAGGTGTTCCAATACCAGCCTAAGAGAAGAGGCCTAAACACAGGCCAAGCAGTGTGGCTGATAGGTGGGAATGAGGTGAAGACGTAGGCAAGCTACTGAGGCAGACACTGCCCTGCTGCAGGTCTCACTCTGAACTACATGTTTGGAAAATAAGACTGGGCCCAGTGGTTGCTAAGCTGCTTCTTTTCAGCCTCTGAGGCCACGCCCAGCACTTCAGTTCTGTGAGGCTCTGATATGCTTACAGATCAGCCAGCCTCCTCAGCACACCTGGATCTCAACAGGGTATCAGCTATGAATTGGCATTAATGGCCCTTAAAGGGTTACTGTACACATGCTTGGTGGAACTTTCCTCTTTGACTGGGAACTACTCTACACAAACAGGGCAAGGCTTAGCTCCAGGTCACACTGGTTCCTCAACTCTGCTGGCCTATACCAGTCCACAGGATGGGCACTTGTGAAAGTCTATTAAACACATGCAGGTCCCAAGTATTTCACCAAACTCTCTGGGGAAGGAGCTTCAGCTGTTACAATGTGGTAATCGCCAACATGAGACAAGGAAAGGAAGCCCACCAAAGGGCAGAGTGTGAAGCCAACACCACCAGGTAGAGGGCACACAATTGGGTGGTTCTAGGAGGGTGGGTGACAAGACAGGCGCCTACCATCATGCAGTCAGAGGACAGCTGTAGCCTGCCACCTTACTGCCAAACTGTGCTTCCGTTCTTCTTAGTCTACCACTCTTGACCCTCAGGTGGTGGCTCTCACCCTGCATTGTCCTTTGAGAGACAGCCTTGTCTTAGCTCCTCCTCTGGCACCCTCATCCTAGATGACATCTCTCTCTTTAGGTAGGGGTGAACGGAGTGCTGGGCTAAGCTGAGCCACCTCTGGTGTGACCTTCCTCCCCCATCAAAGCGGCTCTAACCTGGGTCCAGCTAGTCTCTCCGAGTACGAATCTATATTCTGCTCCTTTGCCACACAGTCCCAGCCTAGACCCTCTCACAGAGCTCTGCTTACTTCCAAGTTGTTAGGCGCAGATGCCAATGCACAGGCAAACCACAAGCCCTCCCCGCACACTACGCCACAAAGGAGAAAGATACAACCCTTGAGGCCCTCACCAATTCAGGGATGAAGGTCCTGTGTGCTACAGAGTCAGCTCCCTGGTTGATGAGGCTTCTCCTTAGGATCATCACCATGGTAAGGACCTCAGGCACTGGGCTGCATCCCAGGTTGGGCACAGGCCATCTTCAGGTGGGCAGACTTGATTAACAGTGATACCTGGACATCTCATAGAGTGATGTCATTAGAAACAGCTCCCCATCAGTTGCTCAGACTGGTGACAAGGCCCTCTGCAAATGGCCAAAAGCAGTCAACAACCTGGAAAGACAAAACACAAGCAATGGGCTCAGGACTAGGAAAGCCTCGGATGTCAAGAGCATAGCTCAGTCCCTGTAGTGCAGAGAACCCCATGGGGATGGAACAATATCCTTACTAAAGGAAGTATACTCTAGGAGGTCACCAAGGCCTAGATCGATCTCTCTCTCTCTCTCTCTCCCTCTCTCTCTCTCTCTCTCTCTCTCTCTCTCTCTGTCTCTTACACACACACATACACACATACACACACACACACACACACACACACACACACACACACACACACACCCCAGCTAGCCTTAAGCATCTAATAACCAATGCTCTGCCAGACACAGTAACAAATTTGGATTCAGCCATGAGACATCTTCAAGACCACAGGTTCTGAGGTGCTAGCAATATGTGGTTCCTGGCAATATAGCATCTTATCACTGGCTGGGCTGACTTTGCAGACACATCAAGCTCATATTAGGACAAATTTAGACTGGCTAAGGATCAATATTCCTCATCTCCACATCCAATATCAAAGGAGGCAGGGGATCCAGAGCTGGGTACTGGCTTACTTCATCTACCTTGTTATGAAAAATGCTACAGACAAACCAGGAAGGTCTATTTAAAGACACATGCCCCATCCCTAACAGTTGTAGTTGTGTCCCTTTCTTTCCCCAGAGTGGACCAAACCACCAAGTGACCTATGAGCTACTGCCCAAATCTTCTTGATACTGTCATTCACCAAAGATCATCAGGCAGCCTCCTTGTTCATTACGTCCCACCAAGCAAAGGCAGAAACTGCACAGGCTTCTGGGCAGGTCTGAGAAGCCATTCCTTACAAGGTGACTTCCCTGATCTTAATTTCCCATCCCCACCAATCTGTGGTTCGACCTTCAAAGGAAAGTTACATGGATATAAGAATTGGAAGGTCACCATCAAAACCTAAAAAATAGTGGTAATAATAGCAATAAAGAAAAAGAAATACAGCTCCTAATCTATAATTAAAAACGAAATATTCAGCACAGAAAAATGTTTTAGAAGCTGCTGTGCAAAAAATAAATTGCACCCTGGAATCTACTTCACATCCAGCTTGTAAATCCTATTTTCCTGTTTACTTCGATTAGACTTTACAGTGGGTGCTATTGAGTCTGCTATTATAGGCCAGCTGGTAAGCACAGGAAAATGACCTTCTAACTTCTTCGAAAACAAGGTTCGTCCAAAGTGCAAAATCAGGGATGGGAAGGCGGGTAGTCAATGCATTTATAAAGCTTGACTGTTCAGGAAAAGAGGCCCCGGGGGGTGGGGGGTGTGTGTGTCAAGAGTCCCTGGTGGTGCTGGGAGACCTGTTTCATGCTTCAGTACCACATCAGTCTACAAGCTGTGTCCCAAACAAGTGTGATGTGCTTAAGGAAGGAATGTCAAACCATTCTGCCTAGTTCTGGCTCAACAGCAGGGCCAGAAGTGCCCACTGGCCCCCTGCATGCTTGGATCAGGAGCAAGCCAGGAGGGGTGCCTCTGGACTCACCCTTCAAAAGGGCCCTTTGTGCTGCCTCGGCAGGGGAAGCCTGATGGCAGCCATCACCTTTCTGGGTGTGAACCTCAATTCAGTTCTAGAGCAGGCAGCCATTGGCATGAGGCCTGGGAGGTAAACTCACCATTTCCGTCTCTGAGGTAACTGGTATTCTCAGTGGTCATAAACCCTAAGACCAGCATATCTAGGTTGGAATCCTCACTCTTGAAATAATTGATTTCTCTGTGGGGCCCAGTTTCCCTCTTGATAAATAAGAAATAACACTGGCTGCCCTTAAGGTCATTGTATCCTAGGAAAGCAGAGGTCAAGCCTTTTGCTCTGTGCCTGGTTCATCTGAGAAATTATAGATAGTAGCTACTACCATTAGTTTCATGGGGGAGCCTGGGAGTCCCAACCCTCTTTCCAGGGATGGACATCTAGTCATGCTCTCCAGTTGATTTAAATTCCATCAGCAGGGGCCTGGCTGTATTAGGGTCCATCCCTCTGGTGAAACTGGGAGACCAGTAAAAGCAGTACTACGGAGATCTACTGCCATGGGAACATGATAGCCCTTCCAGCCACAGCTCTGCACAAAACTCCAAAATGGAGGCCCCCACACTCTTACCAGCCCCACTCCCACTGTGGCCCCTACAAAGGGGAGTTGGCAGAGGCAGCACTTGAGGTGGAGCACTGTAAGTGTAAGCACCTGTGTACCTGAATGGTCAGTAAATGACCAAAAGTCTGGAGAAAAAAGGAGTGTGGCCTTATCCCTGCCCTCACAGCTCTGAGAAGAGGCAGCACTATATACAAGCTGAGAGCGGAAGGATGGGCAGTGGAGGGGAGTATTAAAGCCTCCCCTGCACAGGAGCCCAGGACAGGAATACCCTGGCTGCCCACTCACAGGGGACTGGTTAAACAAACTACAGTAGAGTTGTGTGACAGAAGGCTGTGTGGCCTTTAAAATGGTTTTAATGAAGCAGTCAGAACATGATGTGGGGAATGGTATGCACACTGGCAGCCATGCGCAGGGTGGCAAGCTGGAAAGACCCTGAGCTCTGAGAGCCATGCTGAATGCAAACTTTATTCTGCAACATGGTGGCTCCCAGGAACTGTGGCTGGAGCCAGCTTCTGGGATCTGCTGGAAGAGTCTTTGCCCTTGGCATGCACCAGCACAATCCTTGAACAGAGTTGAGCTCACCACACACTTGTGGAATTATGCTAAATCACAGCAGCTTCTTCGAGTCTGGGTATATATATACCCGGAGAAGCTAATCCAGACCAGCAGATCTTGGCACAATCTGAAGTTGCCTAGGATTCTTTTGACCAGGCTCAAACAACCCCATCAGGGAATGCTGGTACCTGTCTAGTGACCTAGACTAGTGTAAAAAGACCTCTTTCCAGAGAGAAAGAGAAAGCACTAGGTGATTCCAGGAGGGTGAGTGACAAGACAAAAGCCTGTCTTCAAAGCTGTCTTCTGTCTTTGATGCTGGTGCGCTTGAGCACAGGACCTGCTTGACCCAGTTAGTTTTCTCTGTAACCTCATTTAGAGCAGCTTCTATCTACTGAGCACTACTGTGATCTGTCTCTAAAGATTCACCAGTTCCCAGTGTAACCATGTTTAAGGCTGTGTAGGGCAGAAGCATGGTCCTTTAGCAGGTGTTTTGGTGGGTCTGAGTTAATTAAAAAAAAAATCCTGTTATAAAAGCACATGCCTGACCACGCCCGGCCACTCCCATCTCACCGTATGTTCTTTCCCTTTTCCATAGAATGCGATACCATTTGCCTCTAGACCTTCAGAGCTGAGCCAATTCTTCAGCCATGCCATAAAAACTTTCCTCTTAAATAAAGTCTATTCTTCATGTAGTTACCCAGCCTCGGTTATTTTATCATAGCAGCAGAAAATGAGCTAACAAGTCAGACATTATAGCTCATGCCTATAAATCCCAGAATTTGAGAGGTGGGGGCAGAAGGGCTAGGAGTTCCAGACCAGCTTCAGATAAATCATACCCCGTCTCAAACTAACACCACCCCAAAATAAACAAATGCAATCACCAACTATGCTAGTAAAAGCTGTTTTACACACATTAGCTGTAACATAGGCTCATACATCCCCATTTCATAGCCACACGAAGAAGCTCACCAGCACTGAGTCAGAAAGCTGGGATCTAATCCCTGGTGGATCAGCTCCCACACGCGTAACTTCCCACAGGCGCCCTCCTGTCCCTCCCTCACATGCCCTTCAGAAACCCACTCAGGCAACTACTACATGGCCTAGCAATCGATCGCATTCCTTAGCATTTATCCTGGAAAATTAAACATGGTCACCTCAAACCCTGCCACAAATGCCTTATTCATAACAGTCAAATCAGGAAACCATCCAATGTCCTTCAGTGGTGAATGGTTAAACGGTGGATCATCATTCTAGAGAATACCACTCAGCAGAAAAGGAGGAACTAGTCTCATACTCCACAAGCTCCCAGAGAACTGTTCTGGGCTTTGAAAAAAAAAAAAAAAGAAAAAGAAAAAGAAAAGAAAATTTAACTAGGGTTAAATTGCTATATGATACCATTTGTAACAAACTCTTGAAATGATAAAATTATAGAACTGGAAACTAGCAGTTGTCAGGAGTTTGGAAGTCAGCGGTGTCAGAAAAGCGACACAAGATGCACTGAGGAAGATGGAAGTGCTCCGACCTCCACTGTTCCATGTCTATTTCCTCTTTCTGATGTCGGGCTTCAGTCTTACAAGCTATTACTATTAGAGAAAACAGAGAAAAACACCCACGCTTCAAGGCCAGAAGAACCTAAGTCCAATCGCCTGCCAGGACCACAATGCTAACAGGGTAAGGCCAACACTCGAATCCAGGTCTGCTCCTTGGCTGTTTCCCTCCCTAGCACACTCATGTTTTCTTCTATGCCCCTCTGTTTGATACAGGGTCTTATCCTATAGACTAGGCTGGCCTGAAACTCAGTTTGTAGCTCAGGCTGGCCTCAAACTAATGGCAACCCTCCTACCTCAGTCCCTTGAGTTCTGGGACTCAAGAGGTGGAATACTAAGACACTGTCAGGTAGTTATGCACTACCACACCTAGTCTGGGCCTCTCTCTGCTACCACAGGGACAGGAATGGCTTTGCTCTTTCACACAAGTCCTTTCTAACAGGAAATTGTCTCACTTTTTTTCTATATGCTTCAGTGAGGTTCGTGGGCTTACACTCTTGCATGCAGCCATGTGATAGCACTCGCAGGCCAGGCACTTGGCTTCCAGAGAATGGTGATGAGCGCATGAGGGACATCTGTGGCAGGAGTGCATGCTAAATGAATTAACACATGGAAGCTCTGCAAGCTACAAAGTTCCCCATGAACCTTAAGACTGCAGAGGTCACTGAGGGAAGGTGTCCATCATCCCCTTTGAAAGGTTTTCCTTTAAAAGAAACAGGCCACACGGGAAATTGCCAGGACAACTGAACTTTTCCTCCTTTAGCATCTTTCTGTGTGGTTGTACAAGCAGCAGTATCTCAGTGCCTTAAAAACAGAACTCTGACTGGAACCTAAGCATGGACTTGGCCAGACACTGATTTTCCTGACAGTGTCTTAGTGTTCCACTTCCCCTCTCATTAAGCAAAGGAAGCAGAAGGGGATGGCAAGACCACAAGGTCTCTGTGAAGGTCCAATGCATGTTGAAACTTTTGTGACAAGTCATCATCTGGAGACAGGATCTAGGAACAAACTTACAAACATCCAGGGAGTGCATGTCTCCACACTCACACCATCTTCTGTCAGATTCTATAACAAGTCAGAAGCATGAGCAGAGCTGAGGCAGCTGGAGCCTGCTGGTCTGCTCCCCGGCTGCCAAGAGAAGGGAACTGCACCAGTGGGGTGCCCTCCCTCATTGGTGGCATAACTAAGCCACCTCTGTCTGAAGCACAAGCATGAAAAGCTGCTTAAGGACTTCATCCAGAGCGCAAGCTACCTCCCAGACCAAGATGGCCCTGGGAAGATACTGCAGTTCCAACCCAAGGAAGGGCCTGAGAATGTGTAGCCCCAGCACAGTACATACTTCAATTCAGCCCAGGCTCCTTCAGTACCCATCAAAGACTGATTAGGAACAACAGGAAGAAAGAGACAAACAAAAACCTCTGCAGTCAGAATTTAACATTAAGAATATGCTCTGTACCAGTGCTGATTTAAAAAAAACCCACAATGGAAACAGTATCCACGAAAAGCTATGTATGTGTGTGTGTATCTGTGATGCATGTGTTTGTGTGTGTGTGTGTGTGTGTGTGTGTGTGTGTGTGTGTGTGTGTGT
>JANHMN010000003.1:120405610-120496508 GCA_030674055.1 Rhabdomys pumilio
GTGTGTGTGTGTGTGTGTGTGTGTGTGTGTGTGTGTGTGTGTGTGTGATGGTTATGTACATATTTTTTGAGACAAGGTCTGTCACTAAACTTGGAGCTTACCTATTTGATAAGCCTCAACTTAGATTTACACAAAGCTTCAATTTATATTGCTTGAACCCCAAAGGCTATCATATCTAAAGACCCTGTGGAAATGGCTCAGTCAGTAAAGTGCTTGCCTTGCAAACATGAAGAACTGAGTTAAATTTCCAGAATTTACTTGAAAAAAAGAAAGTAAAAAGGAGAGAAAGAAAGAAGAAAAGAAAGAGAGAAAGAGAGGAAGGAAGGAAGGATGAAAAAAGAAAAGAAAAACCCCATAGCTTTGCATGTAATCCCAGTACTAGGGAAGCAGAGGCAAGAGGATCTCCTCAGGCACACTGGCTAGTCTAGCCTGCTTGGTAAGTTCTGGCTAATTAGAGAGACCCTGTCTTAAAATACACATGCACACATACATGCATACACGCAAGCATAGATGCACGCACAAACGGCCACAGATGCATCTATACCTACATGTGTGCACATGCACATACCCATGCACACATGTTTACATGCACAGACACGCATTTAACACTAAAATGGTGCTTTAACGCTAAAATGGTGCATATTTCTCTTGAAGGCAGCTCTTAAGCAATCTAGGACAAG
Source organism: Rhabdomys pumilio (assembly GCA_030674055.1). Lineage (NCBI taxonomy): Eukaryota > Metazoa > Chordata > Mammalia > Rodentia > Muridae > Rhabdomys > Rhabdomys pumilio. The sequence continues at coordinate 120,406,291 of JANHMN010000003.1, forward strand.
CACCAGTCCTCTAGAATATAGGTTAGCACAGCAGCACAGGCCACCCTGCAGGCAGCAGGAATGGACAGGTGAGGGCTGTCTTGAAGGTGAAAGGGGATACAAAGCCATCACTTTTCATCTTTATCTGCACAGCTCAGCTAAGTGCATACAAAAGGTTACATGTCCCAGGAGTTACACTACTCCAACTAGAATCTGTGCTCATCCACCTTCCCAGTACCCCCTGGGCCTATGTCTCCCATTGTATGCCTACCACAGCATACTATACCCTTCTCTCAAAGTTCTATCTAATGTGTGCAGCTTAGGTGTAGGCCTGCTTCAGTCATCCTCAAACTCAGTACTGAGCTACACACACAGCAGGAGCCTCACCGATGTCTACCTGCTAATCAAGGCCGAGGATCAGCACCAGAAAGCTAGGACGTCTTACCGTCTTACCACTGTGCCTCCAAGATCAGCGCAATGTGAGCCTTGGGGGCCTGCACAGTTTCCACTACTTTGCTAATACACAAGGCAATGAATAAAAACTGTTCTAGTGATCTCAGGCGTAAGGTTAGGGAATAACATCCTATCTGGTGGGAGCACAGAAACACCCCTAGATCTACCGAAACCCTTAGCACACGTCAGAGAGCAGTCATTTACTAAATCCTTAAAAATAAAAAATGGTTAAAAATAAAAAATCCTGTCATTGCACTGCTGATGCTGGGCACTAAAGGGATGAGGGGTTATTTCCTTTCTGTAATCGCAAAGCATCTGTTATTTGTAAACAAAGAAGGCTGCCTCTCGACCAACCCCTGTGCCTGCTTCAGAATGAGGCGTGACATAAAAGCTGTTCTCTTCAGTCATGAGATGAATACATGCTTCCTGGTCCAGAAATTCGGGTAATCAAAGTCCACTGGAGTCTCATATTTGAGGAAGGCCTTGAGGTTACCATGTACAGCTAGAAAGGGGCCCAGCCTTTCCCTCCCCCTCCCTCTCTTAACAGAGGGGAGGAAACGAAACACAATAGTAAATTAAATTGCTAAACCAACCCAGGACTGTTTTCTAGGACATTCCTATCACTGGCTCAGTGTCACAGGGATTTTCTGTTCTTCTTAAGCAAACATTTCAAGAGGGAAGGGAATGACATTATTCCAAGACAGAGATATGCTGTGATGGAGAGCAGAACAAATCTGCACACGGGAACAAGAGAGCCCGTGTTGTGTCTTGATACTGAGGCCAACAGTATTCGTGGCCTGTCGAGTGCTTGTTTATCAATGAGAAATAACAAAGAGATAGATGGGTTCCCAAGTGCACTCCTCCAGTTCTCACCAGTAGCCACTGGGAGAGAACTTGCTGCAGCCTGGAGTATGCTAAGCTATCTCAAAAGGAAGGAAACAGGAACAGGTCACAGGGGAACTAGTACTTACTGACAGTGTGGAGCTACACAGCACCTTCTCCTCCAAGCTAGGATGAAGAGTGGAATGGGGAGAATAGGATTGTGACAGGACAGGGCCCTAGGGATAAGCTATAGCAATGTTAAGCCACTTAGCCTAAGACAATCATGACCTACCTGCTCCTCAGTCAGACCTATTTCTATTATACTAAATTTAATCAATCCACAAATTACAAAAGAGGTGAGGGGTTAAAAAAAATTTAAAGACAAAACTAAAAATGGAGACATTCAGACAAGAGGCAATGTGAACTGTGAAGTGGGATGGAGCTTAGGAAGTGTGGACTCTGGTCCTAGCAATGCCACTCACTGGCCAGCAAAACCTTATCTGCCAAGTCACTTCCCTTTAAGCCTAGTTGCCCTCACCTGACACATGGGCAGTTGGGTCAGACTTGCTCTATCAGAAATCCAAGTACAGGAACTACGTGGCTCTATGCCTCTTTGAGACACGGTTTCCTTACCTGTTACATGCACATGGGAATCCCACACTGGTCTCAGAACAATCACTATACTGGGGTGAGTTCAGTTCCACTATCCTCGTACCACTCACAGCTGATAGACAGTGTTCAAGGACCCAGGAAACAGAGCAATAACAAAAGCCAAATCCTCATTGGCTGCTATAGGGCTCAAAATGTTGACATTCACACATTAGCATATTTTGGTGAAGGCAAGAGCCTTCTGAATTATAAGAGTTTCTCAAGAAAAGAACAAATTTGCCATTGGCCAGTTCTGATACTTCCCAAGACAAGAATTTCCTTCTCTTCCCTTACAAAACTTATCAATAACAACAACAACAACAAAAAGCCAGCCTGTGTACATGTGTATGCACATTAATGTATGACAATGCAGGTACATGAATGTCATGACGTGTAGGGGTCAGGTAGCAAGTTTGAGTGTTGTTCTTTACCTGCTTCCTGGTTTCAGACAGGGTCTGCTACTGTTCTTAACTGTATACTCCAAGCTGGCTGGCACATAAGCTTCTAGGGATTCTCCCATCTTACCTTGGGAGGCCTGAGATTGATGATATGCACTATTGTGCTGGCTTTAAGTGGTTTTAGAGATCTAAACTCAGCTTCCCACGTTTGCATGGCAAGTACTTTACCCACTCAGCCATCTCCTCAGCCCAGGAAGTGCTTATCAGGTGTAGGGCCTCTCTGTAGAAATGGTCTTTCCTTCCTGTAGGCCAATCCACCTCAGCCCAGGGTCCACCGAAGCTTTCCTAACAGCATGGCTTCAGTAATCAGCCAAGCAAGGAAAGACTGCTTGCCTGCTACCCCTGTGCTTGTAGCAGACCCAAGGCACTAAGCAGAGGTAACCTCTTAACCACTGTCACTTAGGGTGCTGCCCAGATGGCAGCGATCTTTATCACAGAGGCAGAGAGGTGAGTGGATCCAACCTTCTCATCCGAACCGGGATCACAGCTATTTTGTGCGTGATACACTGGAACAGACCTCCGAGCTCTGTAGGAGCCACAATAGACATGAAGGCCACCAGCTTTCCCATCCGCCACCCACACAGAAAACACATCCTGACCTCAGTGCACACTTCAAGACTTCCCTTTCCTGATCAGGTGGCGTCAGATTCAATCTATTTTGCAGAGTTGGTACAGAAATTAATCAGAGTAACCAATCACACTTGAGCTTTTTGTCTTTTCTCCTCTATCCTACATCACTGCAAGTTCTATGACACTGTCAAGTTCAAGAACGACATCAGCTGTCGAAACAACATCTGAGGCTCAGAGCTGGCCAGTGGGTCTGTCTATGACAAACAGAAAAGAACCAGTAAACTAGCAGCAGTCTTAGGTCATACTGCCAGAGCCATCCATCTGGTCCCCAGGATGGGGAGGGCTCCAAAGGGCAGGATCAGCTCCAAAAAGCCCAGTCCCAGCTTCGGCTGCAGCATCACAGAAGGAGGAACAACATATGTACAACAGCAACCATCTGTCAGCAGACAGACCAAAATGTCACTGGACTCTGGCATTTTCAGATAGAGAAAGAGACTTCCCCTAAAGGCTTCACTAAGTCTTAATTCTATGCTCAGTCCAGGTATATAGTCTTCTGAACAACAGGCCATGGTATTAACAGGAGAAATCTGGAGGAGCAGCTGGGTCTTCCTTTCTATGTTTGACAGGGTGTGGAGTCAGAAGAAAGGACAAGTATCTCATGCGAATTCTTCTCCATTTCCTTCTACACCAAGTTGCCTGTAAAGGATTGATCGAGTACAAACCTGAGGGCGGAATATGTGGCTGGCTAAAGGGGAAACAGCCTAGCCAACCAATCAACCAGGCTGGAAGCAAGGCATCTTGGGAAGCTATGCAGCCTCTTTCAAGCCTCAAACCAATCTCTGTACATCTCTAGAGATTCAAAGGACCCTGAAAGAGTTAACCTAATTCCCAAAGATGAGTACACCATCTTCCTCATCTAAAATAACCTATGCCCCAGAAGAAGCAAATTTGTTCTACTGTTTGTCCAAAACATACCCTAAAGTGCTTGACAAACTGCCAAGGCCGCCAGCTGCCACTGTACTTATCACGCTGTTGCCGTCATCCCCCAGAGGCACCATCGGAACCAGGTTTTGATGCAGATGCCCTTGCTCTCAGGAAGCCCACTCACTGCGTCAGCAGCAAGGCTCACTGCAGGCTCTGAACACTCCACCTCCACGTACCTCCCAAACCAAGTAACTCAGACATGTAGCCATATGGAAGAGGACAACTCCACAACCACCAACACTGCCAGCCTGAATCATGAGCCAGGCTAAGGAGGAGGTGTTTCATGCTCTCAGACTTAAAAATAACAACAGGGGTTGGAGAGATGGTTCAATGGTTGGGAGCATTTACTGCTCTTGCAGAAGACCCGAGTTTGGTTCCTAGGACCCACATGGTGGTTCATAACTTTTAACTCCAGTTCCAGGGAATCTGACACTTTGTTCAGGCTTTCAAGGGCTTTTGCATACCCACAGTGCATAAAAACTCAAGTAGGGTCACAATGTCTGCATACAAATAATAAATCATTTAAATAATAATATCACAGTTAAATACAAATGAGATGAGAACAGATGAAATTTAATAGATAAGGACAGGTAAGAGCCTGGCACTTGGGCACAAAATCCATGATTACTCAACAGTATATGGAGGTAGGTCCTGGAAAGTCTATCTGATTAGTAAGTCTATCAGTTGATTCGACCAAGCTTACCAAGCGAGTATTTTGGGTGTGCTGGGACTGTGGTAAGGTAGAAGACACGGCCATCCAGAACCACATTCTCTGCTCCAGGAAGTGGGAATCAGTGATGACTGATGGGTGAGTAAATAAAATCACTGAGAGGGAAAGCGCACACCTGAGGGGCTGAGGATATGCTCCTGCAGTAAATGCCTACCACAAGAGCATGCAGACCTGAGACCGAGCCCTTAGAAAACACAGAAAGAGCTGTGAGTGGTGACAGGTCTGTAATCTCATCTCTGGTGAGGCAGGGACAACAGATCATAGGCCAGCCAGCCCAGCCTAAGCGGCAAGCTCCAGGTCCCAGGGGAAGGAGCATTCTCAAAAAACAAGGTGGGGGCTAGAGTCTGATTCCCAATATCTGGTTAAAACATCTGCACACAGTGGTGTGCAATTCGTGAGACTCACTGCTCAGGTTAGTCAAATCAGTGAGCTCCAGGACTCAAGGAGGGATCTCGTCTCAAAAACAAAATGGATGACTGCTGAGTAACAACACCTAAAGTTGACCTCTGGTCATACACACACCACACATACACACACATATACATACACATATGCACATACCACACCATACAAACATACACACATATACACACATGTATACACACACACCAAACACACACACACACATATATATACACACATACACCACACACATACACACATATATAAACACACCACACATACATACATACACACACATACACAAACATGTAAAATAATTTTAAAAAGAAAAAGCCCATGCTTAAAAACAAATAGTGTAACAAACCTGGTCTCTGTGAGGTCCAAAACCTTGTACCACAGTGCTGAAAGGATTACAAAGCCTTCCAGGATGGCTCCCTCCCATGCCCTTACATGTCCTCTGCCTGAGCAGGCCCTTGTACACTTGACTTATTAACAAACTGGCAAACAGGCACTACAGCTGTGATGTTCATGTGGCACAAACCTATCAAGTGCCCAGAAGGAGCATCTGCCTACTTGAGGTCCCGCCGGGCAGGGCTGGTAGAGCCAGGCTGCTTCAGCCTGGCTGGCCTGGTCATGCCTGCTACTGGGTGTGGCACAAGGGTCAGAGTCAGCACAGAAGTCTTTGAGCAATACTGACCACACCCCTGAATAAGCCTCATTCTCTGAGAGCCCACACAGGGGTTTGGGTCCCTCTTCAGAGAAATCACAAAGGCAGCTAAGTAACAAAACTGCTTCCTCTCAAACTCAGTGGAACCCAACTGATGCAGAGAGAAGCAGGTCCAACTTGAGATGCATGGAAACATAATTCGCCAGTGTCCTAGTCCCATATTGCTGCTACACTTCCCGATGTCCTTGTGAACCACGGGAGCCTTGAGTGCCTATCTACCTGTCCTACAGACAGTCCTACGCATGTGCAAAGTACACAGGCCATGTGGTGCTGCCAGGCTGGGAAGTTCCCTGACCACCTAACAGAAGGAGCAGTGTGAACAGGCAGAGTATAGTTTGCAAAGGGCTATGAGAGAACGGCTGCCTCAACAGAACACCTTCCAGACACCGCCAAGTCAAAAGGAAGGAAACAGAAGAATGGGCACAGCAGCTCCCATTGGGGAGAAACTAGATACTGTACTAATGGAAAGGAATCTCAAAGGATATAAAAGAACTAACATCAGCTGTCCACAGGGAGGACAAATGGGGAGCTAGGGGCAGGACACTCACCAAGGAATGCCCTTTTGTGTATTGATCTATGCAAAACTACAGAACATTTTTAGAAACTAATATAAATAAAATATAAGAGCTATGGATATGGTTTAGTCAGTAAAGTGTTTGGCATGAGGGCCCAAGTTTGCAGCCCTAATACCTATGTAAAAAATAAGGTACTGCAATCATAGCACAGGGTCAGGGAAGGAGTATAGAAAAAGGTAGAGCCTAGGGCTTAATGGCCAGCCAGTCTGTGAGCTCTAGGTTCAATGAAAGACTGTCTAAAAACAATCCAAAAATCGTGAGGTGGAGCAGTGACTAAGGAAGATACCCCGTCTCTATCCCTAGACTCCATACACATGCACATGTGCACACCCATGCCCACATATATAAAAAGAATACAGCTTACCAGCTTTACAGAATGGCTTACACATGCATGGACTAGTTCTGCCAGGTTAACAAGAAAGTGGGCATGGCTGGGGGTCCAGACTGCTTTTCACAGCTGCGCTGGCGCCACGCACATACACTGCTGTCACTTAAAACACAGGAAACTCCTGTAGCCCCTAAATGCTCTTTATTATTTCATGCCTTGAGACCTCTGCTCACTGTTTGGCTGAGACTTGTTCACCCTCTTCCAACTGCCCTTTTCGACTCCAAACTAACCACCTTCGAGCTCACTCCTCCAACTACAGGAAGCTCCCTCTACTCTGAGGCAGGCCCTCAGGTTCTGTATCACTCTGGCCTTGAAACAAAGTTACCTATTAGCTTCTAGAGGGCACAAACCTACCTTAAGTCGGCCCCAGCCACAGTACCTGGCAGGCAGGACTACTCAGAAGATGTCTGCTGAAAAGAAACAAGGCCAGGTGTGGTGAGGCCTGCCTGTGAATCTGAGCCCTTGAGAGGCAGAAGCAGGAGGAACACTGGGAGCTGAAGGGTCCCCTGAGCTACAGGGCACAACATGAATTGGTTTTGTGTTTTTAGAAATGGTGAACACCACACTCACCACACCATGTCAAGTCTCAGCTTCGCTGCCAAAGAGTGCTGAGATATCTCTTGCTTGTGGAGGTTTCCATGTTATCAAAATAGTGTTATTAACACTAACTCAAAACCTTAAACCTCCTCACTCACAGAAGACCAAGCTTGAAGCCCTGGTACCACAGCAGAAGAGCAGGTTAGAATGCCTACTGGCTAGCTAAACAACCCACACCCTGACACACATACCCCCCACAGAGTCTTGGGCTTCTAGAGCCAGAGGCCTGCTCACACCCAGTCATAGGCAATCCTAGAATCCTGCCCCAAACCTGTTTCCTGTATGTTCAGCTTTAGAAAATGCTGGCTAAAGCCAGGGCACAGGTAAGGCAGTGTTTACAGGCTAGCCTTGGGCCAGGCAGAGTCCTCTGTAGACACTCCACTCTAACAAGTACAGAGGGCCAAGGGGCAGAGCTATATCTGGGTGACTTCAACTGCACAGGCAGATCCTGCACACACCCTTCCTATGTCTCCTCCTTCATTATTTCATCCTGGCATCAGAGTCCTGTCCCAAACCCAACCCTCACTGGACTGGCTGTGCTGGAGACCTAATATTCACACAGAACAACTACAGGCGTAATAGATGCCACAGAGGGATGAGCCAATAATCCCTAGAAGAGAGGTAAAAGGCTGGGATTTCCTGGAGAAGGTGGTGTTAAGACGTACAGATGGACAGATGGATGGTACAGACGGTCAACAGTCAGTGTTGGGCATTCTTAGAGGAAGCCACCAAGTAACATGTCTGACACTTCATCCAGCAAGCTGCAGGGAAGCTGGGAGTTGAAGGCTCTCTCTTGGCTCTAGGCAGGCAAGGCTCAATACCAGCATTCCTCATGAGGCCCAGAGAGAGGTGTCTGCTTCACAGGGTGGCCAGGGTGCCACTCACTTTCATCACTTTGTTCTGCTCACCAGACCCCAGCTTCCTTCTTCTGCAGACTTCCAGACAAATGACCTGAGTTTCAAGGCTGTGGTGTATTCAACTGAACAAAGTCAGGTGACCCAGAGGATCCTTGGGAGTGTCTCCAAAGCTCCCCCTTTCATACAATAGCCACATAAGGACTCAAAAGCTGCAAAACAGCTATTCCCATCTTCCAGCACAGCAATCCCCGTGCTAACCCACATGGCTCACTCATTACACCACAGACAATACGACAATTGTACTCTCCCCTGGGGAAGGAGAGTGGCCACACAGAGCCCCATATGAGAACATCACGATGGTCTCAAACACCACAGTCATAAATGTGTGCTCAAGCCATGTGCAGGGCACGCGCTTCCCACGTGTTCTTATAGCTATGAAAGCACAAGGGCCAGCATGCCACAGCTGCTGGGAGCTGGGAGCGGAGGGCAGGGTCTTGGAACAGCAAAGGGGGGTCATTCCAACTGCAACTAACCTAGTATCTCCCAGCTCTTAAGGAGCAGGACAGCAAGGAAGGGAGGAAGGGAGAGAGGGAGGGAGGGAGGGAGGGAGAGAGGGAGGGAGGGAGAGAGGGAGGGAGGGAAGAAGGGAAGGAGGGAGGGAAGGAGGGAAGAAAGGAGGAAAGGAGGAAAGGAGGAAAGGAGAAAAGGAGGAAAGGAGGAAGGGCTGACTCCTTTATAAAGCAAAACTGAATGAGATGGCTCAGTGAATAAAAGCACTCACTACACAAGAATGGTGACCTAGGTTCAATTCCTAGAACCCACATAAGGTTGAAGGAGAGAGCCAACTCTGTAAATTGTTCTCAAACTTCCACAAGCATGCTGTGGGATATGTACACACACACACACATAATTTTTTTTAACTGACAAGAAGGTAAAGTGACTCTCCCTGCCGCCTCCCTAGTCCATCCTTTTCAGTGTACGAAGGCCAGCCATGATTTCATACTTACTCCGGGCAACTGAAAGTCATATTGTCAATCTCAGCAGGCACTAAATTTCCACAGTCACCTTCAGTCCAAGCACTGGCTGCACTGCATGACCTCAAGCACATACCTTCTTGGCTCTAGACCTCCACTCTCCAGCCAGTACAGGGATCTTTCACTTCCAGAAGCTCAGGTGAAAGAATCCCACCACTACACAGGGTCCCTGAGTTCAGGCCACTTGGGACAATAAAGTTCCAACACCAACACTGACAGCTGTTGTGGGGAATCTTGAGCATTCCAGAGAACAAAATCAATGATTGATGGTTCTGTCAGTCACTCAACCACAGTCTCTTTTGGGGGAAAATAGGTAAAATAAGCCTCTGAGAAACAAAGGCTTCAAACTCAAAGGCACTATGGTCATCTCCTTTGGCACCCAGGTAAAGAAAGTGAGGGAATAGGGATGGACAGTGGGTGATGCATGTAAGAGATAACTACCTCACAAGGCAGGTAAGAACCCACAGGTTAGCCTACACACTTGAGTTAAACACATACTTTGACAGATGCTTCAACAGCAACAATAGCAGCATCACCTGAAAGCTCATTAGAAACAGTTTCAGTCCTTAGGGAGAACCAAAATGTACCAGAAACACTCAAAGGTGGCCAGCAGTCACCATTTAAGTAGATTCAGTTACATAACGCAAGCAATGGGGATGGCAATTTGCAACAGAGAAAACCACAATCCATAAAGGTTGCATCTCTTGTGAAAAGTCAAGAGGCCAGTAGGGGCAGGAATCCTACAGTCCACCCAGATTTTACTCTGGACCAGGAACTGAGGCAAAAGTGTTCCCAACCGTCTCCACAATGTACTCAGGCATTGTCGGGGCCTTTGAGCTCTGACTCCAGAGACTCGGCCTAACAAACTAAGGGACAGGACCAACCCTGAAACTCAGGATGTGCTGACCATCGTGGAAGGTAGGCAGAGTTGAGAAAAAGTTTCTTCAGAGAACCAGAGGAGGCAAGAGGGCTCTCAGACATGTGGCATATGCCACACATCTCTGAATTAAGCTACAAACCATGGATGACAATGACAGGCCCAAACAGGACAAAAGAATTTGCAGAGGAGCCGTGGCCAGAGGAAGAAATAACAGAGCTGGGTGACATAAGACTAGCTGCTATCAGATTTGTGGGAGAATGTGGAGAGGAAAATGCCATTCTTTCTTTAAAAATCTTGTATGTTTGCTTACATTTATGTCTGTGTGTTAAGTGCACACAGAGCCCATGGGGGTTGGCAGTGGGCATCTCAAGTTTCCAATCCTCTAGGCAAGTGCTCTTAACCACTGAGCCATCTTTCATCCCAAAGAGCACCCCCCCCTTTTTTTTTTCTTTTTGGTTTTCTGTGTAGCCCTGGCTACCATCTGTAGACCAGGCTGGCCTTGAACTCAGATCTGCCTGCCTCTGCCTGCTCAGTGCTGGGACTAAACGTGTGCGACACCTCTTCGAGCACTGCTTCATTCTGAGCCATGCACTGCCACTTGCACCCTTTCCTTCCACAAGTTTCCTTGAGCCTCTGCTAAAAAACACAAACTAGAAGAATCTGTAGGGCACATTCAGTTTATCCTCGGCAGCTCTTTTTTACCTCAGCAGACATTATCTACTTTATACATGGCAGCTAGACAGCCTGTCAAGAGACGTTAAAGATAAAATCCTTATTTTAGAAGAAATCGTGCAGTCTCTGTGAAAACTGTGAAGGTATTTCTCAGACTGAGAAGATTAAATGGGGTAAAGCACCTTGAGGGACTTTATGAGAGGAAGGGACAAAAGAATCCCTGGGTTGGCTTTATGAAGTGACCCAGAGACACTACAGAGCTGATGGGTCCTAGGTAAAACTAGCCCTTGGGACTTAGAATATATGAGTGGACTTCCATTAACAGTTACTGTGGGAGCATACAATCTCCGAGCTCCCACTCACTTGGGCATTTCCTTACAGGTAGAGCAGTTAGGGTTATGTTGGCAATGACCTTGAATACAGGAAAGAACAATCTGCTACAGGGCGTTTTCTCCAACGACAACCATTCACCACTGCTAACCCTGCAGCAAATAACCTGGTGAAAGACACTTTGAATCTGAATGTCTTGATCACTCCAGCAAACTCAAATGCTTTCTAGAGCTGCACAGGAGATGAGGAGCTAGAAATAACCCTGTGTTCAGAAGATATGCCTACCAACAGCAAAGCACTTCGGGTACACATAAATGCTGTGTAGCTTTGAGGGAGAGGCCCCAGACAATAACAAGAATCCCCAGCTTATTAATAGAAACCAAAATGCTACATTATACTCTGGGCAATCTTGTGATGTTTAAATCTTGTCAAGCAATTGAAACATTAGCAAGGCATGGTGGCACATGCTCATAATTGTAGCAACTGGTAGGTATAGGCAGGAAGACTAAGAATTCAAGACTAACTCTGACTGCATAACAAAATGGAGGTAGGCCTGGTCTACACAGCCAGTCAGTCTAAAAACAGGTTGGTGGGTAGGGGCTGTGAGATGGGTCAGTGGGTGAAGGTATTTGAGTTTGATCCCCAGAACCCAAATAAAGGTAGGACAAAAGGAGCTAGAAGGGTGGCTCACAGATTAAGAGTGCTCGCTACTCTTCCAGGGTACCTGGGTTCAATTCCCAGCACCTACATGGTGGCTTACAACTATAACTCCAGTCCTGGGAATTGGATGTTCTCTTTTGGCTTCCACAGGCATTGCACATGTATAGTACACAGATATACACATAAGTAAACACCCATACACATAATAAATAATATTTTTAAAGATTTTAAGTGTAGAGAACCAACTCCATAACATTTTGCTCTGACTCCACATGTGCTCCATAGTATACACACTCACACATAATAATAATAAATAAAAATTTTTAACATAAACGATTTAAAAATCAAAGGATGGAGCTGGAGAGAGGATCAGCAGTTAAGAGAGAATACACTGCTATAGAGGACCGAGTTCAGTTCCCAGCACTGATGTCAAGTAGCTGACAACTTCCGGAAACTCTAGCTCCACTGGCATCAGACACCTGAACCCATATGTTCATACATAGACACATACACACACATACACACATGCACAGGCACAATAAAAAAAACAAAATAATTTTTTTTTTTTTAAAGCAGGGAGTTGGGGCAGCCAGAAGTCATTGGTAAATCATCATTGGACCAAACGAACTGTAAGGACATCTAGCCCCCAGAGCACCACTGTGCAAAGTGTGGTCTTGATGATGATAACTATTTAGATGTCTAAAGACACCAGGGCATGTATAAGTTTTCATACTGGTTTAAAGAGCAATATGGACTAACTCTGAGCTTGGAAATTCACAGGCATATGGACCCCTCTACATAACGCCCCGGCTCACACTGACTGAAAGGCTGTGCACATCAAAGTTGACCCATGAAACTCCCAATCCCAGGGCAGGCCAGTCTCTCGAACAACAGACTGGAGAGATGGTGAGTCCTTTCTAGGCTGTGCCATGCCTTCTAAGAGTAGGCTTTCATTGTGTGGAACAGAGACACCTAAGATCTGCACCACATCAGTTAGGCATCTTCCTCTGGCCTCTCCCCTAAGGGGGTTTGGACAAAGAGAAGTTCTATGACATCATTTAAGTTGGGCAGATGGAGAAGTCCTTCTGGCTGCTGGCTTTGTTGGGTTATCCTGAGCAGCTGCCCCCTTGTCCCTGTACTGCAGGGAACAGAGAATTCTACTTTGATGACTTCTGTACAAGATATAGAAACATGGGGGTGGGGGGAGTTTCCCTTATTTCAAAATAGCCCAGGACAAATGAAAACTTCTTGTACCATAACAACACAGTCAAAGGGAAATTTGTATGGTGTTCATTTTCTAAAATGTCACCCCACAGAGACAAACCTACACCTCTGCCCAAAGGTCATGATAAAAAATGTGGTTGGTGGAACCATCCAAAATAGCCAAAGAGTTGTTTCAAGTAGCAGCTTCATACATGACTGGGGACAAAAGTGGGTGAGAAAAACAGGTTCCAGCCCAAGGTCTACAATCTCAGGCCTAAGGCTCAAGCTTGGCCTGTGCCTAGGAACCAAGTCTGACCACAACACAATCTAGTGATGTACACATGGACACTCAACCAATGCCAGCTCTGTAAGGGAAAAGCAGGTAACCCCCACATAGTTGAACCAAGGTTCTTCTGCAGGCACACAAAATTCATCCCCTTTCTCAGGGTTGGGACAGCATAGTTTTCCATGTTCTCACTGGCCACTGGAAGAGTTGTGGGAGTGGCCAACTAGAGACAGGCACACTGCCAAAGGTACGCAGGGATGACAGGAAGGCCTGTGGTCAAGTTTGCCCCTCCAAGGCTATTATCCCAGGACCTTTTTTCCTTTGGAAGCACGAAGAAAAAGCTTTTTCCATATATATCCTCCCAACGGCCAACAGCCAACAGCCTCCCTACTACTAAGCACAATTTTCATGGAAGTACTACAAGGCTCGATTCAACAGACTCCTCCGGCCTTCTCCTTTTTTCTCTCCAGCCCAAGGTCCAGAGTCCTCCCAGAATTTTATGTTTTATGTTTCCTTCTGATATAGAGGGAGTGGACATTCACACAGGCCGTATACTTAACAACAGCCTATTTCAGACCAGGACCAGCCCGGTAGCAAGCAGATACACAGCTTTTCTCCACACTCTGCCCACCAGCAGGTACTGGTATGGTGGAGTGGGTTCTGATACTGGTGCCTGATTAGCTGGCTCTAATGAACTAGAAACCATCTTTATACCTAAAAATGACTCTGCTCCTGATCAGCCTCCCCAAAGATTACTATGTGAGCATATCTGGGCCAAGCAAGAACAGAGCTATCACTTGCTCCTCGCTACTTACCAGGATGCTCGGGTGCTTGCCACTGACACATTTTCAAAAGGCTCTATGACATCCACTAGCCCAGGAGCCACCGACCTGAGTGAATGAAGGAGTCCTTGCCTATAGCAAACCCAGCCAAGGCATCAGGTCAGAGACCCTCCCATTCCAGCTCAGTAGAAACACTGGTAGATCCCCGGCAGGTCCAGATGGAGCAGCAGAGAGCACAATCTGAATACAGGGAAAGAAATGGCTGCAGATTTCCAAAGAGACCAGTATGCAAGTGCACAGGGTTCCTGACATGGCTGAACAAAAGAAGTCAAAGGGCCTGGGGGAGCTCTGAGCTGAGAGTTTCAATCTGAAGAACATCAGGGCTATGGACTGCTTACAGAGTGGAGGTCAGAGGGCAGTGCAGCACATTGGGCTGGGCTCCTCTGCCTAGACAGATATTTCCCCAACCCTCAGAGGAGATGAGCTCATTTCCAATGCTGTGTCTTTAGGCCAAGGAGCTCTGGTGTCCATCCTTCTATCAGACTAAGTCCTCTGCACTTCTGGTTCTCTAAAATGTAGATACACACCAGGAAACAAGAGGGAGGACAAGGTTGCATGTCCATGCTCTGCAATGACAGTGGCCACTCTGTTACTTAGAATGTGGCCAGTGTTTCTGAAGAACTGGATTTCACATTCCATTTAGTTTCATGGGCCCTGTGACTACCAGCCTGAACAACACAATCTGGAGTACAGAGCATCATATAAAGCAAGGGTCAGGACTTTCTGTATAGGGACAGGTAATAAATAGTTTAGGCCTCACAGACCATCTGGTCTATAAACTGCATAGCTACTTGAAGGCAGCCATAGAAATGGGTGTGACTGGTGTTAGAGTAATGGCTCTGTGGCTGAGAGTGCTTGCTGCTTTCTCAGGAGCCCTGAGTTTGATGCCCAACAGCCATATCAGATGGCTCACATCTGTCTGTGACTCCTGTTCCAAGGACCCCTCTGGCCTCTGAGGGCAGCTGCACCCATATGAGCATACCCACCCATAGACATACATACCTACACATAACCAAAAATAATAAAAAAATAAAATTTTAGAAATGGGTGTGGCTGACTTCCAATATAACTTTATTTGTAAAAGCAAGCAGCAGGTCAGATTTTGTCATCTGGCTATAGTTAGCCAACTCCTGACCAGAGTACAGGGTTGGGAGTTCAAGCCTCGGGACTATTACCAGCTGGATGACCCTGGACATTTACTGAATGTCCTTCATCCTTTACTTTACCTTAAATCCTTTACTTTCTTAAAGGTGTCAGTAACACTGGAAGTACGGCTCATTAATAGAGCACAGGCTGGCACATGTACAAGGGTCTGGGTTGGAACCCCAAAACACACACATGTACCGGAACAAAAGCACTCACCTCTCAAGGTGGTTAAAGGGATTAAAAGAGAGAACTGCAACACATTTAACACCTCTCCCTCCCCACCCCCTTTAAGTGCTGAGATCTACCATGCAAGACAAGGTCCAAAAAGGTCCTTGTGAACTAAATGGAAGCAGCAAGTCCTGAAGGATCTGACTCATACCGCCCCGTAACTCCTCTACTGTGGATTCCCAGCCTGCTGATAGGAAAACTCCAACCAGAGAAGTAAAGTACAGCCAGTGCTCAAGGTCAGATGCAATCCAAGGGCAGGGCTAGGGCAAACAGAACAGGGGTTCCTGGTTCCTGGTCAGCCTTTCTTGCTCTCAGTCATCCCAACTGATGGTGGCCCTACCAAAGTGCTGCTTAACCAACTGTATCATCTGTACTGATCTGGGACTTCAGTGGCGGGAATCACACAGAAGCAGAGTCAGGGCTGGAAAGATGGCCCAGTGATTAAGAGCACTTGCTGCTCTTGAGGGGCATGGGGTTTCAGTTCCTAACACCTATCTGGCAGCTCACAACTACCTGTAACTCCAATTCCAGGGGATGTAAACCCTCTTCTGGCTTCCACAGATACCAGTCACACATGTGGTACACATGAGACAGGCACGCATACACATAAAATAAAAGCAAGTTTTGTTTTTTCATTTTTTTGGGTTTTTTTGTTTTTTTTTTTTTTTTTTGAGACAAGGTTTCTCTGTGTAGCCCTGGCTGTCCTGGAACTCATTCTGTAGACCAGACTGGCCTGAACTCAGAAATCCACCTGCCTCAGCCTCCCAAGTGCTGGGATTAAAGGCGTGTGCCATCACTGCCCGGCAAAAAGCAAGTTTTTAAAAAGAAAGAAACAATAACATCTTAAGATTTTGACATGTCAAGTGATCCTAGGTACTGTTCTCAGCTCCATGCCATCACCAGTAACCACAGGAACACCCTTCCACGGTTGCTATCCTCTTCTGTGCAGGATCATGTGACATTTGACACACTGGAGAACCAGGTGAATTCAGGCTGTTGAGCACAGCACCACTTTCCCACGAGGCCTCCAAAATGGAAACCTGCTTTCCTGTCCTTGGCCACTGCTCTTTGCAACACCTTCCAGAGTCACACAGCTTTCCACAGGAGGAGGTCAGCTTTAACATGAACTGGGTGAAAGCTTGTTTCTTATTCTACTTGGGGCTGAGCTTTAGTTCCCACCCACACACAGTACCTGTCCTTTTTCCTCTCCTCAGTCCATCTACTATGGGTACCACTAGGACTACCACCTTCTCCAGAGACACAATACATAACCAGCTATGATCCAACCCTTGCACCAGCAGCAACAAAGGGCCTGCCCCCACAAATTAAACAAAGGCAAATTGAGACATAGGCATTCAGCCTCTCAGGTGACAGCATCGGGGTTCAGTCCTCTCCTCAGCCTCAGCTCAACACCAAAACCTAGGCCTCCTAGGCCTCTGTCTCAAGGTGTACTCAAAGCCTAGCAGTGACTGATAACATCAGGTCCCTTCCCAACTTTAATTCCCCCAGGACAGGAATAATAATAATAACATCTTAAGATGGGCAGGAATGGCTGTGCTTGGCTGTTCTCTCTCAAATACAGGGGGAGGAATGGGTTGGGTCAGGCATGTCACATTGGTTCAAAGCCCAGCAGGAAGCTAGCAGGCCAGGAAGCTCTGCAGGGGAAGAAAGCAGACTGCTGGTCACGCACTTATGTAGCAGAGAACCATGCCACATAACTGTGACTTCCTGCAGTCTTTTCTACAACATACAAGAGTATGTCTAAGATTCATACAAACTAAAAGGAAGAACAGGTATTTCCCCAAGGCAAGCCACACCCATTCATTCAGCTGTGGCCTACCAGTGATCCACAAAAGATCTCACTTACTCTGGCCATGGCATCCTTTGGCTGCAGCACTACAGCTCACCTTTGGGCTCAGCCAAGCCCAATCTGTCTTCTCCCTTCCCTTGAATGGGTCAAGCCTTCCTGGGAATTAGATGAACAGGAGGTTCACTGCCCAATCCCACCTCAGGAGTCAGTGCTGATGAGCAAAACCTACAGGCCTTGGAAGAGATACCCAAAGGGCCAAGCTGGGCGCTGAGTCGCCGCCTCCGCACAGGTTCCTTATTTTTCTTCCTTCTCTTCCTCTGGGCCAGAGTCACATGCTACACAATCAACTGGGTCTGGAATTTGGGCTGGCATCTGAAGGCCATGGGGCTCAGGAGGGCCAGCCGCCAGCAATCAGGTGACCTGGGCAGGCTGCTTCCCAGGTCCTGTGTCAGCAACTCCCCCACCCTCGAAGAACATGCTTTAACAGAGCCCAAGGGGCAGCAAAGCTTCTTTCCGATCACATCAACACGATGAGAAGCTTTTTCCCCTTGGTGCTAATAGGGTGGGAACGTTTTACAGTGAGTCAGATCTCTGTAATTCATGTCAGGCTGAAATGCACCAATACAGTACAGGCACGGGTAAAATGTAAGCTGCTCCCGCAAGTCCCAAGTGCTCCACTGAATGCTCCCTGTGACTAAAATAAACTAGATCAAGTCACTCTGGTCATACAGGCAGTGCAGGGATAGCCTAGGGCCTGCTCCAAGGTCAAAGGGCAAGACCCTCAGTCACTTGTGTCACCAACAAGATGGCACCTAGTGGAGCCTACTAGAGAAGATGGACTCCTTTGGCTTGCATTCCAGAGTTGCACAGATATCCATATGGGCAGGCCCAGTTCCTGTGTAAACTAGGTCTTACTCATCAGGTGGAACCTAAGCACCTGATGCTTACTCCTGCCCCTCACCCACCCCTTGCCTTTGTGAACCACATCCTTCCTAGGTCACACACTGGCCTCCAAGCTGTCTGCTCCTATCCTGGCCTGTGCCGTGGTACCACTCTCCAGACACAGAACCTTCAGACCTGCAAGCATCAGCTTGACGTTCCTAGTTCACAACCCTTGGAACTCTGCAGCCAATCTGGCTTTGACCAGCTTAACTTTTCCCATCTACTCATATGTCACCTTGGTGCCCAACATCCTGAGTGCCAGAGAGATGGTTTCCTGCGACTGTTGTCCCTTTTGCATAGACAACTGTTCTCCAAGTCTGGCTAGTTTCTCATCTCTAGCCTTCATCTGTCCATACCCCTCCTCATTCCTAAGATTCAAGTAAAATGCCCCCTCTACCCCTGGCTCCAAGTGACCTCCTTACAACTTCCACAGAATTGTGTGACTCTTGTGTACCTGTGTCCACACACCTCCACTACAGTAATCACACTGTGTGGCCCTCCATAGGAACCCTGCGAACAACGGCAATGACTACCATAACCCAAGCCTTCGTGCTGTGGAGCTAGGATTTGAGATTCTCAGCTCTCGGCTCTTTGGGGCCTAAGAGTGTGTCAGACAGGTATTTATCAGATCTGACAAACTCAGTGTAGCTCTTATACAGTCACTATGACAAGCAGGGTCTGTGCTTTCCACAAAACCAGTGACTGGGTTGGAAGAAGGAACACAGTAAGACAGACCACTACCAAGGGGGAGGGGCTGCCACAGCACAGAACCAGAGCTCCTCCCAGAAGTCCATAAGTCTGCCTTCCTCTGTCGAGGGATGTCTCCCAAAACTGCCAAAAGTACAGAAGAAAAATTCAGTATATAACTTGGATAGGTATGGTGGTAGACACCTATAATCCTAGTACTCTTCCTGGAAGCTGAGACAGGAAGACCATAAAGCCAGCCTCGGCTACATAATAAGTGTGAGACCAGCACAGGGAAAACTGTTTCACAAAACAAACAAACAAACAGGGAAAAGAAAAAAAAAACAAAAAACAAAAGCAAAAAAAAAGAAAAGGAAGGAAAACTGTGCCTGTTCTGCCCTCCCCACAGGAAGCTGAGTTATGACTGATAGTGATTTAATACTCCAGAGACACAGAGGTCAGAAGGACTAGAAATGTTCAGCCCAGGGACAGCTCCATGCCCAGAACACAAGAACACACAAAAAGGTGAAAGAGAACTAATTTCAGGAAGTTGTCCTCTGACTTCCACATGTACACCATGACAGGCCACGGACACACACATGCATGCATGCACGCACGCATACAGATGTATAAACACACAGACATATGTACACATATGCCTTCAAAGCAATCAGAACTATGAACAGTACCTGAGGAACAGTACTTTAGGTTGACCCCCTGGCCTCTGCATCCATATGCATAGGCATATGTGCCTGCATAGATCCACACTCGTACACAGGGAGTGGGCAACCTGCATCAATAGAAGCACTGTGAACACACAGGCTCTGTCCTGTGTTACTGGATCAAGTTGTCGTCTGGCTTCCACACTAGTATCATGGCAGGCACCCACAGCTTAGCTAAACTCCTGTTCCTTGAAGAGACTGTGGTCATGTTCAGGTGGTGGTGGGGTTCTAGAGGAACTGGAGAGAGCGCTCCAGCTGAACCACACCCAGTACTGAGTGCTGACCTGTCACCAGTGTCAGAGATGGTACCCCACAGAGAGGGAGTGCCTACCAGTGATACCAACTGCAAACTCTGACACCAAACCTGAGAAGTGATAAATGGGCCCCCTCACCCTCTGCCCGGATAGGCACACCCAAGGTTATAGAGAATCCACTCACAGCAGTCAAACTGAGAGGAGCTAAGATCCTGAGGCAACATCACCATCATACATACATACATTTAATTTTCTATGAGCCAAGCAAATTCACTTTTAGTAAACAGATTTAGTTTCTTAAAGAGAATGCTTAAAAGATTTCACTACTTTTAACTCTTGTTTGAAAGCACACACTAAAAACTAAATTATAATGCATAATTTCAACTCATCTCCCTGAAAAAGCCATAAGCCCTAAGGTCAGAGTAAATGCCTGTCCAGAAGAGCTCAGCTAAAGGCCACCCTGCTTTGCACTGTGTCCTCTACCAGATAAGCCCAGGAGTCCTCCGACTGTCCTTCCAATGGCACATTTGCCACTAATGGCCATTGGACTCTAGGCATACCCAACCCACAGGATGAAGGTTACCGTATTGCAGAGGAGAGAAGTCAGGGAAGCAGAGACACCTGCTTCAGGCCACATGGTCAGCACGCAGGGAGGGTGTGGTGTGATAGAAGGGCTGAGATTAAATCCCAACCACCTTTTCAAGAGGGCAAGAGATTCCTCTAAGCAATGCCATGGGGCCAGTGCACTGAACAAAAAGTAAACTAACGAAGTAAGTTGCCCATCTCCAAGCTGGACACTCAGCAAGACCCCGGCAACGTCTGCAGGATAATCATGGGACAACCTGTCATGGAGAATTTGCCCTCTCCCTGCCCTGTACCAGGCCCAAACTAACCTCACTCACTGCCACAGAGACTTGGGGGCTTAGAGGCCAACACCTCATGGAGCACACCTTGTCCTGGCTTCTGGTCTTTCCCTCCAGCCCCGTCTCTCAGTGAGGAACACTAGAATACTGGCTGAGCACGCTGAATCATCCACCTCTCAGCTAAGGTAAGCATGCGCCTGCAGAGAGGCAGAAAATGGCTCTGTCACCCAAGAGCAAGTGAATATGCGCTGATTGGTTGAAGAATTCTGAGTGGCAGTGATTTGGTCAGCCCACACCTGTGTGAAAGCCTGAGGCTGGGGTGAGATCCCAAGAGAGATCACAGCAGTTGGGTGAAGACTCAGGAGGTGCAGGCAATCTCAGGAGTCACCTTACTTCCAGAGGGCTGGATCTCTCTTCCTCTAGTCTGAACTGAGAGGTCAGAGAAGCTCTCTCTCCAAGGCCACTGGCCAACTACGCACTGTAATCCTATGAATAGCTTTGAGCTATGAGGTAAAACCAGGTCTGACCTTCATTTCATAGAAAGATTACTGAGCTGTGCCCTGGACCTAAACTGTATCCTGCCTCCCCTGAAACCATTATATGTTACACCTCCAGAAAGTCCAGAGGAAGCCTCAAAAGGCTTGAAAGAACCACTCTGAAAACACAGCCCCGGCAGCCTCCTGCCCTCTCCAGCACTGAGGAAGGTAGCTTAGAGATCGCAAAAACCCTGAGCAGCAACTGGGTGACCACAACAGAAACAGGAACTACCTGGGTGACGAACAGCGGGCACCTTGCCCAGAGGTGAGTACCTTTCAGATGCTTCTTCACAGAGATGGAGGCAGCAGTGGAAAATTCCAAAGGCTCTGCTCCACTCCTGCATGAGAAGGCCCCTAATCCCCTGCTAAAGAGACCCAAGTATGGTAGGGTCTGCCCTGTTCCTCAGTCTCGAATGTCCAACGGAATCAACTCAGGAGCATTAGAAATACCAGTGCTTGAGTCCTTCCCCCATTGCCCAACCCCAGCCATGCTTGGAAGTCGTGACATAATCAGGCAACTGGATTTTTTTTTTTTTTTTGAAACCTCTACGATAAGTAATTCACAGCCATGCAGGAGGGCGACTGCCCTGCCATCTAGAAATTCAGCACACAGGGATCTAACACTCCCCCACCCCTATACACACACAAACTTTTTAGAGAAAGAAAGGTTGAAGACCTAAGCAGGGAGGCCTTGCTGAAGAGTACTCCCCCACATCACATCCACACACTGGACTGCCTGCACTGAACCATCTGTCTGGGAATGAGGAGTCCCTGCCCAGCTCTGGCAGGGGCAAACCCAGTTCTCCTGTGCTGGAAGATGTGCAACTGTGTTCTCTGATTACTTCAGACATGTAAACAAAATATGATACTTATACGAATCTGGGGTGGCAAGCACCACAACATAATTTACTTTGAGACATCTGAATTACAAATGCACAAAAAAAGCTAGGGGAAAAAAAAAAAACCCACATGCCTTTGGAAACCCTTTTAACAATCTCTTGAACCTTAAGTGGAAAAAATGGAATCTGAATAAACGAGGTGGCTGGAGTTGCCAAATTTACTTCCTGTTTCCCCCAGAAGGTCACTGGGAATAATTACATTTTCTTGTGAATCTGTCTTTTGTAAAGTTCAAGCAAAACATCTCCGTCTCCCCAGCTAAGGCCCTGCTTTTGGGCCTGCAGAAGATAGAACTCAAGAATTCAATTAAAGAAAAAAAAAGGGGGGGGCGGTGGGCACAGGGCAGGGAGAAGAGTGGAGAAACTGGCAGTTAAAATTTGTAAGTTTTGCTGTTGTGCTAACAAGACTAAACAAAATTTATGCTCTGAGATAAAACAGAACCTAGTGCTCTAGCTGTGACACTCAAGACTGATAGCAGGGTGGAGGGGAAAGCAGGCTTTTCAGCCAGCCAGACTCAGCAGCTGCTACTGCCTTCTCTGCCTTCCAGCTGTGTGGCCTTGGACCAGGTATCTGGTTTCTCAGGACC
The DNA here is from genome assembly GCA_030674055.1 of Rhabdomys pumilio. Lineage (NCBI taxonomy): Eukaryota > Metazoa > Chordata > Mammalia > Rodentia > Muridae > Rhabdomys > Rhabdomys pumilio. The sequence goes on from JANHMN010000003.1 coordinate 120,429,056, forward strand.
TCAGTTTCCTCTGTGGAAGTAAGGGCTGGCAGTGTTCTAGGAGGCCAGGCTCAGGAGTGCCTTCCACACCCCGTGGATCTTGAGAGTCTCACAACAGCCTGCATTTATTGGGCTACAGCCTTAGGGACAGCACTGGGAGAATCCGATTCTTTGTATAGTGCAAGAAGGGAAAGGGAAAGAGAGAGGAAGAGTCAAATGTTGGCCTGCCACCCATCCTGGGTGTTTACTAACACGATTTACTGTCACCTGCCTGAGAGTGATACAGTGGAATGCCTCCGAGGTTTGCTCTCCTTTCCATGATGTCCTAGCAAGATCTGGCCACACTGCTCCCATCCCCCAAGCAAAAGGCAGCTTCCCTTCCAGCCCCCACAGCAGGAGAGAGACCGGTTAAAAGAGTGGGGGTGCCTGTCACACTTCTCTGTAACCCCTGACGTGATGTGAAAGTCTACAAGGTAGACCCTTTGAAATGCAAAATCTTGCCGAGTCCTTCAACTGTGTTTTTATTTTCTCGGGTTCCAAGGGCTGCTTGCAGACCCACCCAGCAGCACTTTCCCTCTCAATCAATTGGCATTTAACGACGACCATGGGGGGAGGTGGAGGGAGGATGACCAAGGACATCTCTATTTTTTTTTTTCAGAAAAGCTCAAGTGTCTCCATTCACTTAGGGGTAGGGGGACAACTTTGTTCTTGGCTCCAGTCTCCCAGCACCCCCTCCAAAACACCCTGAAGCCAAATCTCTCCCATTTTATTCACAAAGCATTAATTTCTGCTCAGAACCTCAGAGCATTTTCATAGACGAGAATACAGATTCCCTCTGACCCAGTTCCTTAAGATTAAGACAGACACCATCAAAATCACAACCCAAACGTACAAAGGCCAAACGTTCATGCAAAACCACATGCACTAGGGGTCTACACTAAGTCAGCCCAGTTACCTTTAAAACAACGTTGTTTGGCAAGGAAAATGACTTCACCATATGAAGAACCCTAGGGAATGGAAACTGCTTTTGAATATAGACTTTTCAGTGGCGTGGTCATTAATCATGTTAATGTAAACTGTACTAAAACAAAAATTTTCTAAGCAAGTCTCGGGGCACATCAGCATATCTAAGCCTCCGGGTTTGTTTCCAAAGTTCACAATCCCAGCACGCAATGAAGCTACTGTTAATGGGGTCAGCTATTACTAAGCAGTTCCCAACCCTGGAGAATAATAAAGGTGATGGAGTAGACAGAAAAAAAAAACCTTCATAAAGTTAGGCAGGAAACAAACAGAAATTAATCAGAGGAGACGAAGCACACGAGTTTTGGGAAAGGGTATTCACTGAACAAGTGGGAACACAAGCTCCTCTGGGACAACGTTTAAGAAGAAGAGCCCTCAGCATTTCTGGCAGCACCCAAGTCCCTGGACTGTTCTGTTTCACAGCGTGGAGAGCAGGGCAGCAGCTGGACGAAGAGAGAAGAGGAGGAACAGAGCCCAGCAGAGCTAAGTGGCTGAGCCCAGCCAGACCCAGCCATGTGCTTCATGCTGGCAACAAACCGGTTCTTTCGAGAGAGGAGGAGTCTGACAAAAAGGACAGCTGCAGCAAAGCAAAAGCAGAGAGGCAAATAACCTCGAGAAAGCCCTGAGATTGGGGTTATCCCCATAAGTTAAAACAAAAAACAAACCACCTTTGGGGTTTGCAGAACTACTTAATCTATTAACACTCCCTCCCCTCATCGCAGGATCAATTAAACAGAGTCTGTCCACATCTGGTTTCCATCTAAAACCAAAACTTGTCCTATCAGCATATTACATAACAAATTATGCCTGCAGGTTTCTTTTATTACACATCAGAGAGGTGTGCACGGTGCTGGTGGTTGTGCTGACCTGAGTGTTTATTTCAGTGTTTCTTTCCCCATCATGGGCACAAACAAGCTTTCCAGACTGTGCATGATTTAACCCTAGAAAGTCTCATGCCTGAATGACACATCAGCTGGGACAGAGGACCCAGCCCTCAACCCTCAATGCCAGCTGAAGAGGAGTGGCTGAGAAGGGTGTGCATTTTAAAGAGCTCTGCGGGCACCAGATTGCTCCACAGTGTCCCCTGCTGACAGAATTTAAACACAGCTCCTGAAGGGGGAGGAGAACTAGCTTTTGCTGAGTTTCCATCGTGGGTCAAACACCAGTTCAAGAAACTCCTTAAAACAAACCAGCTTCTACAGAACTGTGGGATGGGGATGCTAGGGGTTGCCGACTAACAAGGGGCAAAAGAAAGATTAGGAGAGAGGAAGAGAGGGAGTGGAAGAAGGGATGGTTAGGGTAGATAGAGAAGGAAAGAGAGGAGACAGGAAGGGGGGGAGGGGAGAGGGAGAGAGCAGGCGAGCACCCAGGAAGGGCTTCCTGTAAACTGTCAGTTTAGTGGCTCCTCTATGAGGACCTTGAAGTATCTATCTAAACCCTTTCCATGACATACCTACTGCACTGAAAATAAAGGGGAGAAGCTGATTAGAATCATTATCAGTCAAAAACAGTGAACTTATCCTGTCTTCAACAACCTTAAAGTCCACGTCTGCAGCCATGACAAAGCCAGCTTTTCCAGAATGTTTGCTTTGATGTTAAAATGAATGTACATCACACTCTTCTAAGGGGGTGGGGGAGACAAGTCCTTGAGCAGAGCTATTTCGAACTGGTCTCAAGAGCATCTTGTTCCCTATGTGGACAATTGGGAGAAAACCGTAGGCATTTCCCAAGCCTCTTAGATTTCTTGACTACCGCAGCATCCAGAAACTGGATCAACACACCCCTGGGTCTACAACTACAGTTACTAAACCTTATGACTCAAACCTTCTTTCTCTAAAAGGGGCCTATCACCTGGAACAAGTTTTCTGCTAATCTAGCGCACAGTATAGGGGGTGGGGGGAGGGGGAATCTACAAACCTTCAACTCACTGTCAGAACTGTAACTGAGATAAGTCCCTGTTAAGTGAGCAAATTAAAATGAAACCAAAACCTGGCCCAGTCAGGATCGTGAGCTTCACGAGTGGGCAAACTCCATTCTTTCCGCGGGGACTCAAACCGAGTCACATCATTCAAAATGAGAATCCAGGATTCAGCAAGGAGGGATTCCCACTTCCAGGCAGGCGTGGAGACTACTGGGAACACATATGCTAACATGTCATTTGGAGGTCTGCTAATATGTTGAAGGAGCACAAGACATTTGCCTGGCTTCCTGGGCCAATAAACAATGTCATTCCAACTCTTGAAGCAGTCAACAGAAAACAGTCCCTTTTCTCCACCGTCCAATAATTTAACAAACATTTGTTCCTGTTGAACCACCACCAGCCTAGCTCCATCTGCACCAACTCCTGCGAGACAAGTAAGGAGGCGGCAGCGGCTGCACAAATGGGGCCAGGACCTGAATGCAACCCACGACAGGGGCCCTTTCCCAACACCAGAGTCCTGATTCTACCGTCTGGAAAACTCAAGAGTGTGGCCTATAGGAGGCAGAATCCCATTCACCAAATGCTGCAAAGAGCGTTTCTTTGTTCGCCATGGTACTAAGTACAGTACGTGTTAATGAACCCGGTGGTCAGAAGGAACAAGCCTGGCATCAGGGGGCGTCCGAAGGCGAGGGTCCAGAGCAAGCCTGCCCACGCAATTCCAGGACCTTATCCCACACACCCCCAAACACTGTTCCCCTAGTCTGGGGGCGGGGAGGGTGAATGAGAAGCTTGTGTGTGTGTGTGAGGGGGGGTGGTGATCGAGAAAACACTTGAGTCAACTCAAACCACCCTCTTCAGATTCTGGGTTTCCAAGTCTCTTACATCCCGGTTCCACCAAGAGAAATCTCTAGCTGGGAAACTGACTCCCACCGGCTCGCAAATCAAGGACTGGCAGAAAGAAAAAAAAATGTGACTAGGTTAGTATCCTGTGACGGACGGCCCTCTTCGCCATGTGCAAAAACCACGCCGGCATAGGCGACCCCCACTCCTTAAGCCCTGGCTGCGGCCACGCCGCCTGCTTTCCCTCCCGAGGCAGAGCGCCCTCTCACCCCCATCGACACCGCGCGGGTCAGTCGGGCAGCCTTGGAGTCGTCCCTGCGCGCCCGCATCCCAGGGGTGGCGGGTGTAAACTTCCGTGAACAAAAGAGTTGTCTGCAAACGATGCGGAACTTCGGGGCTCAGCGCCTTCGCTGCTGCCACAAGCCAGGGCTCAAGTTGAGCCTTAAAGAAGGGGGCTGCTCGGGACGCAGCCGTCTCCGCAGCCGTCCGCCGAGCCGGCGGAGCGCAGACTTTTCTGCAGCGCTAGGTGTGCTCTTCCCCGCCAGCGCGCTGACAAGTCTCACGCCTGCACCAGGGCGAGCAAGAGTCGGCGCCGGCAGAAACCACCCAATCCGCCGCCTAACAAGGAGACAGGGAGAAAGAAAGCCAGCAGCATTAAGGAAGGAAAGAGCGAGCGCAGCGCACACGAGCCCAGCTTCCCCCGCCGGCGCCGGAGAGCTCGCACCGACCCTGCTCTGGACCAGCCCCCTGGCGCCGTTGCCCGGCCGGGTCGCTTACTGTGCGCGCCGGACGCGGGCCGTCGCTACTAGCGCTCGCCAAGTCGTCCGGGCTGCCCGCCCGCGTCCGCCGTGCGCACGCTCTCCTGCCGGCGCCGAGCGCTTTGTACCGAGCGACTCCCGGGGAGGAGGAAATCGACTTGTCACTTCCTGAACTGTTTGCAACTCGTCCCTTTAACCGACCTCGTCCAAGCTGCCAGTGCCCGTCGCCGCCGCCGGGCCGCCCGACCGCGGCTGCGTGAACTCGGTGGCGCTGTGCGGGCGGCGTCGCGGCCCGGGCGCCCGGCGTGCCGCTACGAGGTGCAGTGCGCGCAGCCGCCGGTGGGCGGGGAGTTGGGGGGGGTCACAGCGCGCCTCAGTCAGGACTGCCGGGTGTCCAGTGAACCCGCACCGCGCACCCCTCACGCCTGGAGGCCGGGACCTGGGGAAGTAGCACCGCACAAGTCTGGATTGAAACTCAGGCCTCGTGGGCTTTAGATGGCCAGCTTCCGGGTTTGGCTTCGCAGTTTAAAAGAATCTGAAGCGAACAAGACCGCAAAGAGGGGGCGGACCCTGGAGCGGCCACACTTTAGGATAATAAAGCACTGTTCCTGACTCTTGAGTCCAATCGAAATTGAGGAATATGTACTTCAGATGCCACATCCAAAATACATGCAACTGGGGAAGGAAGGATTTGCGGTTGCTAAGCAGAGGCAGGGCATGTTTAGTTCTGTAACTTAGGATGTTGACTTAAGTGCAGGAATGTAACCCTGATAGAATAAGCAGAGTATTTTCATTGTGCAGCTCACCTGGGGGAGGGGACAATGTTCCTTGTGAAACGAGGTCCTAGATTTCCCATCACTCCTTCCTGCTGATGTGTGTTATATTAACCTTATCCAAAGAGAGTTTTTTTTCAAGAGTTCTGTTTTTTTTTTAAGTCCCTATGCCTGTTTTGCATTCCCCTTTGCCAAAAAAACAAAACACCTCATTACTTTACATGGATTGTGTCTGCACCATTTGAATGGTTCTATTCATAAATCAGGAAACTTTTTCTGTTGCTTCGAGGAACATTTAATTGGTTTTAATCCAATGTTGCAATTCTAGTATCAAACAGAAATGAACAATTAACTTTTTGAGTTTGTGTGCACTTGGGAAACTATTATATTTCATGGCTATTGCTGAAATATTTCAGTTTGTCACCACATTGGACCTATTCTTTTCAGAAAAACATGAGCTAACATATTTCACACTAACTATAGCTCATTCCAGAGGTTCTGCCATAAAATTAAGATGCTCATCAGAAGAAAGGATGTCTGTTCACCTCAGAGAGATGATGTGAACATAAACAACTGAATCACTCTAAGAAGGCCAAGTGTGCTAATACACAGAATACAAAGATGCTGATATCCATAATACATTACTTCCTTTTAAGAAACGTGTTAAGGACCATTTTTTTAAAGGAATAAGAACCACATGTTCTGTCAAAAAAAAAAAAAAAAAAAAAAAAAAAAAAGAAGAAGGCACATGGGAAAAGCAAAGGCTACTAGAATACACTTAAGGTCATTTCCTGAAAGCCGCCTTATAGCACAGCACTACCACCTTAGCCTCCAAGCACTGTAAGAATAGAGTCTAATGCACTAACTTTTTTACTGGGAGACCTAGAGTGACTCCTGCTGGCAAACATTCCATTTATCCCTGCAATTACTAGTTCATCAGGTCAACTTAAAAAAATCAAGATGCCAGGGGTCCTATGCCTGGAAACAATTACTGCAACCATTATTCTTGTTGCTTTCAGAACCATGTTAGTCTCATGAAATTCCACAGATGGGGGTTACAGGAGCTCCTCTGCTCTAACACCTCAGTTTCCAACCCTAAACAGCCTGTTTTTCTGGTTCTTAGCCTTTCTTTACCTTGCCTAGGACTAAAATTCCTGCTTAAGGAGCTGGCTAACCAAAGAAGTTGTCTAAATCTGAATCTTTAAGATTAAAAAGATACACGTTAAGGCTTATGCCAGTCTTCCATAAATGTAACCACATCTTGGGTTTCTTAATGCTAAATGTGACGGCTCTTTATTATAAAGTCCTGTCCATTAGGTTGCTGCATTAAAATTTTGTTTAGTTAAGAACAGACACAAACCCAGTCGACTGCATTTAAGATTAGGCAAGCAGCAAGAGGAAGGGGAACTCAACTGTCTACGTTTTGTTCGTGCCTAAATGGTTAACCAAATCAGAACCAGATTTAGAGCACAACCAGATACCTAAACACAACTTCACAGGCCAGTTCAGAAATAAATCCACAAATCTAAAAAACGACCACCTGTAATTCTGCCATTATCCTCAATAAATACTCTCCTGATTTAGACCATGAAACACCCCGGAAAGTAGAAATTGCAGGTATTACTTAGTCTCTTACTCTAAGACCAATATGAGACACGAGGATAAAGCAATACTGGTTCTTTTGGCTTTTCCCCAAAAGGAAGCCTAGCAAATAGAAGGCTGCTTGTGTGTACAGTATGCATCAGTGTAGCCTTCACTGAGTATCACTGTTACAGCTCCCCAATTCCAAGCTTACAGCTCTTAAGCAACAGGAGACAATAAGGGTGTATTTTATTAAGAAAGGGTGTAACCAACTATAACTTGTATCAACAAGCTAATGAAGTGCTCACCTAAGCACATCTGTGGAGAGGAGGGTAAAGGTTGCTTTTGATATGCACTAAGGAGTGTCTAAAGCAGTTAGTGGGTGTTTTATTTCTATGCCTTTAGAACCAGATCAATGTGATGCTTAAACAACAAAGAGCTAAGCTTGGAGGTTTGAGTCAGTGCAAGCAAATGGTCAGTTTCACATCTATCTGTACCTATGTCTAAGAGCACTCCACTAAAATTATTAAGAGAATAGCCATAGGAATTCATTTAGACTAACAAAGTGAACTAAACAAATGTCAGATGTGTTTGTTATACTGGGTCAACAGAGTATGCAGATGCTCATGTACCAACCCTTTCATTCAGCTTCTAAAAGCCACCGCGCCTCTTTGTCACACTGTTGTATTAAAAGCCAGTCACTCACATTTCACACTGTTCTTCTACATCTGAAAAGAGTTTTTTTTTTTTTTTCAAGCAAACCTTTTAAAGTTGCTTATAATAGATTATGGAAAGACAGACGTCACCAAATCCACCTGAAATGTTATCAAAGAGATTGGCTTCTGAAAGCAAGTTGATAGTATATACTTCTTTGGAAAGTATGTAAACTTTGTGGTCAGAGTTAGAGGCCAAACCTCTGAGCCCATCATGGGGCAATTTTCATCTATAGATCTTAACTCAGAAAAATATCTACAATTTTCCCCACATCTACAATAAATTATAACTAATAGCCCTACCTATTAAATATGTTATAACACATTAATCCTTCGGTTCTTTCCTGTGCTTTTATCAACCATGAAAATGACTTCCAAATCTAGAGCTATAACATATACATGCTAGATACATAAAGCAAAGGATATTTTAACCCGTTTAGAAGCATTTTGATTCTGAAAAGAAAAAAAAAATGTATTTTTTGATTCAAAAGTAAACCAAATTTATTTCCATTGAAAAATAACCACAGCAGTGAATTTAATGATTCCAAGCTCACTCCTTTGATATAGAATAAGAGTTGAAAGCAGCTTGAAGAGGAAATCTGCACATGAGAAGCAGTGACGCTTTGTAACCGAATGTCTAGCACCATTGAGGTATGAAAGCATGCCAGCTGGGACGGCATTGTGTACCACAAAGTGTGGGTTGTAAGCCTATGTCCTGAGCACAAACCCTGGTTTCCAAGTTGGCAGGTGCTGAAAACACAGCAAATGTCACGCTTGCAACTCATTGGACAGAAGACCTCTGGGTAAGGCAAGCTAAAGGCTAAAAAAAAAAAAAAACAGTCAGAGTTAAAACTTGAAAACTCAAATAATTTGGTAGTAACTTTTTTTTAAGTTCCTAATGACTATTATTATTAAGTGCTACAAGAAAGCACAGGGATGAAAAGCAGGCATTAAAGCTTATTCACAGTAAATAAAAAGAAAAACATGTAAGGAATTCAGTTACTAGAAAACTGACTAAACCAATTTTACTATTCTAATACTAAACTTCAAAAAACAAAACCTGGGGTGCTGGAGAGATTACTCAGCAGCTTAGAGTACTTATTATTGCAAAGGACCTGGGTTTGATACTCAGCATTTAATGGTGGCTTACACTATCCATTAGCTCCAATTCCAGCAGCTAAGATGCCCTCTTCTGGCCTCTACAGGCACCAAGCACACATGCAGAACAATATATACACATACAGGCAAAATATTCATACACATAAATAATTTTATGTAAATAATTATAAAAAATTAACAAAAGCACACGTCTGATGTATTTGCAAGGATGGCAACTGAAGTAGATGTTACTGTCACTACATACAACTAGTCATGTATAACACGTTACCTAGAACACCTACCAAAAACACAGCTAAAAACAAGGCACAGTATTGCCCTATGTTTACTTTAGAAAACATTTCAACTGTACTCCTGAACTATACTTACATTCTGATTTCAAGTAAAAAAAAAAAAAAAAAAAAAAAAAAAAAACAACAACAACTTCAAGCCTTTTTTCTGGTTAAAATTCATTTAGTATTTGTAATACAGACCCAAATTATTTTTTTCTCTGTTGAGTATCTGGCATACAAGTCACTGCCTCAAGGCAAACTTACTTTTAATTCACCCTTACCAATATGCTAAAAACTACTGTGATCCTTCCTATTCCACCCCCAAAAAGAAAATTTTCCTTTCATTAGAGAAGAACCAGGTATAGTTCATGACTTCACAGAGCTTAAATATACAATCCAAATTCTGAATGCTTTGGATTTAAAGTATCAAGGGGGAAATGTTGTCTCTGGGTCTACTAGGAGGAGCTGGAGCCCTGTGAGAGTACTTGCCTGGTGAGAGCTTGTGAAGTCTTCACTCTCTTCAGCAGCTTGTCAATAGGCTATATCCAAAAGCTAAGGTATTTTATTTCAATTCATGCCTGGTTCTCTGTTTTCCTTCCCTGCAAGTTTTGTATGAGTTCTCCTGCAGCTATAGTGCAACCATACCTGAAGCATAAAGAGCTAGCTATAGCTGTCGGGAGGAGATTGGCTTCAGAGGTAGGGTGCTTGACCAGAATACATGAAATCCCCAGTATCAGGAGTATCAGGGGGGATACCTGATATGAATGAGAAGTTAGCTTCCTATTTTACAGGATTAATTTATAAATGAGGGACAAAAAAAAATAAAAATTCTCAAAACCTGCTAGGTTAGTCAATCATTGCTTTGTTAAACCATCTTGATCAGTTCTAAACAGATCTTAGACCTTATCAAAATTTCTTTAAAATGGAACAAATACTTTTAGACATGGTAGCAATTACCTATAATTTCACTACATAAAGAATGATGCAGCCAGGACTAGTGAGGCTCAGGAAATAAATAAAATAAAGGTTCAAAGGCAACAAAAGCTACACAGGCCTGTAATCCCATGTAACAGCCCGCTCTGTTCCGCAGGTCAGGGTCTAGCAAGAGAGTTGCGGGGAAGAAGGGAAAGAGACGCGAAGAATAGAGACAAGCCAGAGGGTCTATAGTCAAGTCTCGTTTACTGTCTCCCATAGACTATACTCACACCTCCTATTGACTCATATTGTCTGTATTGACACCTATTTGACACTATTACAAGGAAATCTTGGGTATTTATAAACACACTCGGGAGAACACAGGTGAAGACATTTTACCCCGTGCACCATGCAGCTAGGGTCACTAAACAGCAAAACAAGCTATGTGGGATAAACAAGATATTTGTCAGAGTGTGCTCAGCTGTTGTAGGCTGCTGAAAAACAAGTCTCTCATCAGGGTATATGGCTCCAGATGGCTGCAAAGATGATAGCTGCTTTCTAGCCGCTTTCTGCTAAAAGTCGGCTCTCAACAATCCCAGAACTAGGAAGGCAGAGAGGCAGGAGGCTCTTTGTTGAGCTTGAGGCCAGTCTAATCTACATAGTGAATTCTAAACAGTCAGAACTACATAGTATGACTCTGGGGGGCCGAGGGAAGAATGACTAAGAAGATCTGAAATTTCCTGGGATCAGTGAGTAAAAGCATCAGGGCTGAGGTCTAATAGTTCGACAGTCATGCTAGGCACTCTGAAGATACTCACTTAACCATCAATGAGAAGGCTGAAGACATGTTTTCTAGACTAGCATAAACAAGTGGTTCACTACCCTTCCATATACTCTACTGTCAACTCTAGCATAAACTAAGAACAAATTGGATAAACTACTATTACTCAACATCAAATAATATAAATGGCAGTTAACTTACAGCAGAGAAAGAAATGTGACTCAAATCAAAGAAATCAAACCTGGATGATACAAACTAGAAACTAGCTATACCATGCCAGTCTACTGCTTCTTAACTAACCAGTAAAATTCAAGTCCAACTCCATTCTCATTAGACCCAGGGCTACTGAGTCACTGCTCCATGATCTTGTGTCCCTGTTTGATATATCTTGGAACCATGCCTTGGCTCAGATCTAATGAAGAAAAGTGCACAGTAATCATGCCCATTTGTTTTCATTTCAAATACATCCTAACATTTTTACCACCACATCTACATTTCTTACTATTTATTACTATTTAAAAGATTATGCTCTCAATTTAAAAAGTGTTCTTCTATGCACTCTGAAACACAGGAAATTATCTGAAACTCCAGTGTCATGGTATCTATTCTTCATTCCTTTACTAAAGTAAAAAGGTGCTTCATTCAGCACCAGTCCAAGACTAAGGAAGACTCTAAGACTAAGGAAGGGCTCTACACAGCGTGATTTTTAAAGATGCTTTGAAAGGCCCACCTGTTCCAGATGCTCTCTTACTCCGCAACACTCATTTAATCACTCCCTACAATACAAATGCCTTTCAATGCAACTGAATATATATTAGCTTGAACAATGCACCTATTAGCTCCAATGGAGAGGAGGGTTCTTGAAGGAAAGTATTCATCTGGCACTAAGGTCCTCGCCATGTATCTCTCCAATATTCACAACCCTGTCGGGTAAGGGTCCACACCTGATTCTCTCTCCATCTACTGGCCTGCTTCAAAGACAGAAAGGAAAGCGGCCTTAACAAGTATTCCGTCAGGTCATTTAGTGCCTTTAACAAAGTTCAGTTCCTGAGCTGAGATGGGGCTCAGTGGCAGAGTGTTTGTCTCACATGAACACGGCCTAGGGTTTACGCCACAGCACCACCAAAACAAAAAGACAAAACAGAACAAAAAAGAAACCCTTTTTCATCAGCAGGATAAGCAGTTACAGGGCAAACTGACAGGCTGCCAAGGCAAGGGCACAAAAGCACAAACCCACCAATTAGACTCAAGCAGTCTCTGCAATACACAAGAGAAGCATCTCAAAGCCTTAGACTAACAAAATGGGTCAGCTGGGAGTATTCTGTTGCATGTATTTGAGGAACAGAAGAATCAGAGGAAGATTCTTTAGAATATCACAAAGGTTCGTTTGACCTCGGCTTAATCTTATCTTTCTACATGTAAGATAGAAACAGACTAAACAAAAGATGTAAATTCCTGATTTATTGGTCAAGTCATCTCTATGGCCAAATAAATATAAACTGAATAATCAAACACATATTAGAAACCATCAGTCACCAAGTACAAGTTTTTTCAGATTAAAAAATACTCATTTACTTCAAATATTTTATTACAAGTACATATATACCTTTTTAATATACAGAAACCTTAGTTAAAAAGCCATCAAATTACCCAACAGCTGACACTTAACAAATGGAGTGTGTAATATCCTCATATATATTAGAAACCTATTTGTTAGGCTTTGTTCATTAAATCTCAATTTTCAGGGATTTTTGCTGGCTCCTTCCCCCAAACCATATACATTGAAGCCCTAAGCCTCAATGCAATAGTATTTGTAGATGAAGCCTTTATGAAATAATCAAGGTTAGGAAAGGTTACAGGATCGGTGCCCTCACATAGAGGCTGCTGAGAGTCTGTGTGTGTTCTCTTTTGCCTTACCTTCCCCAACACACACAAAGAAGTCATGTAAACACACAAATAGCAGCTACCTAAAAGCTAAAGAACAAGGCTACAAAATAAAACATACTTGGGGACAGACATGGTGATGGATAGTGGGCAAACGTGTCTGCTTCCAAGCCTGGTAATCTGAATCCAATCTTAGGAACCCACTTGGTAGAAGGAAAGAACTAAGCTTACAAGTTCTTTCTGACCTCATCGCACACATAATAAACAAATAAATGTAAAAAAAGAATAGTGATCATGATATCCTACAAACACTTTGGTCCTAGAATTTCAGCTTCCTGAACTCTGAGGGAAAAAAAAATGCCTGCCGTTTTATGCCACCTAGTTTACAGTATTATGGAATCTGAGCTGCATGGGTAGGAAGGAAGTTTGCTTCAGTGCAAAATGGTTCCTGACATCAACCCTGATAAGATGAGTTTGATCTCTGGGGCCTACGTGGTGGTTGAGACAGAACTAACTCCTAAGAGTTATCGTGGCTTCCACACACTTGCCATAGCACATCTATGCCAACATGTATATACACATACATGTATATGCATGTACCAAATAAACAATCCAGGACCTTAAACATGCCAGATAAGAATTCTACCAATAAGTCCCCTTAAACAATCTACAATTATTCAATGAAAGGAACCAAGACAAGCCAACTAAATTCCAAGTTCAAAAATTGCCTATTTCATTTATTGCAAATCATTAATGAAACAGAATTAACAAAATCTCTTCTGTTTGTGTAGCATCTTTACCATAGGAACATCCCATAGGAGCCTCACTAATGACCAAACCTTTGGAAAGACAGCTTACCTCAAAGTGAGGTAAGATACTTGGAGTTTGGTCTTTTAGTTTAATCTAGTTAATTACTTTTAAAATAAACAACCGTGATAACTGGCACAACTGTAAGTCATTGTGGAACTTCATTTTACTTCCTGAGCAAACTATATTATCTATTATTTGACCCAATAATTATTAATTATTTGACCTCCATAGAATCCAGAGCTTTCCTTCTAAGCCTGCTGTGGTTTGTGAGCAGACAAACACATCAAAACTGTGTTTTATTCTAATCTTCTTAACAATAACGACTATTACCATCACTCACTTACCAACATAAAAGCAGGCTCACTGAAACCCTCAGATGTTCCATTTGTAAACGACACAGGATATGAGTTATCCCTCACAACTCTAGATTCCTACCAAAGCTTGTGCATGACTCTAAGTCAGCTGAGATAGCCTATTAAATACCATTCTATAATTTCCCCCACTCAAACTCCAGTGAAGCTTCTACAGAAGACACAGAAGGAAACCCTTGCTTCAGGGAATCTAAATTTATTTCCTCAGCAAATCAACAGATCAAGAGCTAGCTGCTGTCACAGAAGGCAGGCGGATATGGAATATAAACTGCTCTTTCCTCCACTCGTCCCCCCTGTGTCCTGCCTCTCCAAGTTCCATGGTTGGAAATCATCCTAATATTTTTTTTTAAGCCAGGATATACTAAAATTAGATGGGAACAAAGGCCTGACATTTTCGTATTAGCAAGGGGGTTAGGAAGCAAATTCGAACTTGAAGCACCCACACTCATCTACATTTAGCCTCTTCCTCATGAGTCTTTCCTTTCTAAAATATCGAAAAAGGAAACAGCAGGAAACAGCCCAGTTTCTACTGTGCTACTGTCCCTGACAGCAAACTACTTCCTCCACAGTGCACCAGAGAAGACCCCTAGTCAACTGGAGAATTACATATTTCTTTCTAAGCTACTCTGGTATTATCCAGTATATATAATTGCTGAATTATGTGTCAATGCTTATGGTTTTGGGGAAATGAAGAGATTAGTCTCACTTTTAAAAAAGGAGCTTCCAGACACCATACAAAATAAGGACCAATCACTGAAATATTTATCATTTACTAATACAGTAATAACAACATGTAAAATATTAACATTTAAAATATAACAGAGGGGCTAGAAGAGTGGCTCAGCAGTTAAAAGTACTTGCAGCTCTTCCAGAGATTTGGTTCCAAGCTCACAACTGCCTGCAACTCCAATTTCAGGGGACTGAGTACTCTCTTTTGACCTACATGGGCACTCCCTCCCTCCCTCAAATGGCATATTTTTACAGAGACACACAAATAAAAAATTAAAAGTTGTTTTTTAAAATGTGCCATTTCTTCAGGAAAACAAGAAGACAGTTTCCTCTAAAAAAAATGAAAACTGTAGATTTGGGGAGGGGGATTGGGAGGGCGCTGGCACACAGGGTCATAGCTTGCTCTAGAAAGCCAGGCAGTAATTTACCAACACTTTAAGATACAATGGATTACTTGGTCTTCAGTCCTTCTCACAACAGTATCAGCATGACAAAAGTTCATTCTACCAGCTCATGCATCCCCGTTTTTTTGAAGTCCTACTGCACAAAAGCAGAATAAGGATACACTCATGCCTTCGGAATTATTCCTGTCTTTTTAATTTGGCTTCCCTGGACCTAAGCTACAAGTCCATACAGTTATAGCTTGAAATTCTAAGAGAAGCCTTTTTAATGATTAGTCTAACTCACTGTGTTATAAAGAATTTTAGAACTTGCTAAGTACCCACTCAAGCACTCTTTCTTTCCTGGTTACCAGAGTCCATCTTGACATGTATGCTGGAAATGAATGATCTTTCAGCAACACTCCAGGGATTGTGCTAAGGTCATATTCAATCATTCATTAGACTTGGTACCCGGTGCTTTTCAGAGTTCCATTGTAGAGCTGGTTTTATTCAGCATTTATGTAGCCTGTGGGCTTGGGTATTTGTCTGCTTAATGTTGAGTTCCATTTCTATGGCCCTAACATAGGAATCCATCAATTGACCAAAGAATGTCAAACTATTCATTTACTTTCTAACAAATTGCATGGTCTGTATGAAGAATAAATTAGCATTAATTTTCTTCCATTAACTGTTAATAAGACATGTTCCTGAATTCTCCCTTCATGTAAAAACATCTCTGTTTCCTGTCTAACCAAAAGAAATGATAAGTATTTTCTAATTTTTCCCCTAGTATGTCTTTAAGTCTAACGGTGTTCCTTGTTTCCCACAATCAAGCTCTAGGTTGTAGCAGTCTTCTTCCAGTAAAATATACTGGACAAGACTCTTTCAGAGGCCGTCCATACCCCTACAATTACCTGGAGTGATTACTACTGTACAACACAAGACACTTGGTCTCTTGCCCTGAAAGCTGAGCAGTTTCTGCAGCAGATAGATCTTAGTTCACAAAGGCAAAACCAGGAAGTCAAAATTCAGGTCTCTCTCCCCTAGAGACAAACTGATTATTCATACTTGTCCTTATTTTCAATATAGGCTACTCGATAGAGAAAAAGTCTGACACATTAAGCACGCGCGCACACACACACACACTCTGGATAAAATAAAAGTGGATAGGTTTGACCTGGGTGTGATTCCGGGTGGGCTCTGCAGACCCCCTGTAGACCTGAGCCTCCCACAGACACCACCTGCCGTGCTGCAGCAGCATCACCAGGAGAGGCCTCAGTTCTCGTTTGCATTTCAAACAAGTTTCCTCAAATCATCTTTTGACTAAGTTAAAGTACAATTCCAGTTTCTCAGCTACAGAGCACAGTCATCATTACATCTGTTCCTTTTTTGTAACTGAATCATTTCATTCATGTGCCCACATATTTTAAGAGTTAACAATATTAAGCCTTAAAGTATTTGTAGTTAATTCATTAACTTAAAAATATTTAATAACCAGGCTTTTAGCTGTTTGGTATTTTTTTGAAAATACTAATTTCTTGTTATTATTTTCAGACTTTCTATTTGTTCTGATTTCAATCCTTAAAGGGCTGGCTTCTACAAAGACTAAAGTGCTGAAAATAAATGACAAGTCTTTTGTTTTGTTTTGCTTTTTAAACCTTATCAACAGCTCCACAAAAGATTCAGGAAAGGCCTCTACCTTTGCAAAATGAACAAACATGTCCAATATTGGAGAGTTTGAATCAACTTCAACAGACATATCCCAAGCTAATTGAGAGTTACAAGCAGGCTCATACAGAAAGTGATTTGTTGGGTTGGTACTTAGTCACACTTGAAACTTACCCACTCAAAACTCTAAGAGTACTTACCTTATTCAGGCTGGTGTGGTGCCACAGGTCTGTATCCCAGCACCTGATCAGGGAGGCAGAGGCAGGCAGATGTCTGGGTTCAAATCTCTGTGTCTACATAGTGAGTTACAAGGCAGCCAGGACTATGCAGAAGTCTTCCTTTGGCCCCCCGTGTGTATACCTATACACTCGCATTTATATGTTCATACACTCTAAAAAGATCCTGTGTCCCATAAAGCACAATTTTCTGAAAAGTTTAAATTGTATATATTTTAAAAATAATTTCTCATTTTTTGCATGTTAAAATAAAAGCTATTCCAAGTTCATTATTTTTGCTCAAAGTCCATGTAATTCTCCAGATCAAATGACCAGTGGTAGTCTTAATGGTCACGCTGATCTAAGTTTGTCTTCCTCTATTCCTCAAAACAGAAAACTGTATAATGCTAGACTAAGCTAACTATTAAAAAAGTATTTATCATTAAGAAAAAGTTTGTTTTGAAAACCAATAGGCAGCCGGGCAATGGTGGCGCATGCCTTTAATCCCAGCACTTGGGAGGCAGAGGCAGGCGGATTTCTGAGTTCGAGGCCAGCCTGGTCTATAGAGTGAGTTCCAGGACAGCCAGGACTACACAGAGAAACCCTGTCTCGGAAAAACAAAAAACAAAAAACAAAAAACAAAAAACAAAAAACAAAAAACAAGAAAACCAATAGGTCCAAAAAACTGAAAATCATCAAAAGTCATACAACTTTTAAGGATTTATCTTTATGTTATGTATGCAAGTGTTTTTCTTACATGCATGTCTATGTACTACATGCCTGTCTAGTACCAAAGAGGCCAGAAGAGAGGGCATTGGACCCCTACAAACTAGAGTGACAGATGATATGAACAACATTCAGGTCCTCTTGCAGGAGCAACAAGTGCTCTTGACTGCTGAGCCATCTCTCCATTTCCCCAAAAATTATATAATTAAAAAAAAACTTATTTTAAGATTCCAATACTAAAATACTGTCCCAAATTCAGTTTTACTAAATATTAGATATTTATATAAGATAGTTTATCTTTTCAAATATATAATCACTCTCCAGATAAGCTCCCAGATAGACAACCATTGCCTCTACATGCCTAAAAGTTCATAAAACTGACAACCTCCTTCCACAGAAAGATGTGTGTGCATGGATGTATGTTTGTAGAAGCCCGAGGTCTTCCAGTATCTTTCTCAATTGCTTTCAACTTTATTTTTTGAGACAGGATCCCTGAATGAACCTGGAGCCAACTGACTCACAAGCAGACTACCTGACCATCAAACTTCAGGGATCCTTCTGTCCCTGCCTCATGAGCATTGAGACTCTAAATGCATATTGCTATGCAGAGCCTTTTACATAGGTACTAGGGATCTGAACTCAGGTCTGCATGTTTATATGGCAATTTTCCCCAGTTTTCCGTCCCACCCCACACCACAGCTCCTCCTTCTACTTCACCCTCCTGAGTGTAAAATTACAATGTGTCATGCCTTACTTAAAATTCAGTTCCTGCTAAAGAAAAGTCTTTCAGAACAGACAGATGATAAGGAATAATAATGGATATCATGAGACTCAGTTGTTTTCAAAGTCTACAGAGTAGACTAGTTAGTTAGTTTAGTGATCATCAATGACAAAGGGTTATAGAGCTCCTAGAGGTAAGTGCCCACCTAAACTGTATATGTAGCCCTGACTTACAGGTGCTATGCAACAGAGACTTGTAGAGGTACTGTTAGAAGAAGAACGGCTCTAAAGTCAGACAGACCCAATCTTGGCTCCATTTGATAATATTTGTCCTTGCAAAAGTGTCTTCTCTCTCAGCTGCAGCTCTCCTATACATAAACTAATATATATACATAATATTATATTATTTTATATACATAATGTTATGTATATACATATATTATTTTATATAACTTTAACCTTAGCACTAAGGAGGCAGAGGCAGGTGGACCTCTGTGAATTCTAGGCCAAATGGCGCTCATAGTGAGACATTATTTCTAATTAAATTAATAAATGTATTTAATCAATTTCTCTGATTTTGTCTAATACACATGACAATCAGGGAGCTCTCCCAGCTATAAACCCAAAATGGCATTGTTTATCATACATCATATTCTATTAACGCATGAAAAAAGTTTCTGTTCTGGCCTTGAAACAGTTTGGTCAAATCTTCATAAATAGTCATATTTATATCAAAGCACAAAAAACAAAAACAGATGCTTTCTATAAATTCATTTACTGCTTTGAAGCTTTCAACTGATTAACAGCTACAGAAAACTGTCATAAATCACAATAAAAATATTTATATTCCAAATACAAAAGAAAATCTTAAATTATTATTAGTTGATATCTAAATATTGATTCCCATGCTTGTGGCTTCTCATCAACCCATTATCCATATTTAGTCTGTGCAGCCTGGGTACTTACTAAGCACTATTTGCACTTACTAAGCCTGGGTACTTACTAAGCACTATTTGTACTTGCTTCTTCTTTATCAGGTTTACTTTGGGGTTTCTTCTAGAAAGCTAACTGACTTTGTCCAAGGAAGTCTCCCTTTTTTGAAAAACCAAAGCTGCTACAGTGTTTCCAGATCTACCTCCAAAGCTGAACTTGGGTGTTGGCAACTCTTCAAAAAGTTCAAATCCTATAAAACAAAATTAAAATATCTGTGTTAGAGATAGTTGTACTAACAATGTTTTTTCAAATCCTTTCTAAACTTAATTTTGCAATTGTTTTAGAGATTACCCCTCATTTTTTTAAAAATAAACAGGAAACAAAAAGGACCAAAGACAACTGGCAGGGAAGTCTTTCCTCATTTCCTGTAGTCCTGCTTGCCATTACCTGCCCTCCATCTCCCTTAGTCTACTTCACTGTCTCCTTGGTAGGAAGTAGCTGTGATACACTGAATTACTGTCACATGCCAGCACTGCTCCTTATGTGGCTTTACATGTAGGAACTCAGTCACATCAGAAATATAAAGGCACATAATACAGAAAGGTTAAACTACTTAGAACAAAAGTGCTGTTGTAAATAATGAGGAAGTTCTGGAGGACAGAGTTCTGGCGGTTCTATTACAATATAGACGAAGCTGCTAAACTGCTCCCTTCATCGCTATCTAGTTATAGATCTAGTTATAGGTTAGTTGTATCTGGATTCTCTAAGACGGGGCTCACATTTACCACAGACATTCACCGTATACCTCTTACATACCTAAAGATGACCTCCTGATCCTCCTAACATGTACTACAATTAAAGGCACGCGCTGCCGTGTCCAGTCTCAATTGTACAAGTAAAAATGGTTACAAGAGTAAAAAAAATCTATGAGTGTTTTTCCACAATTTTTAGAAAAGAAGATTAACCTACTAACTCAAAAAAAAACAAAAAAAAACCAAAAAACAAAAAACCCAAAAACCTCACTTGGAACTCAATATACTAGTAGGTTCAAGTCTCAGCTTTCCCATCTCTAAAACCTTCTCAAGGAAGCTTCTCCATGATCCAAATTCTATACAAAGATGGTAGACAGCAAAGCCTCCAGGTAACTTTGTAAAGATTCAAATACAACAACTATTGTTTCCTTAAACTATAAAGATATATAGATCAGCAGGTAAAGCAGTGGTTCTTAACCTGTGAGTCACAACCCCTTTGAAAGGGGGTTGGATGATCCTTTCACAGGAGTCATCTAAGACCATCTGCACATCAGATACTTACAATTCATAACAGTAGTAAAATTACAGTTATGAAGTAGCAACAAAAATAATTTTATGGTTGGGGATTACCACAACATGGGAACTATATCAAAGGGTTGTAGCATTAGGAAGGTTGAGAATGGCTGAGGTAAAAGCTTTTGCTGCATCTTTGCTTCAATCCTGGAAGCCTACATCAAAGTGGAAGGAGAGAAGAGACTACTAAATTGTCTTCTCATTACACACAAGCCATGGCAATTGCACCCCACACATATGCATGCATCACACATGCACACACACTTCGGGTTTTAGGTTTTTTTTTTCTGAGACAGGTTTTCTCTGTGTATCCCTGGCTATCCAGGAACTCGATAGGTAGACCAAGCTAGCCTTGAACTCATAGATTCACCTGCTTCTGCCTCTCCCTCTCTCTCTCTCTCTCTCTCTCTCTCTCTCTCTCTCTCTCTCTCTGCTCCTTTGCTCCTCTGCCTCTACCTGTGAATGCTGAGATTAAAGGTAGGCACCACCGCCACTACCACCTGACATGATTTTTTTTTTCATTAAAAATAAACGAGGGAAGCAGGGCAGTGGTAGTCCATGGCTTTAATCCCAGCACTTGGGAGGTAGAAGCAGGCAGTTTTCTGAGGTCAATGATAGTCTGGTGAATACAGTGAGTTCCAGCCATGGCTACACAGGGAAACCTTGTCTCAAAAACAAAACAAAACACAAAACTCATCAGGGTATTTCAGTGGTAGAACATTTGCCTCCTATGTATGAGGCTTGAATCTGGAATAAATAAAACAAAGATGAAAGGTCATTAAACAAACAGCATAAAAACATTTACATTGTATGAAAAGGACTACCAAGGAAAACTGCACAATTCATCTCAAATATGGAAAAAACAAACAAACAAAAAAAAAAGACCCTTAAAAAGATTGGTGAAGCAAGGCACATGAACTCACAGACACTCCAGCAGCACACACACACAGGCCCTCAACAGGTTCAAGTCAGTCTCAACACTGAGAGGCTGAAGTAGACACAGGTTCCACACAAGAAGCTATCTGCAGTTGATACCCACTGGCAAAGAAAAACTCAGTTATCACCAATAGACTGTCAATGGATTTCAGGACAAGTCCCATGCCCAGGAGTAGCTGGCCAACACAAAACATATTCAACAGTATTTTGGTAGAGATTTTTTTTTTTTTTTTTTTTTTTTTTTGGTTTTCGAGACAGGGTTTCTCTGTATAGCCTTGGCTGTCCTGGCACTCACTCTGTAGACCAGGCTGGCATCGAACTCAGAAATCCGCCTGCCTCTGCCTCCCAAGTGCTGGGATTAAAGGCGTGCGCCACCACCGCCCGGCTTGGTAGAGATTTTTGTTGTTGTTATTTTTGTTTTGTTTTGTTTTTTGGTTTGGTTTTTCATGTAACTTTCGCTGTTCTGAAACCCACTCTGTAGACTAAGCTGGCCTTGAACTCAGAAATCTGTCTGCTCTGCCTTTGGAGTGCTGTAATCAAAAGCCTGTGCCACCACTGCCTGGCAACTTTTTGTCTTCTTATGCTCTGTTTAAGCATTTTTGATTTTTATTTCTATTTCCATTTTTGTAGGGATTTTTGCTGTTCGTTTTGTTGTTGTTGTATGTTGCCTGGTGTTTTTTGACTTCTGGGTTTTATTTTGGTTTTGTTTGTTTTAAAAAAAAAAAAAGTACAAAGTTGAATGGATAAGGAGGTGAGGAGAACCTATGAGAAGTTAGGGGAGAGGAGGAAGCATGATCAAAATACATAGTATGAAAAATTTTTTTCAATTAAAAAAGAAAAAGACTGGTGAGGTAAGTTTCATTCTAAGCCAATGGACTGTGGCAGCCAATCTAAGCAGCTAACAAGGAGGCCTTCAGCAGGCTCTGCTGCAGAGCGCTCCACTGCTGTCTTGCATCTAAGTCCAAGCACCATTTTCTAAGTAAATCAATCCTTAAAATTCATTAATGTTATGTAATTGTTTCTTTAACACCTTCTATTATAACATTTTCCTTATTTTAATTCTCTAGTTCTAAAACTGAATATAATATAAAGAATTTACTCAACATTTCTAGACACATTCACATTTTAAAGCACAGTATTCCAGGGTAAAGCCTGTTCCTCATTACCAAAGACAAACAAATGTGTTTCTGTCTACTGGTTTCAGGGGTAAAAGAGAACACCTGTATTTAAAAACCAAGGAAGAAGCTTATTCTACACAGCAGAACTCTTGAGCATGTATTAAAACTGTCAAGCTTTGTAAAGAAGGAAGAACTATTGCTAGAACTGAACAGTTCTAAGAGAAACAAAGGTAACATATAAGATAATAAAATGAACGACAAAATAAAAGACAGTAAATCACACACAATTCTTTTTTTCTATAAGTAAGAGTAATGAAGTCAAAAGCTCATATTTTCAGAATAAACACTTCAGGTTTCCCATTATAAAACCTACCAAGGCACAGGATATGTCCTTCTGCCTAGTACTTTAATATTAAAAAAAAATAAAAAAGATAAGATCTAAGATAAGCACATTCCATACGATGCAACATGGTTACAGAAAACAGTGTGCAGGAAGCTCTGTTGAGGTAGCTAACCTCTCATCAGCTTGTGACAGGGATCAAATGTAACCAAATATTTAGTCTAGAATCATTTACTTAATACTTCATCCCCCAAATTCCTTCCATTCCTCTATAAAATAATTAGTACTAACCCTGAAAATGACTCTAAGGAAAAGGCAAACAAATACCAAAAGAAACTTCAAAATACTTTCCCAGGAATGCCTGTGTGCTACATGAATAAACTGGAAGGTAAAATACTTCTTAAAGTGTCCAAGGAAGAGTCTGAGAAAACTCCAAATGCTCTCTGTATAGATATAGATTCTCAGTGCTCACAAGACTCTTTATTAGTAGTAGAGTCCTAATTACCTTTGGCTAATGAGACAGAAAGAGTCCTGCCTGGCATTTAAAAAAAAAAAAAGAAGGGGACTTCCTCAAGAACCAGTATGCAGAACTGCTATATATTCCCCATTTCATTTCTGTGCAATGTTATAAATAATTGCTCCATATATACTAGAAACAAAAAGACAAATCCTAAATACTTAAATGACCCCTAAAGCAAACCATATAAATTATATATAAAATTAAAACACTGGTCATATACTTCCATTTGTATGATTATAGATTCACAAAAAAATTAGTGCACTGAAGTCAGAAGCACAGCACATCTGCTCCAAGTCTCTGGACAGCAGATCATACAGCTTAAATAAAAGATTGCATTGCTTAAATAAAAAGCTTGATCTTTACAAGCTCATAAATTTTAGTACTTAACTGCCAGGATTTCTGGGAAAAATGTTAAAAAGGCCTCTGGATCCCAACCAATTTACTTTTCTGTGCTTTGTATACACAGTTCAAAGATATTACCAAGGTCATTAACACAGAAGAAAAGCAGGCAATTCCCACAACCAGAAATGTAAAATACTGTCCCCACAGAGAAGGTAAGCAGGAGTATAAAAACCGAAGGAAGCACACATTCAAAACGGTTACCTTCACTGAACGCATCTAGCAATTCTGCCTTGGTCCAATTACATGAGGTTATTAGAAAAAAGCCTTTTACTTCCAACACCCTGGAGAGAGACATCACATATTGCTTCCTCTTCTCAACTGCATTGTCAGGATTAAGACTTATGGCATCGTAAGTCCC
Organism: Rhabdomys pumilio; assembly: GCA_030674055.1. Classification (NCBI taxonomy): domain Eukaryota; kingdom Metazoa; phylum Chordata; class Mammalia; order Rodentia; family Muridae; genus Rhabdomys; species Rhabdomys pumilio. The sequence goes on from JANHMN010000003.1 coordinate 120,453,160, forward strand.
TTTGTCAACACAAACATGAAATCCAGACAGCTTTGTGGAAAGATTCAAAAAGTCTTCTACCTATATTAAAAATGAGTGTCCATATGAGAACAATTAACACAATTTTATATAACTTAAGTGACAACATGTAGAAGTTTAGAGATAAAAGGGTCCATTATGATGGCACTTTACATATAATAAACATATTTTCAACTTTATAGCTAACTTTTATGTGCTTTATTCCTAGATCATTAAAGCCAAAATTAGAAGAGAGGTTGATAGTGTTTCCTGGACATTTCAAATCTCTACAAATTTGGAAACATATCAAAGCCAGAAATACTGGCTCAAAAGCCCAGTTTATGAAAGTTGTTTCTTATGAAAATATCCAACATATTTATCAAAATGACAAAATTTATTTGGAACCCAAGTCATTGGAAATAAGATTTATAGCTTATACTACCACTTGAGTGGCCTAAAGTAAATAAAAAATTATCAAAAGTTCCTTTGTTTTGATTTAGCAGCTCACAAACCTACTAATGGATATAACAAGAGACATGAAGCTTAAGACATTAAGGGACTATTTAAACTATGATTATTTAACTCAGTAAGTATCTTGCACTTTAGCTTTTAATAATTCATCAGTATTCTGTTTTTAATAACCTAATACAACTGCAATATTTGAACTTGAGATATACCTCCATTTTATAATACAAAAATTTACCAATGAATTTAATTCTAAAATACTTTTAAAATCAATCAATTAGCTGATCATCATTCATATAATTTTAATAAGGTAAGTATCTATCTAAAACAATTCCCCTAAAATGGATACTATGTATTGATATTGAGCTTCTTCTTTTGGTGACAGGGTCTCACACGTGCAGCCCAGGCTTTCTAGATCTACTAAAATTACAGGTGCATATTAACATACTACACTCGACAAGTACTTCCATTAGAAGATGGGATATCCCGCTCTCCATATCCAAAGTGTAGACTTCATTACATTTGAATCAAAACAAAGACTACATGAAAAGCTTACTCAGTGCAAACATATTCATCCTAAACACCTGTACAAAACATTCTTATATTCCAAAGGTACTTCATGACACTTGTACTTACTAAATATAGGATATAGCAGTAAGAGAGTAAAGAAATCTGTGTTAGAATATAGTAACCTTGTGTTTTATACAGGGAGAGATAAGCAACAAACAAACTGCTATTGTTTAAGAGCGGGACCCGGTGGACTGATCAGCCAGACAGCTGATCTGCTACCCCTTGGGAACTGCATCTGGCAGCATCCTAGCCAGCTCAGGGACCACGGAGTTGCAGCCAGACAGCGGATCTGCTACCCCGAGGAAACTGCATCCAGTGGCATCCTAGTCAGCTCAGGGACCGCGGAGTCGCAGGTAAGAACAGCCGCTCAGCGTCCTAGGCCCCAGAAGCTCAACTGGCAGTAGGGAGATCCCAGAGTGCACCTGGCACCCAGAACCGGCTCCGGTGGAAAACCACGCCCCTTCCGCCCCTTGCCCGGACCCCGGTGGACTGATCAGCCAGCCAGGTCAAGAACCGCAGAACTGCAGGGCAGGGGACACCATATCCTGAAGCATCTTAGAGGAGCAACTACACTCAGAGCAGCAAACACCTAGTTGGTCTACTGCCGTGGAGACACCATATCCCGAGATAACCTAGAGGAGCCACTGTACACAGAACAGCTGGAGCTCAGGATCATATCCGGACCCCGAGGAGTTCTGACACAACCAAGATAACTGGAAAGGCAGACTCCAGTCAGAACCAGTGAGTGTGAGTAGCACTACAGTTAACCAAATGGCAAAAGGCAAGCCGTAAGAATGTAAACAACAGAAACCAAAGTTACTTGGCATCACCAGAACCCAGTTCTCCCATCATAGCAAGTCCGGAACACCACAGCACACCGGAAAAGCAGGACTCGGAATTAAAATCACTTCCTATGATGATGATGGAGGAATTTAAAAAGGACATAAACAACACTCTCAAAAAATTTGAGAACACAGATAAACAGGCAGAAGCCCTTAAAGAAATACAAGAAAACACAACCAAACAGGTGAAGGAATTATACAAAACCATCCAAGATCTAAAACTGGAAGTAGAAACAATAAAGAAATCCCAAACGGAGACTACCCTAGAGATAGAAAACCTAGGGAAAAGATCAGGAGTTATAGACGTAAGCATCACCAACAGAATACAAGAGATAGAAGAGAGAATCTCATGCGCAGAAGATACCATGGAAAACATAGACACAACAGTCAAAGAAAATGTGAAATGCAAAAAGCTCCTAACACAAAACATCCAGGAAATCCAGGACACAATGAGAAGACCAAACCTAAGGATAATAGGTATAGATGAGGGTGAAGACTCTCAACTTAAAGGACCAGTAAATATCTTCAACAAAATTATAGAGGAAAACTTCCCTAACCTAAAGAAAGAGATGTCCTTAAATATACAAGAAGCCTACAGAACCCCAAATAGACTAGACCAAAAAAGAAATACCTCCCGTCACATAATAATCAAAACATCAAATATACAAAACAAAGAGAAGATACTAAAAGCAGTAAGGGAAAAAGGCAAAGTAACATATAAAGGCAGACCTATAAGAATTACACCAGATTTCTCACCAGAAACTATAAAAGCCAGAAGATCCTGGACTGATATCATACAGGCCCTAAGAGAACACAAATGCCAGCCCAAACTACTATACCCAGCAAAACTCTCAATCAATATTGATGGGGAAACCAAAATATTCCATGACAAATCCAAATTTATACAATATCTTACCACAAATCCAGCACTTCAAAGGATAATTGGAGGAAAACTCCAACACAAGAAGGGAAACTGCAACCTAGAAAAAACAAGAAAGTAATCCTCCAACAACCCAAAAGAAGGTAGCTATACAAACATAACTCCACTGCCAATAACAAAAATAACAGGAAACAACATTCATCTTTCCTTAGTATCTCTCAATATCAATGGACTCAATTCTCCAATAAAAAGACATAGACTATCAGACTGGATACATAAACAGAACCCAACAATCTGCTGCATACAAGAAACACACCTTTGTTTAAGAGCATCTTCCAGAATACACACATTGGAAACCTAAACACAGACGTTAATGGTATTAGGAAGAGATCATTGGAAGGTGATTGAGTCATGAAATCTCTCTCCTCATGAACAGATTAATGAGCTCATAAGGACTTTGTTATAAAGGAAAACTTTCACTGACTTACTTGTTCTGCTATGACACAGGAAGAAGGCCCCTTATCACATCATCTAAGAATCCTAGACTTTTCAGCCACTAGAACTGTGGACTTACATACTCACACGCACCTACATGCACACATTCACATGGACCCACATGCACATACTCACACGCACCTACATGCACACACTCACATGCACCCACATGCACACACTCATACAGAGACATATTTTTTTCAAACTTTCAGACTCAGTGGGTAAAAGCTTTTGTCACCAAACTAGACAATCTGAGTGAATTTCTAGGACTGACATGATAGTTAAAACTAACTTCCTCAAGTTTCCTCTGACCTGCACAAGCTTGCTAGAGTGCATCCCACACACCACACAAAATAAACAGATGAATGTAATTAAGACAGCAATACTATTTCAGATAGGGCTAGCAGGATGGCTCAGCAGGGAAGCCTGAAATCCTAAGTGTTAGCCCTGGGATCCATATGATGAAAGGAGAGAAGCAACTGCAATGAGTTGATCTCTGATCTCAATTCATGAACACATGTATGTCCACACAAGTACACACACAAAAATAATGCAATTTAAATTTTAAAAAACAGGGGCTGGAGAGATGGTCCAGTGGTTAAGAGCACTGGCTGCTCTTCCAGAGGTCCTGGGTTCAATTCCCAGCACCCATATGGCAGCACACAACTGTCTGTAACACCAGTTTCAAGTGATCTGACACCCTTACACAAACAAACATGCAAGCAAAGCATCAATGCACATAAAATAAAAATAAATTATTAAAAAAATCTTTAAATAAATTATAACTGTTTAACAATGGTATATCACAAAATATCTCTTTAAAAGTATTGCAGATACAGTGCTATTAAGAAAGCAAAAATGGGGTCTGGAAATAAGCCACTGGCTGCTCTTCAGTGGCTTCAAGTTGGGTTCTCAGCAGCCTACTATCACCTGTAACTCAAGGTATAGGGAGTCTGCAGCCATCTTCTGGCCTTCGCAGGCAAAACACTAATATACATAAAAATAAATAAATCCTAAATAAAAACAGGGCCTGAGCTCAGGAAATAAAGGCCCTGACCACCAAACCCAACGCAGAGTTCACTCCCTGAAGCCCATATGGTGAAAGAAGACCCTTCATTGTGCATATGTATCCACTACATACACATACATACATACACACACATACACACACACACACACACACACACACACACACACACACACTAAAGAAAACTCTCCACTGTGTACTGTGGCACACATATCCACCTCACACATACAATAACATGAATGTAATTTTAAAGAGAAAAAACAGCATGGTGGTACACTCCTGTAATTCTAGCACTTGAGAAAGCAGAGGCACAGGAAGATCACAAGTTCAGTTACACAGCAAGATCCTGTCTCAATAGCACAAAACAAAGAATCATGAGCCTGTCAAGATGGTGCATACCTATAGTCTGTCTTTAGACAGTGAAGGTAGTGGGATTCTTAGATCAGCCTAGGCTACAAAGGGAAGCACCCTAATCTTGGGGGGGGGGGGGAGATAAAAATCCGCCTGAGTACACACCTTTAATCCCAGCGCTTGAGAGGTGGAGACAGGCAGATCTCTGAGTTTGAAGCCAACCTGGACTACAGAGCAAGTTCCAGGACAGCCAGAGCAATGCTGTCTTAAAAAATACAAACAACAACAACAACAAAAGCAGCCTAAAGGGGCTGAAGAGATAGCTCACTGTTTAAAACTGGCTGCCCTTCCAGAGGACCCAGATTTGATTCCCAGTATCCACATGGCAGCTCACAACCATCTGTAACTCTAGTCCCAGGAACTACAACACCCTCTTCTGGCCTCCTTAGGGGCCAGGCACACAGATGATACATAGGCATACACACAGGCAAGAAATTTGGGGGGGGAGGGGAAGAAAAAGAAAAAAAAAAAAAGAAAGGAAGGAAGGAAGGAAGAAAGGAAGGAAGGGAGGAGAGGGAGGAAGGGAGAAAGGAGAAATGAGAGGGAAAGAGGGAATATGGAGGGAGAGGGAAAGGGGTGGGGGAGAAAAGCAGCCTGGAAAGGCCTCTCTAAGGAGGTGCTATTTCAAGAGAGATGTGAATAATGGGAACAAACTTGGCCTGCTGAGAGACCTAAGGAAAGGAAGGCAGAGGTAATAAGGATAAAGCCTTAGACAAACTTAACACATCTCAAAAACAACACAGCCAGTAATTGAAATACTGAATAAAAGGAAAGGGTTAAAAACTGAGGGCCAGTGAACCAAGCAGTAGTACATACCTTTAATTCAAGCACTCAAGGGAGGCAGAGGCAAGCAGATCTCTGATTTCAAGACCAGATAGCCAGGGCTACATAGAGAAACCCTGTGCTGAGAAAAGAAAGAAAGGAGTGCAGACAGGCTAAGGTGAAATTCAGTGGCAGAGTGCCTGTCTAACACATGCAAGAGAATATATTTGACTCTAGCACAAGAAAAAGCTAACTGTAGCATCTAGGTTCCATGCTGAATGCAAAGGGGACCCAGTGGAGGTCTCTGAGCAAAACAGTGATGTAAACCAATTTTCATTTTAGGTCAAAAATCCTAGTTTGTGGTAGGTACATGGATCTGAGGTCTGTAAGCTTGGGAGTGGTGAAGCAAAATGAAAAAAAAGAGAAGAAATGAGGTCGACTTCTTGGGTTTTAAGTGTTCTAATTTCCTTTTGTTACTGTGAGAAAACACTCAGACCAAAAGTAATTCTGGAGAAGAAAGGACTTATTTTATCTAACATTTCCAGGTTGTAGTCCAGGAAGTCTGGGCAGGAACTCAAAAGGAGGAACTGAAGCTAGCTCACTTTCTGACTTTCTCACAGGCTTATGCTAAACTAGTAGCTTCCGTATACAGCTCAGGAATACTAGGGATGGTACTTCTCATAGTGGACTGAGCCTTCTTGTATCAATTAGGAATCAAGACAATGCCCACAGATATGCCCACAGGCCAATCTGATCTAGACAATTCTTTAGTTGAGGCTTGTTTTTAAATCTCTGATGACTTTAGGCTATATAAAGTTGACAAAGCCAACTAGGACAAAGAATTAAATAACAATGTTTGCCAGAACATCCTATACATTTATAAGTTGACTTTTTAAAATATAAGTCATTTATTTGAGAAGAAATAAATATAACCAAATCCTGCCATCCTAACAGTTTAAGTGGCTGCAGCCTCCACTTCTAGTGGAACCTCAGGCAGAAAACAGTACCACAAGGACATCCAGCATTTATAACTTTTTGATCTGATTAATTCAGAGTCAGCTACTGTATGATTTTGCAAACATACATGATAAGATATTATATGAACACACACATATATAAATACACAAAAAAGAATACTTTCCAACAAAGCATAGTGCTACACGCCTATTTTCTAGCTAGACTGAGGCAGAAAAAGACAAGTTTGAGACTGGCCTGGAATACACAGTAGGTGTCATACAAAAATGAAAAAAATAATTTCCCTAAACTAACTAGATTAAAATTGTAATATTTACTTTTAAATATTTCAGTTTGTATTATTTATGATTTATCCTTAATTTATGAATGCAAAAAGGTAGTCAGATTAACATACGTTACTAACATTTAAACATTATAGCTTATTTTAAAATATTAATGTAAATAATAGTTACCTTCAAGTTAATGTTAGATAGCCCTTCTTTCTCTAAAATACTTGCAGAAAGCTTAATTGCAGAAGGAGAATAATCAATCCCAGTTATATTAGAGAAACCATGTTTCACCTAGAGACAGAGAAATAATTTCACAGTTTAGTTTAAAACAATATTTTTTGCTTATGAACTATTATATTCTTTGAATACTAAGTAATTTTAACTTTGTTGTAGATCAAATGTCATAGAATATCCAGTTATTTGCATGTTTAAAATTTTTACTATCTTCTATACAGAAAGCAAAAGATTAAATCCACAACAAACTTTTTGCTTTCATAATATCTGATTTCTTTTCAAAAGAAAATTTATTTTCTCAAAGATAATATATAAGTCTTTGGGCTGAAAATGTAATATTAATTTCTGATGCTGTTATGCTCAAATTCACACAGGAATTTATCTCACATTTTACTTAACTCAATTAAGTTATATGAATAAATTAAATGCATATGTAGTGAGTTGGTTTTAGGTTATTTTCCTTCAACAAATTATAAATTATTTAATTCTCTACCAGCCACATAATTGACAAATCATATATATGTACAGCACATCTTCACTTTTTCAACTATTTCACATATTCTATTAGATCTCTAAGATAGGCTTGGCAGGTCCCAGTTTCTGCAGGGAGCTAGAGAAGGATGACTAGGCTTGAGGGTTTATCATCTGCTGGGCATGAACTCTCCTCAGATGTGTGAGGCCAATGGCAAACACATGGTGGCTTCTGTTCTTTACCCACACCCAATTATGCTGCTTATTATGATAAACTAATTTCAAAAGAAATAGAAACAACAAATTAGCAAAATATGTGGTCTGAAATTCCCCTGGTGGGCATCACTATTTATTAAATGGTTACTTCCTTCAGAAGCTAACATAGTGAGGGGCTAGAGAGATGGCTCAACAGTTAAGAGCACTGGCTGCTCTTCTAGACCTCCTGAGTTCAATTCACAGCAACCACCTTGTGGCTCACAACCATATATAATGGGATCCAATGCCCTCTTCTGGTGTGTCTGAAGACAGCTACAGTGTTCTCATATACATAAATAAATAAATCTTTTTTAAAAAAGTTAACATAGTACCAGGCATGTGATACACATCTTTAATCTCAGAACTGGAAGGCAAAGGCAAAAAGATCTCTACGAATTTGAGGCCAGCCTAATGCTCCAGGCCACCCAAGGCCACGGAGTGAGACCTTGTGTCAAAGAAGAAGTAACCTACATATGACTTATTTTTAAAAATAACTGAAAATACTTGTCAACTTTAAGTGACAGAGTTGAAATCTAAACTCAAAACACTAGTTATTTTTCCAGTTTTGTTTTCCCTTTTGCTTTGTTATTGAGACATTCTCTCTCACTGTATAGTATAGTCTGGGCTGACTTCTGACTTGCTATCAAGCCTAAGCTGACCTCTAATTTAGGATCCTCTGACTCTGCTCCTGAGTGCACCACTACAGAGGAGCACCGCCACATCCACCTTTCTTTCTGTTTTAATGGGAAGGCCTGTCCTCTTAGCCACCTCCATCTAGAACATCCACCAAAAGACAGCCATTTCCTTCTCATTTCTCACAATTCCTTCTCCAACAGATAGAAAACTTAACATGATTCTTTTAGCAGTTCCTTCTACCATGACTGTTGACTCTTCATTACAACTTAAAAAATTATGCTGATGTCTATAATAATCGCTCAGAGTCTCAAAGCTATCAGCAATGCTTTTCATATTCAGTCACTACACCAAGTAAAAAATAAATGAACATTCTATGAAACAATCAATCAAAACTCAAGGTAGAAACTGACATTAAACTAAGCCCAGTGGGCATGTGGTGGTGCACATCTTTAACCTCAGCACTTGGGAGGCAGAGGCAAGCTGATCTCTAATTTCAAGGCCAGTTGGGTCTACAGAATGAGTTCCAGGACAGACAGGACTACACTGAGAAATCCTATGTGTGTAGGGAAAGAGGGACAACATGACACAGTACAGGTCCTCAAGACCCAAATGAGAGAATTACCAGAGACAGATTTTAAAACAACAAAAACAAATAAAAATGACATGTATAATAATTAAATCATAAGAAAGTCCAGGTATAGGTTTGTTGGATTAGACTCTTTTTTTTTTTTAAAGACAAGATCTCACTATAACTCATTATGCAGGTGAGGGTGACTTTAAACTCAGAGACTCACTTAACTTTGCCTCTGGAGTGCTAGGATTAAAGGCATGTTCCACCATGCCCAGCTTGTATGTATATTATTTTTTTAAGAATTAGTAAAGAAAATATCCCTGTTCAAAACAGAATGACAAATGAGAAAGAACCATAAAAATCTAACATGGCAAAGTATATAAGATCTAAAATATTTATAGATATAAGTGATCCAAGAAGGGGAAAAAAAACCCAGAATGGGCAAGAATAAGAAACAGCAAATAACTGGTATTTTTCCAATCCTTACAAAGGGCCCCAAGCACTTCAAATGCAAATGAGATGCAAAGAAACAAAACCATACACATCATAGTATTTCTGATGAAAACTAAAGAGGAAACTCTTGAAAGCACCAGAGAATAAGAACAGAGAAACAAGAAGACACATTACTTCCTAAGAGCAAACCTGAGGGTGTTGTCCAGACCACTGTGAGTCATGAAGAATGGGAGCCTGAAGACAAGCAAAGAAAAACACCAATCTAAGATTAGATAGCAAAACCACCTGTCAAATGTAAAGAAGCAGGGCTGGAGAGATGGCTCAGCAGTTAAGAGCACTGACTGCTCTTCCAGAGGACTTCAGTCCAATTCCCAGCAACTACATGATGGTTCATAACCATCAGTGATGGGATCCAATGCCCTCTTCTGGTGTTTCTGAAGACAGCTTCAGTGTACTCACATACATAAAGTAAATAATTCTTTGGGCTAGAAAGATGGGTCAGTGAATCAAGTGCTTGTTGCACCAGGGATGAAGACCTGATTTCAGAACCTCAGAACCCACAGGAATGTCAAACAGTCAGATCAGAGCATGGATCTGCAATCCTAGTATCCTAGAGCAGCAGTTCTCAGCCTGCGGGTCATGACCCCTTTGGGGGTTCGAATATCAGATATCCTGCATATCAAATACTTATATTACAATTTATAACTGTAGCAAAATTACAGTTATCAAGTAGAAACAAAATACTTTGATGGTTGGGGATCACCACAGCATGAGAAACTGTATTAAAGGGTTGCAACATTAGGAAGGCAGAGAACCACTGTCCTAGAGAAAGATGAAAGGTAAAGACAGGAGAATCCCCGGAGTATGCAGTGGAGAACAAAAGGCCCTGTCTCAATCAAGGTAGGAAGTGAGAACAAACACCCAAAGCTGTTCCTACCTGTACAGAGGCACCCTGACACACACATGTATACACATTCAGGTATACAAACATATTTTAAAAGATGAGACAAAAAAATACTTGTGAGTCAGATGTGGTGCATACCTTTGACCCCAGCACTCAAGGAGACAGAGGCAAGTGGATCTCTGTGATTTCTTTTTTTAAATGAAAACAGCCACCAATTTTATTTTCACATTTCACAATAACAAGTGAAAATTATTCTTTTTTAACTCCATTTTTTCCCCCTCTAAATTTATACTCTCTAACAGAAAACACTCAGGCTCAGTCATCACCATGATCTCCTGGTGAAATACAAAACTGATAAAGAGCCCTTCTGCTCTTATCTATCTGGCTGAGTCATGCCAGGGGGAGTGGGAACCATCATCTGACAAGTGGGAGGCATGTGGCCTCCCATGGGCAGTCTCACTCCAGGAGCAGCTGCCATGAGCATCATCTCAGGAGGAGGGCCTAGCAGCAGCATCATGGAAGGGCCTTACCAGTTAAGCACAGCCAGAAGTGACAAGGCATAGGATATAAACCAGTGTGACAACTGAAGGCTCAAAAGAAGAGCCAGATCTCTAGGATTTGAGGCCAGCCTTGTCTATATGAGTTCTAAGCCAGCCAGGACTGCATAACAAGAACTTGGTTCTAAATAAATAAATAAATAAATAAGTAAATACTGGTGAGACTATGGAAAAATTTAAACTCTCATTTCCTGTTGGTAGAAATGTAAAACCAGCCACTGAATAAAACAATATAAGAGTTCCTTAAATATAGCAATTTGACTTAGCAATTCCAATCCTATGTAAATACTCCTCAAAAGAATGAGAACATATCTCCACACAAACTTATACACAAATTTTTACAACAGTAAAGCAAATAGAAAAAAACTAAAATCCAGCAAAGAGTGGATATACATGCAGTGGTATAGCCATACAATGGAATATTTTTCATCCACATAAAGGAGTAAAGTCCTGACATGCTACAATGTAGTGGGTCTTTTTGAAGATTATGCAAATGAAAGAAGCCAGCCACAAAGGCTACATGTGAAATACTCAAAACAGACAAATCAGCTAACACAGTGGTATATATCTGTAACTTCAGCATTTGGGAGGCTAAGGCAGGAGGATCACATCAAGTTCCAGAATACTCTGAACTACACAGTAAGTGTACTAGGTCAGCCAAAATATATAACAATTTATCTCTAAAAACAACAAGGGGCTGGAGAGATAGCTCAGTGGTTAAGAGCACTGACTGCTCTTCCAGAAGTCCTGAGTTCAACTCCCAGCAACCACATGGTGGCCCACAACCATCTGTAATGGGATCCCATGGCCTCTTCTGGTGTGTCTGAAGACAGTTATAGTGTACTCATCATATGTATAAAATAAACAAAATCTTTATGAAAAAAAAAAAAGAAACCAACAAAATAGAAAAAAACAATTCTCAAAGAAGACTAGTGATTTTCAGAGGCTTGAAAAAAAACAAAGAGTATGCAGAGTCAATGCTAACTGACACAGGACCCATTTCTGGAGTGACAACTGTTAAGTTTACAACATTGATGATGGCTACACAATTTTGAGACTCTACTAGCGAGCATTTTAAAGACTACGTTTTCTATATATAAATTCTCATTTAATCAAAAAGGGCAAAGTGGATTTATTATTAATACCAAGTAAAACTCAAAGCTAACTATACTACAAAGATTAAAAAGGTCTATTATGCCATGCATAGTGATGCACACTTTTAATTCCAGCACTTGAGAAGCAGAGGCAGACAGATTCTGAGTTCAAAACCAGCCTGGTCTATAGAGCTAGTTCCAGGACAGTCAGGGTTACACAGAAAAACTTTGTCTCTAAAAACAAAACAAAAGAAAGAAAAAAGAAAAAGAGTATACAGTAATAAATCAGGAAAGAAAAAAGTTCATCATTTCATTCAAAAAAAAAAAAAAATACAAATCTTAACTTGTATACTCCTAAGAGAACTTAAAAGTTCACATAGCAAAAACTGACCGAAAAAAAAAAATCAAAATATAAATCCACAACTATGGTTGAACATTGTTTCAGCAACTAATAGAAATAGTAGAAACCAGCAAAAAATATAGAACTAAATACCACCAAAATACTATATGCTTCTAACATTTATAGAATACTCTACTAATCATAAGACACACTTTCAAGTATACATCATGTGAGACAGACTATGTGCTAGAGGACATAAACCATAACCAACTTAAAAGCACTGAAATCCACAAAATATGTTCCCTGCTAATAAGTACGTTACAACTATAAATCTATAACAATAAGATAGAAAAGTTAGAAATAAGATAGAAAGAAAAAAGTTAGATAAGATAGGAAAAGTTGCTGTATTTAAAATGAAACAAAATTCTAAATTGATGCATAAAAGTTAGAAAAATAAACAGAAAATACATTGGATGATGAAACCAAACACAACATCATAACTGTCCCCCTTTCCTACATCCACGTCAGTGTCTGCTTATAGATAAACTCACAGCATTTATTGCTTTTACTGAGTATAGTGGAGGTCTTAAATCAGTAATCTAAACTCCTGGAGCTGGACAAATGACCTAACTGTTAAGAGTACTTGTTACTCTTGCAGAGGACCTTGGGTTCAATCCCCAGCACCCACACTGATTCACAACTGTTTGTTCTAGGAGGTCTGCTGTCCTCTTATGGCCTGCTCTAGTATATAATGCATAGACATATATTCAGGCAAAAGCCTCATACACTTAAGTAAATCTAAAAGTAAATAATAATAATAATCTAAACTCCTTCCCTAAGAAGATTTTGTTTGCTTGGTTGGTTGATTTTTCGAGACAGGGTTTCTCTGTGTAGCCCTGGCTGTCCTGGAACTCACTCTGTAGACCAGGCTGGCCTCGAACTCAGAAATCCGCCTGCCTCTGCCTCCCAAGTGCTGGGATTAAAGGCATGCATCACCACTGCCCAGCAAGATTTTTTAAAAGCAAGGCAAATGAAAGAACCCAGATGTGATGACTCCTGCTTGTAATTCAGTGTTCAGGAATCTGAGGCAGAACTGGCATAAATAAAGTCCAAAGTACATTGTAAGCTCTGGCCCAAGTTACAAAGGAAGACTCTTCTCAAAAATAAAGCATAAAGTAGTGAGTGGATGGATAAATAATGTGAGACACAGTCATGTAACAGAATGCTGGGCAGTAACACACACATCCCATATCCAAGCACCCCAGCACTGGGGAGGCAGAGGATGAGGATTGTAGGCTAGAGGCTATATATCTGGCTACTAGCAGTTTCGTGGCCATCCTGAGCTCCAGAGACCTTATCCAAACAAACAAAAGCATGACTATTTAGGGGACTAGAGACATGAGCCAATTGGTACAGTGTTTGTTACACAAACACTGAGTTGAACATCCAGCACCCATGTAAAATTATCACACATCTATAATCCAGCACTGGGAAGAAAAAGGCAGGAGGATCTCTGGAGCCAGACAGTAGATGAATCAGTAAACTCCAGAGACAGTGAGAGGCTATCTCTTAAAAAAAAAAAAAAAAGTGGAAAGGGCAAGCAGCAGGATGGTTTAAAGGCACAGGTGCCCACTAGCCAGCTTAACAACCTGAACTGATCCCCAGAACCAACTAACTCCACAAAGTTGGCCTCTGACCTCTACATGCACAACCTCAAATACATAGTATACAGAAACACAAGCACACATAAACAAAACAAAGGACAGAATATAAACAAAACAAAAGGTAAGGTGGAGAGTGACTGAGAAGGGCACCCAATGTTATCTTTTAGCCTACACATACACATATACACTCACATGAACACATATACACACACCAAGAGAGAAGCAATAAAAGATTAAAAAGGGAAAACTAAAATTACCTCTTACCACAAAGCACATAATGATAGACAGAGAAACCCATAAAAGAATCTATAATCTCAAGGATAAACCATTAGCTTCTACAAGTAAGCTACAGCAATTCAAAAGAAGGCTTGGACAATGGCTCAGTGATAAGAATGAGTGTCCAGCATGCACAAGACCTTGGGTTCAATGCCTGAACCACAAAACTGAATATGTAAAATCCAAAAATAAAATCTACAGGTAAATTGAACAGGTGAATAAATATGTGTGTGAGATGGTTATAAAAAGAATCCTACACAATGAAAATAACCAACTACTGCAATCAGCACCAGAATCTTCCAGAATGTTACATGGCACACTCAAAAACAGGCTAATTAATTTAGGAAGTGAAAACCCATTTGGCTAACCTGCAGAGGACAGTGGTTACTTTTACTGAAGAAGAAACTTGACCACAGAGACCACTGTGTGGGTGCTGACTTTGTGACAATCTACTGAGCTGCAGACATTTCATTCCTGGGCTCTAAAGAACATGTTTGCTTTGTCTTGACATTTCAAACTATTTCAAGAAATGTTACTCTGCCTCTCTCCTCACTCCTCACTAACCCTAAAAAGGAAAACTCAGCTCTTACACAATGCACAACACAATATGGTAGCCAACTTGAACTGACTCTGCATCTCTATCCTTACTCCACACAAATTCTATTTTACCAATTACTTAAAGGCACAAGACCTGCACTGTTTCACCTTTCATGTATTTAGTTCTCATCATCTAGTATTTCTCTCTGTAATTACACTCTACCCACACTTGCTTAGATTGCCACCCAGTTTGGTCATTAATTCCTCAAGACCTTTCCTCATTCCCCCTTTCCAATGCTGGTTCCTCTTTTATACTCAGTATATCCAATACCACATATAATGAGCTACAACTTATCTGTCAGCCCATCCTCTATTATACTATAATCCAAGCACAAGATCCACACTTTCAAGCTTCTAATACCAACATTAGTATGTGGTAGTCACTAGTAAATTTCAATCTTACGTGTACACTCTAAGTGGCTCAGTTAGTAAAGGCACTTGCTACCACGGCTGATGTCCAAGGTTTAATCCCTGAAACTCACATGATAGCAGGAATGAACTGACTCCCTCAAGTTGTCCTCTGACCTCCACATGGGCACTGTGATATACATGCAACACACAAATATACAAATGTAGCAAAAAAAATTTAAGTAAGAAATAACAGTAAGCTAGGCAGTGGTGATACACATTTTTAATCCCAGCACTCAAGAGGCAGAGGCAGGTGGATCTCAGGTGTATTCAAAGCCAGGCTGATCTAGAGAGTTCCAGGACAGCCAGGACTACACAGAGAAGTCCTGTCTCACAGAAAACAGAAAGAAAGAAAAAGAGAGGAGGAGAGAGGGAAGGATGGAAGGAGGGAGGGAGGGAGGAAATTGTAAAACCATCTAAGATGGATCACCATCTTACACTTCCTGCACAGCAATGACCACTACAAACACAGGATGCTACTGATAGAGTATTAGTGTTTCAAAACTTGGGTGCATAAACAATGTATTTTTGTTAAGCCATATAACTACCTAAAACGAAGAATACATGCCCTATTAGAATGGCAAACATCTCCTTTTAAACTATTTTTAAAAATTTATATAAATGTTTTCCCTGCATATTGTACACAACAAACATGGCTGGTGCCCATGGAGGCCAGAAGACTTAAATAATCCCCTGAACTGGAGTTGCAGGTGGTATTGTGTGAGCCCATGCTAGAATTGAACCTAGGTCCTCTGCAAGAGCAGCAATGACTCATAAGCAATAAGCCACCTCTCTCGCCCTACATATGTACAGATTTTGACCTCTGAATGAAGAGAAGCTAATAAAGATCATCCAGCCTACACCCTCAAGAGAAACTTAAGCCCAGAAAAATTAAGCAGGCTTGCTCAAGGTAAAAAGAATCAAGACTAGGACACAATCTCAAACACCATAACCCCAAATGATGAAACCTCAAAATACCAAAATCACTAAATATAAAATCCTGCAAGATCAAGAATCTCAAAAATAAGTCTGGGAAAAATAATTTTAAAAACTATTTAAGCCAGGCATAGTCACGTACATCTGTAATCTCAACACTTGAAAAGAGACAGAAGGAATGTAAGTTTAGAACATCCTTAGCTACAGAGTAGGCTAAAGGCCAGCCTGAGCTACATGAGACTCTATTTCAAATGAATAATAAAGTAAAATGTTTAAAAGGCATTTACTTAAGGGCTGGAGACATAACTTAATGTTAGACAAACGATATCCATGAAGAAACAGGTCATCCAGCATTGTGGTACACACAAGTAGTCCCAGTACTCAGAAAGCAAAAGCTAGAGGATCTGTGTGGATAATACAGTAAGACCCTACTTCAAAAACAAAACAGGGTCTGGGCACAATAACACACTCCTTTAATCCCAGAACTTGAGAAACAGAGTCAAATGGTTCTCTTGTGAGTTCAAGATCAGCCTGGTCTACAAATCAATGGTCAGGCCAGCCAGACCTACACACTGACCCTGTCTCGAAGGACAAAGTATAAATAAACGCCAGGCGGTGGTGGCACACGCCTTTAATCCCAGCACTTGGGAGGCAGAGGCAGGTGGATTTCTGAGTTCGAGGCCAGCCTGGTCTACAGAGTGAGTTCCAGGACAGCCAAGGCTACACAGAGAAACCCTGTCTCAAAAAACCAAAAAATAAATAAATAAATAAATAAATAAATAAATAAAAGCTGAAGAGATGGCTCAACAGTTAAGAGCATATTCAGTTCTTGCAGAAGATGTAACTCAAGTTCTCAGCACCCACATAATGGTTATATAAAACAAATAAAAATGTTTTTTATTTATATTATATAAAACAAATAAAAATTGAAATTTAAAAATAAACCCACAACAAAGTTTTGTTGATAATTTGCAAACAAAGAAAAATAAACTTTCTGAAATTTTCACAAATGCCAAAAAAAGACAAAAAAAAAAAAAAAAACTCCCTCTTCACTGGCTAGTATTACTATTTCCATGCACAAGCTGTTTACCACAACACCTATAACACTGTGATAATTCAAACCTGCAAGAAGTATAAAAACAACTATTATTCTGGTTTTGTTGTTGTTTGCTTGGCTATTTTTTTTTTTTTTTTTGGTTTTTCGAGACAGGGTTTCTCTGTGTAGCCCTGGCTGTCCTGAACTCACTCTGTAGACCAGGCTGGCCTCGAACTCAGAAATCTGCCTGCCTCTGCCTCCCAAGTGCTGGGATTAAAGGTGCGCGCCACCACCGCCCGCCAGGCTGCTTGTTTGTTTTTGAGACAGGTTTTACTGCACATCCTTGGCTGGCCTGGAATTCTCAGAGTAGACCAGGAATGCCTTGAACTCACAAAGATCCACCTGCATCTGCCTCTAAGAGCTGCAATTAAAGGTGTGTCTCATCATGATTTGCCTAAATTATAATCAAGTCTTTAGACATTTTATACAAAATGATGCAAATAAAATATATAGCAAAGAAAATGCATAATTATAAAAAGCTGGTGATTTAAAATACTGAGAATAAACAAAAAGAAAAAATAGACATGAAAACCCAATACATAAAAAAAGATAGATTATGATCAAGAACAGAGTAGTCCCTAAGTGCTGACTGACTTTTAGAAGTCTCACATCAAGGTGAGCTTTTGCCTTAATTAGTGAAATAAACATAAGTTTATTTTCTTGGGTAATATTCTTCTGAAATACTATGACTTATATAAAGCAACATAATAACTTCCTATCAAAAAGTTCTATCTTGGACTGGATCCATGGCTGAGATGTTAAGAGTGCTTTCTGTTCTTCTAGGGAACCTGAATTTAGCTCAGAGCACCCACCTAAAGAGGCTCACAACTGCCTGCAACTCCAACTCCAGGGGATCTAACAATCTCATCTGGCCTCTGTGGGCATCTTCATACATACACCAAACACAGACATACAATGCAACAAAAAATTAGATCTTTTAAAAAAGTAATAAAAAGTTTCATCTTCAGCACCATGCCTGTGTTGTTTTGGGCACTTAGCAATTTTCTTCCTTATGCACTCAGACATCGGTCACAAATTCAACAGACAAAACTGATGAACAAACACCATGACTGGGCACCTAAGTATCTTCAAACTACTCAGCAGTATCACTGTCTTCATCATGGAAACATGCTTTCAATTCATCAAAAGCTCCTAGAATCCCACCAGCTAAAATGTCAATGACCAATGATGACAAATAGTACTTTTTGTGTACTAATAAGTGGATACAGGTACACAAGTGTTCTTGTGTGTGCACATGAGTGTAGAAGCCAAAGGTCAACACTGGGAACACTAGGTAACTTCCTTAAATGGTCACCATTTTTTTTTTTTCATTTTGAGCTAGGATCTCTCATTAAATATGTAGCTCGAAGCTCAAATGACATTTATTTTTAAATGTGTATGGGTGTTTGCCCATATGCATATCTATGTATAACCTGTGTACCCGGTGCCCACCTGGCCATCAAGTCTTCTGAAACTGAAGTTACAAGTTATAAGCCACAATCTCTGGGAACAGGATTACAGAGGGTTATATGAGCTGCCATGAGGGCTCTAGGAATTAAACCCAGATCCCTTAGAAGAGCCAGAGATAGTTAACTGCTGAAGCATCTCCCCAGCAAAAATAAGTAAGTAGATAAATAACATTTAAACTGAATTTCACCACTACTGTGTTGTGAAGCAAATATACTCATCTGTCTGCATATTCTGTTGACTATGGCTATACCACTGAAATCACTTAATCATAACTGAACTTTCTTACAAACACACTGGCTGAGTGGAAGAAACAAGACACTTTACTGGCCACACTTTAAAATTCACTTGCTGAAGGCTGGACTGCACCTAAACCCTCATTCATCTGTCATTACTGTCTTAGGATACGATTTAAGCTCATTTTCCAAAACTATCCCAAAGCTTCAAACTCTTTTCAAAGCTTCACTTTTTCCAGATATTAACACACAACAGAGCATCATATTTTAAAATGTTTAACCCTAACGGGGGGTGAGTTTTCTATCTTTTTTAATGGAGATAGTTTCAAAATAGTTTGGGCCATCCATCAGTTAAAGTGAGGTATTCTGCTGTTAGACTTGATAAATGTGTCTTCTTCAGTAGGCAAACTGAGCTCTTGTCCAAAAGACCAGTGAGTTGCTCAAGCTCCTTCTGACAGGGGCATTCTTTGCAAGGAGCGCAGTGTGAAGCAGTAGTGGCAGCAACACACAACTGAGTAACTCCGGAAGGAAGGATTTCTTGCATGCATGCATGCATTCATCCATTCATTCATTCATTCATTCATTCATCTATGTGCATTGGTGTTTCGCTTACATGTACGTCTGTGTGAAGGTGTCAGATCTGAAACTGGAGTTACAGAAGTTGTGAGCCATCATATGGGTGCTGGGAATTGAACTTGGAAGAGCAACCAGTGCTCTTAATGCTAAACAATCTCTCCAACTCCCTAAACATTTTTGGTCCCCCAGACAAAAAATGTTTTGTTCAGAGCTGAGGACTGAACCCAAGGCCTTTCCACCACTAAGTCAATCCCCAGCCCTGGTTTTCTTGCATTTTTAAACCACCACTTTCACTGTCATCTCTGTAACAGTGCAGTGTCATTTGAAGACGATTTCAGTTGCCAAATTCTGGTAAGCATTTATGTCTGTGAAGGTCTAGTTATTGTTTGTTGCAATTAAGAAGCTTCCACAGTACCAGTAATTAGCTTTATTTTTTTTTTCTTTTAACTTGCTAGACATGGTCACACACGCCTTTAATCCAAGCACTCAGGAGACAGAGGCAGGCAGCTCTCTCTGTGTCTGAGGTCAGCTCAGTCTAAATAGAGAATTCTCAGACAGCCAAGGTTACATAGAGACACTGTTTCAATTTTTAAAAAAATTAACTGAAAAACAAGATTTACACATAAGATTTTATGTGTTTGTGTAAGTGCATGGGTAGCCCTATGGAGGTCAGCAGGTAAGTAACTAACATTACTCAATCAGTTTTCTCCTTCTACACATGGATTTCAGAAATCAAACTCAGGTGGGCAGGCTTGGTGGCAAGCATCCTCACCCAGTGAGCTGTCTCATTGACCCTAGCTTTAGGACATTTATCTTTAACCAAGTAGTTCTATACAATTAAATTATCAAAGCCTTGGGGACGGTATGTTAGTTTAGCAGGTAAAGGCACTTTGTTACTAAGCCATATATATATATATATATATATATATATATATATATATATATATGAACAAATATTCAAAATTAAAATATTGCAAAACCTGCTTGTGAGGGAACAATTTTTCAGATTTCTTTCACTGTGTTCTAAGAAATACAGTAAGAAGGAATTATGTTGTTTCCCCAATACCAAATTATTAGTAGTAAAAATATCTAGAGACAAAAGCCAGTAAGAGATATAGACTTGAGAGGGGTTTATTGGAGGAAGTGGTCCACACAATTAATGTGACTGAGAAGTCTCACAGGCTGTCTGCAAGGGAATGTCAGTAGCATGACTTAGTTCAAACCCAAACACCTAGGAAGCACTGAAGCCAATGATACAACGCTCAGCCTGTGGCTCAAAGCCTAAAGATCTAAGACCACTGGTGTAAGCCCTAGGGTCCCAAGGCCAAGAGTTTCAAGACATACAACAGCAAAAGAAAATTGTCCTAACTTTCAGAAAGACCAACTTACCTGCTATGTTTGTCCTTGACAGGTCTCAACCTACTGGACAGTGTACACTCATACTGAGACAGCTCTTCCCTTATTCCAACCAAACTCAGACATTAATCTCCTCTGGAAACCTCACATAAATATCCTAAATAATGCACAATCAGGATTTTTGGTATTCACCACACCTAACATGATACAACTATCATACATAGGACTATAAATGTTCTAATCCCCTCCACATTACTCAAATTTCTAATCCCCACACACCCTTTGCTTTTTGCTATTAGGAATATAGGGATTGAGGTTTTCAGAATTCTGGCTTTCAACATTCAGGATTTTACTCTTTCAGGACTATGACTTTTGAGATTTTATACTTCTAGGACTTTACCATTCACTAGACATCTGGGAGTCCACCTTTCAGGATTACACCTGACACCATGCATTGAATGCTTTCCCACAATCCAAGCAGTCTCCCTTTTTCCCCAGATGAACACAGAGTTCCAACTGCTTTGCTGTTTCACAGTTAAATAGTAATCTCTTAACTGCAACAGTTCTTTAAACTTCCATCTTAGTTAGAAATTGGCTCAAACATATGAATACTAAAAGTACCAACAAGTTCAACCAGGAAAACACCATTTCCAGTTCCAATATCAAGCACTGCAGCATCCAACGGGATCTTGTGTTTCTGCATCCACCGTATTAGTCGGTTCATACTCTCTTCCCCAAACCTGTTAGAACAGAACACAATGAGCAGACAGACAGCAAAAGTTACAACTACACTCCACTTAAGCTGTTTATACCATATGCTCACTTATGCCTTTTTTGAAAAGTGACAAATAGCACTTCTAAGTGTTTAAACTTTTATTGTCATTTAGGAGGTTACACCTCTAAAAATGGAACGCCCAAGATATGTGTGTATTATACATTCTTATGTATATACCCACATATAATAATATTGAAGTATAATATATCTATAAACATACATATTTTATCTACATCAACATTATAAACATGGTGTCCTAATAACTGCCTTCTTGGACATCAGCAAATGCTGGTTCTTACTTACTGAGAAATGACAACTATGGAATGAAAGCAACTTCCTAACACTATGATCAATTTAAATCTGGGCCATTAAAAAAAAAAAAAAAGACATATTTTATAGCTGTCAATGAAGCCAGATTCAGGCAGAGGCAGGTGGATCTCTGAGTTTGATAACAGCCTCGTCTACAAAGTGAGTTCCAGGACAGCCCAGGCTACACAGAGAAACCTTGTCTCAAAAAAAAAAAAAAAATAGAATAAAAAACGAGAACAAGAAGAGGGGGAAGGAGAGGGAGGGAGAGATTTTAAAGCTGTCACAGAAGGCAGATTCAACCCTGAGCTTCTGAAGAACTCTAGGCTGCTTTGTTGTTTTAAATTCAAGTGTTCAACTTCTCTCACACCCATACAAACAACTCCTCAGCTTAACTTACCAGATTTCTCCTGTATCGCCATATTCTTGGAATGTTCTCAATTCTCTCTCATAAACAGCATCCCAACTACATAAACAATGAAATATGAAGCAAGAGTCTCAAATTAAACTGTCTTTTGTGAATTAAACAAATATTTCCAATGAAGTTCATGGCTCCTTACAATGGCCTTAAACATTATTAGTGTTATCAATAAGTGCATACAGTGCATTTTTTAAAAAGATCTTTGGGTTAAAAGAATGAAAACAATGGGTAAGCAGGATGAATTATACAAGTTCTTATACTCAGCTGATGAATACTCCTACATACATTTCATCTTAAATAAAAAGAGGCAATTGTCCAAGAATCTCTAAATCCCAGACCCAAGTCTAAAACTGAACTGCACAAACTGAGTTTGTTACTCCAAAATTGATCTTCAATGTGCAGATACAAGATTTTCTAATCAGTAGCTCAATGGTTTGCTCACAATGAACGCAGCCAAGAAAAAATAAACTTAAAATTAAGTACTAAAACAGTCTCTGCCTCTCCCTGTATTCTAGCTCTCCCATTAACTCTTCTCTTAATCCTTAAAACTGCAACCCTTTCCCATTATCACCTGCTTTCTCTTCTTATTTTATCTCTAAAATCCCTGCTCCCTCCTCCAAAATTTCCTCTCATCTTAATGTCTACCCCACAAACACTCCTCTATATCCTGACCCATTAATTTCTGAGATTCAACTTTCTTTCCCCAGAACCCCTACCATCTATCTTCCTAGCTCCCAGTTTATAGCATTTTCCATTTCGACTACCTCCAGCTCCGGGATCTCACAGCTCTGCGAGGACCTCCCTCGGGCCTTTGAATAGTTTGTTGTCCAACTCTCTTCCCCTTTTCCCTAAGCCAGATTCCAGACTCCTACACCAACTCCCCAAGGGCCTCGGGTGGGCTTGAATCCATCGAAAGACGGTTGACCGAGCCCTGGGATGTGCTTGGGATCTCGCCCCTTAAGCCACCACAGGTTGCCTCCGCCCTCCTCCCTCAGGCCCCATTCAGGAGAGGGCGCCATCTCCTTCCGGGCCTCAGGCGCCCGCTCACCCTCCCCGCCACACTCACTGCTCTCGTGTGCCCAGCGCTGACGGGACGAAGTCATCCGCCGCGGGACTACCCTCTTGAGACTGCGCGGGGACCACAGCAGCGCTGTGGCCCTCAGCATCCGCGTTCATGTCTCTCTGCGCCTAGTGGGCTGTCGAGGCCGCCATAGAGACGCGACTCGAGCAGAGGGGATGCGCGGGCCTGGCCTCTCTAGGCAATGGGAGGCTGTCTCTCTAATGCTCCAGACTCGGCCTTAAGAGGCCAACCACAGAGGAGAACCGAGGCCGCTTGGAGGCTGCCTAATGTGTGTGCAGTACAGGCTACAGAGGCCAAGATAACCTTTCAGCCAACATTATGTGCACCCCTTATTCTCTAGCTTTCAAAGTGACCAAATCTGAGGACTTCTATCTGTAAGTTATCGTTCAAAATACTGCACTTTGGAAAACAAGCTGTCAAAAGCCACAAAAACCGTCTGAAACACACACCACTCAGTCCAAATGCATGTCATTTCTCTCTTTCGAGGCCTGTCTGGAAAGTGGATAGGTCAGCTTCATTGCATTACTGGCTTCCCGACCAAAAGACTAATTTCATTTGTGGCTAGAATTATGGAAAGTGAATTGTGAATTGATATAACCGGCTATCCTTTTAAAAGCTTATGGCTAAAGAACTGAATGCCAAAAAAAAAAAAAAAAAAAAAAAAAAAAGAACTGAATGCCTTAGGGCCACCCAGAGTACACCACCAGCCATGGAATTATGATAAAATGAATAGCCGAATGCTAGGGGGCCTCAGTGGTTCTTGCTGTGTTCCCAGCTAGTCATCTGAGCCTGTCCAAGTCTCAACCTCTGCATGCCTGAGTTTGTTCACTGTAGTTTGCTCAAAATAAAAAGTTACTTGTTCTTCAAGACTGAGTGAACCTGAGATGTCTTCTGCCTAATGGTCTGACTACAGCCAGTAGTTCTGCAATATAATGCAAAAGATCTTATGTGTCAGGGGCCTAGTATCTTTCTAGTATCTTTTCTGTACTAGTCATGAAATACTCAAATAAGCATGGTCCAATGTCTAAGGCAAGGATCTCAAAGGCCCCTAGCAAGCTGCCTTTCAACAAGAACTTTCAACAACAACTGTTTCCAGGGCTACCTTTCTGTTGACTTCGAAGACAGGAGCCCAATAACAAGTCCCTTGAGGCAAATGGCAACAATAGCTGCCCTCCTGGTTCGCAGTTCATTTGCTCCTATACTTGGTGTTCCAAGATCTTCTGGCAATAAAGAGTAAAGTAAAGGGCAGATGGAAATCCATCTACATAGTGATTAAAGAACTCAAGAAAGAGAGTAAGTAACCTTATTACAGAGCAATAAAACCACCGGATACCACAGCCAATTAGTGCTGCCCTGGGCAAGTAGCTGTTTTGATCTTTTCTAGACTCTAGATGCTACAGAAAGAAAGCTTGAGTGTGACAGACTGGGTTTTTCAAAGTTTTAGGTTTTAATTAAGAAGCATCCATGAAACATCAGCCCATCTTCAGCCTCATGTCTTGCCAACACTTAAGATGTTTTTGCTGTGTGTGATGAAAGCTATAAAC
This sequence comes from Rhabdomys pumilio, assembly GCA_030674055.1. Lineage (NCBI taxonomy): Eukaryota > Metazoa > Chordata > Mammalia > Rodentia > Muridae > Rhabdomys > Rhabdomys pumilio. The sequence continues at coordinate 120,478,107 of JANHMN010000003.1, forward strand.
AGTTGTTGGTATGAAGCCCTGGGGGCGGGAGGGAAGATGGTTTATACCAAGTTTCTTCTCTGGCTCCAGGAAGGATTATTCTGGCTGCTTAGTGCTGAGGACTGTGGGGCACCACCTCTGATCACCCAGGGAAATGGGATTCTTGGTTAGGGGAGAAGTTCCCATTGGGTAAGCTGCCCAGCACCAGGGAGAAGTAGAGCTATATAAGCGACACAGCCCCTCCCCCTGAGCACCAGTTATATGAGGGCAAAGGCAGACTGGTAGAACTCGAGGTTGCCAGCCTTGGTTTGGTTTGTTCGGTTTGGTTTGTTTTATCCGTGCACAGGGTCCATCTCTTGCCCCTCTGGAACTATGCATCCCAGAATCCTCAAGCATTTCCCATTTGACAAATCCACAATTATAGAGCAGAGCTTTCCCTTTTCTGACCATGCAACACTCAGTACCAGAGAACATACTTCTAGGAAAACTTTCCTTATCTGTCCCCATCTCTTACTTTCGCTTTGATGTGAACTTTTGAAAGGGGACAGTGGGTACTCAGATTCTTGAGTTAGACCCTCATGTTTTTGAAGCATCACTGAGGGCAAGTTCTTGAATTTCTCCAGGTCAGTTTGTGGAGCCTATTATTATAACAAGCATAATAGTGGCACCTGTCACACAAGACACCCTAAGAACCCAAATGAAATTAGTCCAGCCAAATACTACCTGTCTGACACATGAGAACTGGTCAATAAGTGTAAGTTCTGGTTCTGCAACTATAAAATGGGGCTTAAAAAGATGCCACTCCAGAAAGATATCAGGAACTGCAAGTGACTACATTGTATATTTAAAGAGCTTAGAAAGGGCCTGGCATATAGTCAGGGTTCAGAAAATGTCAGCTCTTATCTTTATTACAGGTTGAGCATCTTTGCTCTAGTTGGCTTTCCTTGTACTGTGATAAAATACTGACCCAAAGCATCTGATCGAGGAAAGGGTCTATTTGGCAAGTAGAGTATATAGCCCATCACTGAGAGAAAACAAGGCAAGAACTCAAGCAGAGTCCATGCAGGAACACTAACTGGACTAGTCCCCATGCCTTGCTCATGTGGTAGTAGTAGTAGTAGTAGTAGTAGTAGTTGTTGTTGTTGTTGTTGTTGTTGTTGTTGTTGTAACAATACACACTAAGCATATAATAAAATTTTTAAAGAGAGAGGAGAGAGTCTGTCTGTCTGTCTCTCTGTCATGGTAGCCCATGCCTTTAATCCCAGCACTTTGGAGGCAGGGGCAGGAAGATCTCAAGAGTTCAAGCAAGGCCAGCCTGATCTACAGAGTAAGTTTCAGGACAGCCAGACTACACAGAGCAACCTTGTCTTGAAAAACCAAGACATACATACACACACACACACACACACACACACACACACACAGAGAGAGAGAGAGAGAGAGAGAGAGAGAGAGAAGAGATGGAGACATGGGAGAGGACTTGAGTTTTGTTTCATTGAATTTAAGGTATAAAGGGAAATACAGGTAGCTAGAAGCAAAAATTGGAGCTGGGGCAAGAGCTTAGATAGCTGCAACCCAGGTGCCCAAAGATGGCACTGCCCAGAGTAGGTTGAACCCTCATACTTCAGCTAGCAATGAAGAAAATGTCCCACAATCATATTCAGAGACCAGTCTGGTGGAGGCAGTTTCTCAGTTGCGGTTCCCCTTTCCCCAGGTAAGTCCAAGTTTGTGTTGAGTTGACAAAAAACAACTGGCCTGATCCATAATCTAAAAATCTAAAACCCAAACAGCTCCAAAATCTAAAATACTTCTGGTTTTCATTATACCAGGTAAAGTCCCCTTAGCACAGATGGTCTCAACCTTCCTAATGCTGTGACCCTTTAGTACAGTTACTCAGGTTGTGGTGACCCCCCCCAACACAAAAATATTTCATTCCCACTAAATAGCTGTAATTTTGCTATTGTTATGAACTATAATGTAAATATCTGATATGCAGAATTTCTGAGATGCAACCCTCAAAGGGGTCACAACCCACAGGTTAAGAGCTATCCACTGCCTTAGACTTCCAGTTTAACCTCTTGCCCCAGCTCCAACTTTTTCTTCTAGCTGCCTGCCTTTCCCTTGATACCTTAAATTCAACGAAACTAAACGCATCCTCACTCCCATACCATGTTTTTGGTTTTCTTTTGGTTTCGAGACAGGGTTTCTCTGTGTAGCACTGGCTGCCCTGGAACTCACTCTATAGATCAGGCAGGACTCAAAATCAATGATCTGTCTATCTCTGCTTCTGGAGTGCTGGGATGAAGGACATGGGCCACCACTGCCTGGCCAGACCCTTTCTTTTGGAGCTATTACATGCTTGTTGTGTATGCAAGCATCACACACACACACACACACACACACACACACACACACACACACACTCTTTCATTGTGTGTGTAGAGGTCAGAGGACAACCCTCAAGAGTCAGTTATCTTTTTTCACCATGTGAAGTCCAGGGATCAAACTTTGTACTGGGCCAGTAGTGCCTCCCTCTGCCTCCCAAGTGTTAAGATTAGAGGTACATACCACCAACCCAGCACATCTCCATATCTCTACAGCAGTCTACTGATAGAATAAAACCATCTTCCTTTGAACTCCATATTTTTTCTACACAACATTTACTCAGCAGTTACAAACTGGGCAGTATCTGCAATCCATCCTGGCATTACTCCATAAGACAAAAAAAAAAAAAAAATGCAACTGCAAGCAACTAAAACATAAATCTTTCATGAATTTCAGAATATGCTAGCAGAGGAAAAAATAATAAACAGGAAAATAGAGTAAAAAGTACAGATAATGTTAGATGGTGGTAAGAGTTTGTCTTGGTTAGTTAGCTTTGTCAATCTGACACATACTAGAATTATCTGGGAAGAGACCCTCAATTGAGAAATTGCCTAGATTAGGTTGGCTTGGTGGGCTGTAATTTTGCTACTGTTATGAACTGTAATGTAAATATTTGATATCACAATATCTGATATGTGACACCCAAAGAGGTCACAACCTACAGGTTGAGAATCTGTGTGTACAACTGTGGGAGACTGTCTCAATTATGTCAGAAACAGTAATCCTCACGTTATAATAAGAGTACTGGAAACTCAGAGTAGAGAAAGTGAAGCAGTTTATTTTGTAACATAAAAAATTTCTGTGTCAGCCTAGAATGGCAAGCCTACTGAGTGTCACTGTCAATAAACCCTAAAGAATGACCCTTCCTTATTTTTTGAATAATTAAGAGGAATATGATCCTAACAACAAAAACCATGTTTTACATCCAATGTATTTTAAACTTACCAAACACGTGACCTTGTAGACAAATTTGGATGTTTGTGATTCTTTTTTTCTACTCTAAACTTTCAGTTTGGGAGGGTAGCTTATTAATGTTTGGGGGAGGGGTACTTAGCTAGACTATCAAGCACTAGCAAGGGTTTCTGTTTTCTGTTCATGGTTAGCTGGGCTTAAACTGGCCCGAGACACCTTTGAAAAGTGATCTATCAGATTTTATTCCCAGCAATTGCTAATTGGTATAGGAAGGCCCATCTCTTTGTGGGGGCCACTTGGGCAAATAGTCCTAAACTGTATAAGAAAACTAGCTGAGCTGGAAAGGACTACCGTTGGAAAATTAGGTTCTCTCTCACAGGGAATAGTTAGGTCCAGGAGATGTGAGCTAGAAGCTGTCAATAGAAAACTTCCCCAGCAGCCAGGCTAAGCCAATCAGTCCTGCAAGAAGAGGTCTGAGTGGCCTTTCAGAGCACCCGCAGAGCAGGGAGAAAGCAGTGAGCTATACAGTTGTCCAAAAGACCAGCAACCCAGGCAGAAGAAACAGGGCAAATGTAAAGGCACTATGACCTGATGAACTTTCGGTGCTTCCAGAAAGCAAAAAAGCTACTGCTATAGCTGAAGCTGAGTACACCAGGGTAGCAGAAGCAGGAAATATGATCAGAAATAGAAGCGGGGGGGTGGTATGTCAGTGTAGGATTTGGAGGTTGGCCAGGTATAATTGACACCTTATATTTAAACATTAACATGACCATTTCGCTGGCTGTGTTGAGAATATATTTGGCAGGTTAACAGCATCAATTCATTACTTTGACATTTTGGACTAGTTAATTCTGTTATGAAGCTTTTCCTGAGTTTAGCTCCTTCCCGTAGGATTGCCATTGGAAAATATCTCCTAACAATGTCAAGTGTCCCTTAAGGGCAAAATTGCCACCAACTGGAACTCTCTCTGAGAAGTTACTATAACCAGGAGGGAGATAATGATGCTTTGGATTAGGGTGGCAGATGTGCTGGTAGTGAACTGTAGGACTCCCTACGGATTTTTTTTTTTTTTTTGGAAGATCATTTAGCTGATCTGATGTAGGGAACAAGAGAAAAGAAGAAGTTGTCAAGGTTGGCTGCAAAGGTTTTGATTTGAGCAATTGTTATAAACAGTTTTATTTGCTGAACATGAAAAAAGGAGTGAGAAGCAGCTTTGTAGGGAAATCAGAAACTCAGCTTGGAATATTGAAGTCTTAAAAAGTTGTGGAAGAATTAGTTCCTTCCCCGAGTTCTGTTTTTTTTTTTTTTTTTCTAAATATGATAGTTTATTCATTACTACTTATTTGTTTTTGTCTTCTATACTTTTCATCAGACTTGTAGGGTTTTGTTTTTGTTGTTGTTTATTGAAACAGGTCTATGTAGCACTGGCTGGCCTCAGACTTGCAACCCTTCTGCCACTATGCAGCTTATATTTGAAATTGTTTTTGAATCCAGAATCCAATCATTTTACCAGCTCCACTACTTCTGATCAAAATTCCCCTGTCACTACACCAGTCGAGGATTATTGTAAAATTCCTTCTCTTCCATTTCTCCCAGGCATTAGTCTCAACCAAGCAGGCAAAGTGGTCTGGTCAAGTTGAAATTTCATCATGCTGTTCCCGAGTCAAATCTCAATCTGTTCAATTGCTTGAATCATCTCCGGCTTTTCATCCTTCAGCTTCATTTGCAGAAGGGACAAACTGGATTATAACAAGGCTGTACACACAGGCTGCTGTTTGAGGGACACACAGAACAGAAGGTGTCAGTTCTCTTTGATCTGGAATCCTTTACTTCTCTGTCCTACTCTTCGGGTAGCTTGGACGACTTCATTTCCCAGGATGCTCAGCGTCCGGGCGTCCGGAAGGCTGTGCACCCTCCGCGGGGCATGATGGGGGAGGTGGAGATTTCCATCATGGCGGCTTCCATTTCGGGCTACACCTTCAGCGCTGTGTGTTTCCACAGCGCCAACAGCAACGCCGACCACGTAGGTGCCGGGCCCCCTGCCGTGGCCGCTGGGGCCTTCGGCTTCCTCCTCAGGCCGGTGCCTGAGGCCAAGCGACGACTGCTGGAGGCTTGGCCCTCGATCCCGGGGACAAACCGATGAGCTGGTGACCCAGGCGGCTCCCGCCCCCTTCCAGCTCCTGCACTCCTCGGGCCCTTCTCTTGGCGCTCTCGGCCTCGGGCGGGTCCAGGCACAGCTGTTCTCAGTCCAACGGACCTAAAGCGCCCGGCCCCGCCAGTGTCAGGAGTCGCTTAGCCAAAACTGGGTGCCTACCCCTCGCTGAGAGTCGGGCTTCCAGACTTGAGGAGTGCCTTAGGTCGGGATGGAGTTCAAAGGTCTGGGTTGTAATCTAGGAGAAGATCAAAGTCCTGACCTCCGGCCTCAGGGGTCATCCTATCTGTCACTGTTCATACGTATCAGATGTGGCTGTGTTTTTTTCACCCCGGTGGAAAATGGAGAATGTGAATAGGCACTTTGAGGTGCAGAGTCTTGTTTGCACTTCCTCAAAGTTGCATGTTTAGTTCCTAAGCGAGTGTTCTAATCCCCGGAACTAGTTTTAACAGGGAAGTGACAGGCCCACATATGAGCGATCAGAAATGTACAGGCCATGGAGCCCATAGGAGCAAAGTCTCTCTTAAGTGTCTTTATTTTACGTATTGCCTTTCAATGCCAGTAACCTTTGACTGGAAATTCTTTGTGTTATAGGTGCTTTTACAGGACATAATTAATTTGCCCATCAGTTGGTGATGTGTGTGTGTGTGTTATTGGTGAACGATTTAAATTCATTAAATAAGAGATTGGGCTTTTTGTGGTTGTCATTACAAACAACAGTAGTTGGAGGGGAAATTGGATTTGGTTTGATGTCAGCAATCTTTGATTCCATTAGTAAAGACTGATTCTGAAAGGTGATTCCATTAGTAAACTGAGTGGAGTGAATTTACTGTTCTTTTCATCTCTGTAGTGTTGATGGTAGAGATTACTGATAGGAATATGTTCAGCATAGTTTTATTTTGTTTTTTTTCCCAAAGACAGCTCTGATCTGCTAGCCTTTGTTATTGCAGCTAGCTCTTAATAATGTTAAGTGGTTGCAGTGTTCCTAGTGCAGTTACGAGTTCAGGGTGCTTGTTTATTCTGTTTTATAGAGTACCTAGGAATATCATAGTTTATGTATAAGGCAAGATTATTATAAAGATAAGAAATTTGGACAGTATTTCTAGAAACTGCCATAGTTCTATTTCTTCATTTGTTATTCATTCTTTGTTGTTTTGAGATAGTGTCATATAATCAAGGCTGACCCTGGATCCTCCTACCTCCAACCTCCTAAGTACAGGGATTTCTGGGGCATGCCATTAAACTCAGCTCTAGATTTCTAGTCATTTAATAGCAAACTCCTTAATGTTTATCTCATACTTGGCATGAGGGAAGAGATTTTATACAAGGCCAATAGTTTGCATTGTGTTTTATATGATTATACACTTTTGTATTAAGCTTACCACAGTTACAGATGTGGAATACTTTAAAGTAATGTCAGTTTTAAAGTTGAAGAACCAAGAATTTACTTTTGTAAGACATGTTTGTTTGGTCTACGATAATTAATCTAAAGCCAGACTTATTCTGTGGGGCTAAAGTTAGCAAACATTTTTTTAAAATTTTTGAGATTATAATTACATCATTTCCCCCTTTTCTCCCTCCTGACACCCCCTTATGTCCCTTCTTGCTTTCTTTCAAATTTATGGTCTCTTTTTATTAATCACTACTACATGCTTATATATCTATACATATATATCCCTAAATATAACCTGCTTAGTCTGTATAATGTTCCTCATATGTGTGACTTCAGGACTGCCTATTTGTTTTGGGTAACCAATTGGTTTGTTCTTTCCTGGGGAAGACTCTCTCACTCTCAACATTCCTTAGTTGCCTATAGTTCTTTTTGTAGGGTTGAGACCTTGTGGGCTTTCTACTGACCACTTTGGTCTGTCTATTGGTGCCATCCTTGTTCAGCTCATGTTTAGGCAGTCATGTTTGTGAGACTTTATGGGCATAGTTTTTGAGAGTCTCACAGCAAACATTATGATCCTATGGCTTTTACAGTCTTTCTGCCCTCTCTTCTGCAATGTTCCCTGAGCTTTAGGTATGGGAGAGTTTTGTATCCATTCATTCATTGGAACTTCGCTCCACAACTCTGCCTTTGGTTATGGTTTTCTGTAATATGTCCATTTGTTGCAAAGAGATGTTTCCTTGATGAAGAGTGAGGGCTACACTTATCTGTGAGTATAAAGAAAAATATTTAGATTATTGTTAGAGATTATACTGGTTTAGTAAAGTGATGGTTGTAGGTTCTCCAAAGTCCATGACTTCACTAGCACAAAGCAGTTGGTTAGGTGTCTGGTATCAACTATGGTTTTCCTCTTATTGAGCAGATCTTAAGTCCAATTTGACCTGGTGGTTACAGCCAAGGTATGTGTGCCACTACTGCAGCCTTGGAGTTATTGTGATATGCTGGCCATTGATGTGGCTCATAAGTGTTACTCCTGGGTAGAACTGTTGGTTGTCTCCTTCCTTTGGAAGCTTGAATGGTGCCTTCTGGTGCCATAAAAGCTAGTCCTCGGGGAGGGTGGATTCAGATCAGTTCCAGCTCAGGGCTCTAGGCTCAGTTTTCTGAAGTGCATGGTGTATCTTCAGCAATAGGGACTTCTGCCTCTTGGAGGCAACCAAGGATAGTAGCAGTTAGACTGTTTGTTGGAGGAGTCTTTTATGAATAACACCTCAAAAGAAAGTTTTTGTTAGATGATTTTTTAGCTCTTGAAGGAAAGAGCTGTTTTTCTGAAAAGGACCAGATAATAAAAGATAGTACTTTTTTTAAAACAAGTTTTGGAGTTATATGTCTCTTTAACACCTCTTCAATTCTACTGTTGTAAGGAGAGAACAAGGGTAGTGCATGAGGTGACTGTGTTTTAATAAGAATGTATTTATAGCACTGAAATTTGAGTGCCCAATGATTTTTAACAGTTCATGAAACATCTGTTTTAATTTTTGCAACCATTTGAACATATAGAAACCATTATTACTTTGCAAGTTGTGCACTAACAAAGTTGAGCCTGTGGTTTGCCTCTTCCTGTTATAATGCAATACAGTGGTCTCAACCTTCCTAATGCTGTGCCCCTTTAATACAGTTCCTCATGTTGTGGTGACCCCCAACCATACAGTTATTTTTGTTGCTACTTCATAACTATTTTGCTACTGTTATGAGTTTTAAATAAGTGATATGCAGGGTATCTGATATGTGACCCTGTGAAAGTGTCATTCAACCTCCTAAAGGGGTTGTGACCCACAGGTTGAGAACCACTGATGTAATATTTACTCAGATAATCCAGACCAGGGTTAAATAAACATTCCTAGGTAACTTTAGAATGTTTTAATGTTATATTAATGTTATGTGAGGTTTTGTTTGTTTGATTTTTGTTTTGGTTGGTTGGTTGGTTGGTTGGTTGATTGGTTTTTTGAGACAGGGTCTCTCTATGTGGCCCTGGCTGTCCTGGAACTCCCTATATAGACCAGGCAACCAACAACTACCCACCATACCTCTCAGGGGCCCTAGCATTTATGTATCTGCTGAAAAGTTCCCAGAATCCCAAACGTTACACAGTCGCAGAAACTATCTGCAGCTGGCAAAACCAAGCCTCTGCTAGAGCATGAGGCAAATCATAGTTATCTGCTTCAGACAGGCCAAAGCAGCCCTAATCCCCACACCCGGGATTAAAATGAAAATACATTTTTATTTCTGTGTTTTTTAAAGAAACCAAGATTCTAGAATTTTCAAAAATGTCACTACACTACTGTCCTGAACCACTAGAACCACTTAGTGTTTCTAGTAGTCATAGTTACCTGTTTTGAGTCTGAGGGGATTCTTGTCCTTTTCCCTGCAGTGCTGGGAATAGAACCACTGACTCACATGCATCCCCAGCCCAAGATTTGTTTTTGCAAAGGAAATCTGTACATTAGTCAGATTTAAAGACTGCTGAGTTGGGTAATTGGGAAGTTTGGAATACTTCATCTCTTTTGGGGTCCCTGGCAGTGCTGTGGGTGGAACCCAGGGCAGCCCATCTCCCAGCAAGTTTTCTGCACACCTAGCAAACACTCAAGTCAAATACAGAAGTGAGGCCACAAAGTATCTTTCTTGCCCTTTTCACTCACAGATGTAGACCAGCAACTGGAAATGTTTTTAAACTGGGGGCTTCTGTGGCTGGTTTAATGAATCAGCAGAGAATGGAGGATTATGTAGAGCAAGGCCTTGTTGAAGTGGAATTTATGCAATTAGTGTCTGCCACACAGTAAGTGTTGGGTGTGCCATGTAAGTGCAGCGGTCCTGTAGTAAACAAGCATAGGTGCCTGCCCTTAGCTTACATTTTAGCAACAGTAGGCATTGATGATCCTGTAAGTCTACAGCAGATAATAAGACAAATGAAGTCAGGGTATAGGGGACAAAGTGCATGCAGATGTTATTTCCTATATGTTAGTTGGGCAAAGCCTCTCAGTTAAGGTGCCGTTTGAGCAAAGGGAAGGAGTAAGTCTTGGGTCATTCAGGAGAGAGATTATAAGCCAGTGGGTCAGTTTGTCCTCTCTGCAGGAGGGTTATTTTGACTTATAGGGTATATCCTTACCAGCCATGCTTATACTGAGCATGGCTGCAAGTGCTCAAACTGGTGATTTGCAAAGGAATTCTATGTTAACTGTGTTGATAGATGTTCTCCACAAATGTAAATAAGCTTTGCGTTTATTAGATGGAAGCAAGTATGTTGACTGAAATCCTGATTTCTCATGCCAGCCTATCTTGCCATGGTCTTTATTGTTCCCTATTAGTGGTGGTTTTAAAGCAATAAAGTAAGTTATAGGAAGTTATAACTTCATATAAGCAACATGAAGTATATATAATTTTATATAAGCAACCATGGCATATTTCTGCTTCTTGCAATTATCTAAGCATGATATGGGACTGTCTAGGATTTAAGTAATAAACTTATCCAAAAACAGGAAGACTTGTTGATTTACAATGATATGTCATTTTGGAATATTTTCTTACATATGATTCTATTAATGGATTAGATCAGCTTGTTATGGTCCAGTCACTGGTTTATAAAACAGCACTTTACATGCCAAGCTTATTTGGATTATTGTTAAAATTGATATAAAATAGCACATCCTAATTTCCTTTCAGTTTTAATAAAAATCATCTTTAAATGCAACCAGCTATTTTCTTTTATTATTTTAGGAAGGATTTTTGCTGGGAGAGGTAAGACAAGAGGAAACTTTTAGCATCAGTGACTCGCAAATCAGCAACACAGAGTTTCTGCAAGTAATTGGTAAGCTTGTCTTTAGAAATTTTATATATATATAACTTTAATATTATGTGTATGGGTATTTTACCTGCATGTATGTCTGTGTGCCATATATATGCCTAGTGCCTTTGGAAGTCTGGCGACCTAGAAGCTAGAAAAAGGTTTGAGATACCTTGGAATTGGAGTTACACACAGTTGTTAGCCACTGTGTGGGTCTTAGGAATTAAACCCAGGTCCTCTAGAAAAACAGCCTTAACTCCTGAGCCATCTCTCCAGCTCCAGAAATACCCTTTTCAAAATGTGAACTTGTTTGTTTTGTTCTTTGGCTCCTAACTGGGGTATAGTTCAGTTAGATAGGGTTTCTTTGTGTAGCCTTGACTAGCTGTCCTCAAAAGAGATCACCTGCTTCCATCTCTTGAGTGCTGGGATTAAAGTGTGTGCCACCATGCCAGGCCTAGTCTTTTAAATTTTGTTTTTACTTATTTATTTTAGTTTTTATGTGTATGGGTGGCTTGCCTAATGTATGTCTGGGAACCACGTGTGTGTGAGGTGGTTGTATCTCCTAGAACTAGAGTTCTGGATGGTCATGAGCCATCATGTGGGTGCTGGGAATTGAACCCAGTTCCTCTGAATGAGCAGCCAGTACTCTGAACTGCTGAGCAATCCCTCCAGCCCCTAAAGTAGATATTTTCTTAATAAAAACAAGTTATATGAGATGTTATGTCACTTAAGAGCACACAGCTGTAAGTGTGGGTCTTTCCTAAAGCTGATTCTAGCTCGGCTGCTGGCTTGATTTTCACCGAATCAGTATGTGACTACTTGATAGTGTCCTCAAAACCACAGTGAAGCTGAAGCCTATAGATCAGTCTATCGTCATTGCTTATTTCATCTTGTGCTATAATGAATGAAGGTGTTGTCTTAGTCTTTCCAAGAAGGATCAGGAAAGACAGTTCCACATGCTCCTAAGATAACTGCTAGACCTCCACAGGAGTCAAGGTCTACACTCATCAGTTACTCTGGGGAAGATTGCTGAGAAAGGGGAAGCGGGGGTGGGGGGAATGAATGTATCTTCTCTCTTTTATAACCAGTTTCCTTTTGATAAATAGCATAGTCTTTTCAGGAATACCTTAAACCAATCATCAAGTGGCAGTCTTCATAAGCAGAATAGAGCAAGGGATGCTTCATTTATTTTATAGCAAATGTGTTAAAGAACACACACACTCTCTTTTATATGTGTGGGTATGTACATGTGAATATAGATTCCTGGATCAGCTCCCTATTACAGGTAGTTGTGAACTGTCTGATGTGGGTACTGGGATCTGAGTAACCACTTTTGGGTCCTTGAACCTCGGTCCTCTGGAAGAGCAGACAGTGCTCTTAACTGCTCATCCATCTCTCCAACCCTAAATCACAGAATTTAAAGTGAAGCTGAGTGGGTTCTGGGTTGTCACATTGGGAACAAATCATCAATTTAAAGTCTATTCTAATGGCCTTCTAGTACAGAGAATGGGGACAAGGGTGAGGGATGAGGTAGAGTTAGAATTGAGGGAAAGCAGCTGATCTGTCTGCAAGGGTAAAGACTATAATAGCACTCACACAGCCCTCCCTGGCATGCAAACACATGTTTTATGTGCAAGGCCTTTCATCAGGAAATTTGGGGTTTCATTTTGCTTAACTCTTTAAAATCCTAAGAACTGGACTGGCAGGATGGCTCACTGAGTATGAGGGCTTGCAATAAGACAACAACCTGAGTTTGATTCTTGAAGTTTACGGTAGAAGGAAAGAACCAGCTCCTAAAAGTTGTTCTTGGACCTCCACACCTATCCATGGCACATATAGGTGCACACAGAGACAGACACAAATACATACTAAAGTTCTAAATAGTAGAATTTTACTTCGTAAGTCGCCTGTGTATGTAGTTATTTATTACTTGCATCTAAGATTTAAAAATTTATCTAGTAAATAAAGGTTAAAATGATGGATGCAAGGCCAGTGAACTAATTCAGTAGACAAAGGCACTTCCTATCATAATGTCCTGAGACTGACCCCTGGAGACCCTGTGGAAGGAAAGACTAAATTGTCCTCTGACCTCCACACATATGCTATGGTGGTTGCAAGCATACAAATAGCTGTTTTTTAAAAATCTAAATTGCCACATGTAGTTAAGTGACTGCAAAAATTGCACTTCCAGTATATATTCAAGTATGGATGTCACATCCAGGTCCTCAATATACACTAGACAGACATTCCCCTCCATGAGCTTCTTGCCTAGGTCATGTCTGTAGTGTGTCTCTAATCTGGTTTGTAAATTAAGAAGGAATCTGCCGAACAGTTTAGCGTGAGGACTACTACTTGTTCAGACTTCAAAACCTGCTCTAGAGCTTTCAGTAAACAAAATAGTGTTACCTTTAAGTAAAAGATAAGTTTTCTTTTTTCTGAATCCTAAGTAATATTTTTGCTACCCATGCTCCACATCTCAGTGACTACCAGTGCCTGAAGTAACTCAGGGCTGTGCGCTGCATCATTTTAAGCATCAAAAGAAGGGACTTTTGTAGATGACATTTTCTCATTGTGTTATGAGTTGTGGTGCCGTAGTGAGGCAAATAAACTCTTCTTCAGTGTCAGTCCTGCATCCGTACATGTGGTTTCGAAGTGTTAACTAGTGAGAAGAGCTCTGTCCTCAAAGGCTCTGGTTTTATTTTAATTGAGGTAAAGATATTGCCTAAAATCCCAAGGCTGTCTCTTTTTAAACAGCAGGTGATGAGTCACTCTCTGGGAGAATATGGTAAATAGAATTGAATAGTCAATTAGTCTCATGCTCTTCTAAAAAACCAGTCCATGGCCCCCTGATGAGCTTGAAGAAATTGTTCATTCTGCTTAATCCCAGCGTCTTTTCAGAAGCCGTTAGGATCAGTCTTATAAATGACTGTTTCCCTTAATACCAACCAGCTTTGAAAGAGTTAATGGACATCCAGTGTTCCAAACACCTGGCCCAAGTTGCCAGGCATCGTTAGATGGTTATTAATGGTAGGAAAGTTGAGGCCCTTCTCTTCCAAAGCTGTCTGCACAGCTTTTATCCAGTTTGATTAAATGCTTCCAGTCAGTGGCTACTTTTTTCTGTGATGCTTTGTTTAGATAGGTAAGATTGAGTAAGCTGTACAATAGCTGTCAGATGTGCACTCACCACACAGGGACACAGGAAGCAGACCTTTCACTCTCCACTCTGCTTTGTTCTGAGACTCTGTCTCTTGGTGTAATGGTAGCAGTGGCACTGCCTTCCTAGCATACACATGGTACCTATTTACAAGAACAAAATGGTCTTGGTTATCCTAAATTTTGGTTTAAAAAAAATTCTGAGAGATGGCTCAGTGATTAAGAGCACTGACCCCTCTTCCAGAAGTCCTCTGTGAGTTCAATTTCCAGCAACCACAAGGTAGCTTACCACCATTTACAATGGAATCTGATTCCTTCTTCTGGTGTGCATGAAAACAGAGCACTCATATACATAAGATAAATACAGAGATTTTCTAAAACCCTGAGCTATTTTATAGTTGCCTAAGCCTTACATGATTAACTGAATTGATTTCCTTTGTCTGATTACAGAAATCCATAACCATCAGCCCTGTTCAAAACTCTTTAGGTAAGCCACATTTGGTTTTGTAATTTTGTGTCCTCATTGAAAAAGTTGTTTGAAACCAGTAAATTTAGACCTGTAACTGATTATAAGTTTAATTAAGAGTACTCATCTATTTACACTTTTTTTCTGTTTGTTATTTTTGGGTTTTTTGTGTGTATTTGTTTTGTTGTTATTTGGTTGCCTGAGAAAAGATCTTGCTAGACTTGAACTCGTGATCTTCCTTCAAGTAGGCTTAGCTCCAAAATCTTATTTATTGGATGCTAACTGTGTTTGAGGAACTGTGCTCCAGTGGAAAGAGGGAAGGGGGATATGTAAATCATAGTGTCACTGGTTTAAAATGAGCCTTCCCCTCAACCCCCTGGTTGAGAATTCTTTACTCAGAGAAGAAAGTTAATCAAAGATCATATACAGATAAAATTGTTTATAGAAATCATATATAAATGTAAATTTAATTTTGAGAAAAATTAAAAATGTTCAGTAATCAGCTTGGTGGTGCACATCTTCAGTTGCACCACTTGGGGGGCAGAGGCAGGGAGATTTCTCTGAGTTCAAAGCCTACACAATGAGACCTTATCTTAAAGTAAAAAAAGGAATACAAACATTTCTTTCTGTGTTTTGAGTTAATATGCACCAATTCTGTAATGTGGCCACTGAAGGACAGAACCTAACTGCAGAGAAACATTCTGAAGGAGAAAGGCAGCAGAAGAGGGGCACCTGGAGTGAAGAGTGGATAATCTCAAACTCCTGTCAGCTCTCTCTGCCATGTGGCTGGATGATGGGAGTCTTCACTGCTAAGCAAGTCCTTTCCTAATGAGCTGCATTCTCAGTCCTCTGTCTTCTTTCTTAACCTATACCCTTTCACCTGAGGACTTAGCTGTGTATTTCAGAAAATTTCCCTGCCTCTGCTTCTTACCCTTTCCCCTCCCAGAACCCCGACCAGTGTTTTCCTTCCAGTGTGCCCACATAAACATCAGTCATTGTTCTTTGTGACAGGACCTCAAAGGATTATGTAGTCCTGGCTGACTTGAAACTAACTTATAGATCAAATCAGTTTCAGACAGAGATCTCCTGTCTCTGCCTCCCAAGTACTGGTATTAAAAATATGTGCCTCCATGCCCATCTTTTCTTTAGTGTTCTTGATAGCTATCCTTCCTTCATCCCTTCTAGTCACTTTGCCTGGTTCTTCCTGCTGTTTGTCCCTTTTTGGACCCCTTGCTAGTACAAGAACCTAGCACTTCTGGAGATTTCTATCATCCTCATCCCACACATACACCCTCATTCCTTAGATATCTCAAAGGATTACCATCAAGCAGGGTGGCTTCCTGTAAGTGAGGCCACAAAGTGGCCAAGAACCTCAAGTCTTTCCATTTCCACATAACTGAAAGAGGAGCAGGGAAGCCAGGTGAACAGCCATGGGTTCATCTGGAAAGATCACCAGGTTTTGGACCACATGTTACTTCTGCCTGGCTATGGATGTGTCTGTTCTGGGTCTCACAGAGCTTCACTGGACATGCTCTGTCTCACTATCCTGAGTAATACCACAAGACATTGCAAGTGCAGAACTTTCAGAACAAGGATTTGACTCATACTTAGAATTGAAGGAAATCTTAGAATCATCTTTGTACTTCAAGCTTCTTACTGTGCAAAGCAGGAAAGGGAGAGCAGGTAGGGTAAGTAGTCTGTCCTTGGTCCTGCAGTGAGAGTGTGACTGAACTGAAGCTGGGATCTCCTAACCACCAAGTCAGTTTTTTCCTCTGTATCTTGAATGCTTTCCTGCTTGTGGAGCATGTGGTGGGAGGAGAATGGCATTTCTAAGACAATAACCAGGGAGAAGGAAGGCCCTTCCTGTCAGTACATCTGACTGCTCATGTTGGTTTGTTCTGGAGGTGAGCACATTGTTAGAAGCTAGCCAGACATGGCTTCCAGTCCAGTCCTCCTGTCCCCTTAGCTGTGCAGTTTGGACGGACCATGCTTAGCGTGTGCAAGACTCTCCATCATCCAGTTGGCTAGCTTTGCTGTCTCTTTTACAAAAACAGCAGAAAGCCTTGTTGTATTGGGATGAACTTGCACCTCAGCACTGTGGCTGGAACATGTAATAAAGCAGCAGCCAGCTGAGGGTCTGTTAAACATTACACAGATGTTCATTTCCCCTCATTCCTCAGAAAATGAGTTGCTGTTATCTTTTTTTTCATAAGTAATTGATACTTAGAAATAAAGTAGTGGAGCCATTTGAAACCACACATTTTGTAATTACTTGATTACTTTCCACACATGGAAGGAATGTCTTTTGAATGAAGCAATCTCTCAAGTAGTATTTGATACAAAATATAGCTTCTCATCAAGAAAGCACTTAGGCTGATTCTCTGTTTACCAACCTTGTAGAAGCAGTTGCATCTATTAGGGTTAGATGCTCTGTAGGCCCCATGGTTATGTCTATTCACAGTATGATAGCATTTTAATTATTTTTTTTCTTCTTTAAAAAAACAGTTTTTATGATTATGCAAGCAAAGTGAATGAAGAGAGTTTGGACAGAATTCTTAAAGATCGGAGGAAGGTATGTTTTATATATTACTTGCTCCAATTTGGAAGTCACATCCTAGAATGCAAAAGGAAGACCAGCTAGGGCCCATATCTGCTGTGTGTTAGGTATTCTCTCTTGGTGCTGGAGATCAAACCCACTGATCTGCCACTGAGCTACACCTGTGAGTAGGTTTTAAAGGTTAATGATGGACTTGAAATAACGTTTACACTAGATCATTGGGACGATGAGTCTTTATACTGTGATCTCATTTACTTAAACTTTGGGGGGAAATGTGAACTTTAATACAGAAAACTAACAATAATCCATCTGATGGTTTGTATATGCTCAGCCCAAGGAGTAGCACTATTAGAAGGTATGGCCCTGTTGGAGTAGGTGTGTCACTGTGGGCATAGGCTTTAAGACCCTCATCCTAGCTGCCTGGAAGCCAGTCTTCCACTAGCAGTCTTCAGATGAAAATATAGAACTCTTGGCTCTGCCTGCACCATGCCTGCCTGGATGCTGCCATGCTCTCGTCTTGATGATAATGGACTGAATAATTCAGCCCCGATGAAATGTTGTCCTTTATAAGACTTACCTTGGTCATGGTGTCTGTTCACAGCAGTAAAACCATAACTAAGACAGTCCAAATGACTCTGGATGGTTCATTCTCTTCAGTTTATAATTTGAAAAAATCATTTTGTAGGTTTTTAATTTTCAGCTTATTTAACAATTTCATACTTATGTAGTGTATTTCTTGATCCTATCTACCTCCAACTCCTTCTGCTCCTTTTAGACCTCTCCCTAACATTTGTCTCTTTCATCTCCATGCCCTCTTTTGTTTTTTTAACTCACTGAGTCCAGTTTGTGCTGCCTAGATGTACATGAGTAACCAGCTTACCAGTGTCCATACACCCAGCACAAAATGACTTCTCCTCCTCCAGCAGCACTCAGTTGTGTAGCCTCTCAGCTTCGGGTGAAACCTCATAAACATGTACTAATTTTATAGTCAGAACAATAATCCTGGAAAATGTAAATTATGCTGGGCATGGTAGAATATGCCTATAATCCTAGGACCTAAGAAGTGGAGAGACTGCAGGATTGGAGTTAGAGGTTCTGTGGAGAGAGACTGCAGGATCAGGAGTTAGAGGTTCTGTGGAGAGAGACTGCAGGATCAGGACTTAGAGGTTCTGTGGAGAGACTGCAGGATCAGGAGTTAGAGGTTCTGTGGAGAGACTGCAGGATTGGAGTTAGAGGTTCTGTGGAGAGAGACTGCAGATCAGGAGTTAGAGGTTCTGTGGAGAGACTGCAGGATCAGGAGTTAGAGGTTCTGTGGAGAGACTGCAGATCAGGAGTTAGAGGTTCTGTGGAGAGAGACTGCAGGATCAGGAGTTAGAGGTTCTGTGGAGAGAGACTGCAGGATCTGGGGTTAGAGGTTCTGTGGAGAGACTGCAGGATCAGGACTTAGAGGTTCTGTGGAGAGAGACTGCAGGATCTGGGGTTAGAGGTTCTGTGGAGAGACTGCAGGATCAGGAGTTAGAGGTTCTGTGGAGAGACTGCAGGATCAGGAGTTAGAGGTTCTGTGGAGAGA
>JANHMN010000003.1:120496608-120658116 GCA_030674055.1 Rhabdomys pumilio
TCTGTGGAGAGACTGCAGGATCAGGAGTTAGAGGTTCTGTGGAGAGAGACTGCAGGATCAGGAGTTAGAGGTTCTGTGGAGAGAGACTGCAGGATCAGGAGTTAGAGGTTCTATGGAGAGAGACTGCAGATCAGGAGTTAGAGGTTCTGTGGAGAGACTACAGGATCTGGGGTTAGAGGTACTCGTTGGCTACATTGTGAATTGAAGGCCAGCCTAGGCTACTTGACACCCTGTCTCAAAACAGCAATATCCACCACCTTATGCCCCCCCCCAAAATATGTAGGAACTGGAGAAATGGCTCAGTAGCTAAGAGTGCTTGCTCCTCTTGCACAGAACCCACTGTCAGTTCCTAGCACCTATGCTGGGCAGCTCACAACTGCCTGTAACTTCAGCTCCAGGGTGTCTGATGTTCTCTTCTGACCTCCAAGTGGCGTCTGTACACACATACGTACAGTTCAATTTTTAAGAAATAAATTCTTTTTTAAGTTTTTTAAAAATATATTAAGGGGGTGAAGATTTGGCTTAATGGTTAAAAGCACATCTATTTTTGCAGATGACCTTAGTTCCATTCCTGGAATACCACCTGACAAGTGCTTAGTTAGGGTTTCTATTACTGTAAATAAAACACCGTGACCAACCCAACTTATCGAAAGGGCTTATAGTTCCAGAGGGTCAGAGTCTGTGATGGCTGGACAACATGGCTGACAGGCATGGAAGCTGAAACAGCTGAGAGCTCACATCTCAAATCAAAGAGGAAGAATAGGAATGGCATGTGGCTTTTGAAACCTCAAAGCCCCCAGTGACAGACTTCCTTTAGCAAGGCCATATACCTACTAAGCCCCCACAAACAGCAGCTGGAGACTAAGTATTCAAGTGTGTGAGACTTGTGGGGGACATCTCATCCAGCCACCACATGTGGGTTCCAGGGTTTCTGGTGCACGGCTTGCATAGCAAGGCACTTTACCTACTGTGCCATCGTACTAGCCCTTTACACAAGTACTCTTTTAAGAGGAGGGAAGAAAGGGGAAAAGGGAGAGAGAATAGGCAAGTTACAAGATGTAAAAAGAAGTCTATAATAGCCAGCACACACATGAAAGGAATTCTACCTCAACCAAAACCACAAATTGAAATGAGGTGCCATTGTTTGCCCATCATTCTGGCACAGAATTGGAAGCACGGACAATATAGTGGGGTGAAGAGGGAGGGGTTGGCGAGTGGGAATTAATGCAGTACAGCGTTGGGAGTGCGCATTGGGAGTGCTGCCACAGACATCTCAGGTTCATGTGTGTGTATTTACCCGAGTGTCACACACTCATTGGGCAGTCATTTTGAGCCACATCACAGATGTGGAGTCAGAGGGTAACCTGTGTGAGTCCTTTTTTACTGTGTAGATTTTGGGTATCACACTCAGGTCAGCAGTCTTGGTGGCAAGCCCCTTTACCTGTTGAGCCATCTTACCAGCCCTGCATACTTGATTTTGAATTAATTTTTGATCATTTCACATTTAGAAACTTTTTACTGTTACCAATTTTTTAGTTATGTGGCCCTATATGGGGTTATAACACAGTGTAGGAAGCTATGCTATATGACACTGTAAATTCATTTTCTAGAATTTTATACTAATAAAATTCTTCAGCATCTACTTTCTACACCGTTGAAACTGGCTTCTTTCACCAAGCATAGTTATTTTGAGATTCCTCCGTGGTGGTTTGTTCCTCTTTATTACTGTCTATGACTCCAGTATACAGGTGTACCACAGTTTACCCAGTTTATCCATTCACTTGTTGGTCCACTTATCCATTCATTGTTGACAGAAAGGTTGTTCTTAGTTCTGGGCTAGCCAATGTAAAGTGGCCATGAATGTGTGTTTACAGGTGCTCATTGGATGCATTCTGAAGTAAGTGAGCCTTCAATACTTTCCTGTCTTCTGGCTTTGTTGCAGAAAGTTATCGGATGGTACAGATTCCGGCGAAACACCCAGCAGCAGATGTCCTACAGAGAACAGGTCATCCACAAGCAGCTCACCCGTATCCTCGGTGTGCCAGACCTTGTCTTCCTTCTCTTCAGCTTCATCTCTACCGCCAACAATTCTACTCATGCTTTAGAATATGTTCTCTTTAGACCAAATCGCAGGTAATGACAGCTTCCCACCAGCTGTACATAAAAAGAAAGAAAGCAGGCCCGAGGGAAGGGTTCAGTGGGTAAAGCAAGCATGGGGACCAAAGTTTGGCTCCCTAGCACCTGTATAAAGTTGGGCATGGCAGCCTGCATCTGTAGCACTCAGCCCTAGCACTCAGCTGGCAGAAACAAGTGGATTCCCAGGGGCTTGCTTGCCAATTAAATGAGTTAAAGTGGTTTGGGGATCAGTAAGTGTCACCTAGATACGTTTGTTCTTCTTACAGGTGTACACTTAATTTGCTTCTTCATGATCCATTATGTAAAAATAGTTCTGCTACATGTGGAGTCTAATTGTAACTTTAGAACACACAATGCAAAGACAGAAATTGTAAAAATGATCCATTATTAGTGATTAGGGTTTTGCATTGTGACCTTGTGAAAACATTATGGGACCGCGTTCTCTGTTTGGGAGTTGCAGAAAGCTTTCCTTCTGGAAATGTGCTCATAGGCTCAGAAGACAGCAGTGAAATAGTTACAGTTTGGTTACTATGTGTAGGATTTCATCTCTAGGTATTTCTTCAGGATTTGTTGATCACTGATAATGTATGAGCCAGAGCCACTGCCCTCAAGGAATGTACAGCAGAGTCTTGCTTTAAGGGAAAGGAAGTTGCTGACTATGCACCTGAGATGGCCTCTGCCCTTTGTTTTAGCTTACCAGTGTTGGAGACACGAAAGGCTGTTGCCAACCTTATCCTTTGTTTTTTTGTTTTTGAGGCAGTCTTGCTTTGTAGTCCAAATGACATGGAATTTGTTCTGTAGACCAGGCCAGCCTTGAACTTGTGGTGATCTTCCTGGGTTGGCTGTTTGCTCTTTTGAGATGGTGGCTCCCTGTGGACCCCTCACCGACCTGGTACTAACCATGTAGCTCAGAACTAGCGTATGTAGCTAAGAATGACCTTGAACTTCTGATCCCTCTGCTTCTGCTTCCTAAGGAATGCCAAGATTACAGGTGTGTGCTGCCATGTCTGCTTCATGTCCTACTGGGTATTAAGCCCAGGGCTTTGGGCACTCTAGGCAAGTATTCTACCAGCTGAGCTTCATCCACAGCCTCCAATCCCAATTCTTTAAATTTTTTTTTTTTAATTTTATGTATGTAGGTATTTTGCCCTCATGTATTTCTTTATACTACCTATGTGCCTGATGCTGGCAGGTTCCAGAAGAGGGTGTTGGATCCCCTGGAACTTGAGTTACAGATAATAGTGAGCCATCATGTGGGTGTTGGGAATCAAACTCTGTCATTCCCAATTCTTAAAGGAATACTTTGAAACCTGGGAATGATGATACAGACCTGTAAACCCAGCAGTGAAGTGCTGAAGTGAGCAGACTATTTGAGCCCACCAGTTCAACACTTAGCCAGGCAACATAGCAGGAGAGCCAGGTATGGTGGCATATGTCTGTTATTCCAGCACATGGGAGGCTAAAGCAGGCAGAGTGTCTATTTACAGCCAGCGTAAACTATATAGTGAGAGCCAGCCTCAGACAAACAAACAATGTACTTATTACATGCTGTTTTTCTCAATTTTCCTCATAGGTATAATCAAAGGATATCACTTGCTATTCCCAATCTAGGCAATACTAGCCAGCAAGAGTACAAAGTGTCTTCAGTGCCAAACACGTCTCAGAGTTATGCCAAAGTTATTAAAGAGCATGGGTAAGTTGAAAGGTAAACTGGGTTCTTTGGGGGAATGCTATTACTTTTGTTGATATTTTTCAAAGTGCAAGGAGAAATATAGAGTCAAGTTTGTTTTAACTGAAATTGAAGAAAAGAAAAAGTTCTCTAGGCCACCACCACTATCCCCACCATATATCAGATGTTCTTAATAAACTGTAGAAATGATTCCTAAAGCTGAGTGTGGTGATTCACACCTGCAGTCCCAGCACCTGAGAGACTGAAGCTGGAGGTGCTCATAAGTGCAAGGTCAGCTTACCGAGTAAGACCCTTCCTCAAAACAAAACAGCAACAACAATAACAAAAACAAACAAACAAAACAAACCTGCTCTGTAGGGCATGGAAGTGCATGCTCGTAATCCTAGCACCCGGGAAGAAGAAGCAGTGGATTTCTGCTGACTTCCATGCTAGCCTCTACTGCATAGTGAAACCTTGTCTAAAAAGATAAAAATAAATCTAAAAATCTGAGGCTGGAGAGATACTTCAATAGAGATGAAGTACTTGCTGTGCAAGCCTGAGACTCAAGTTTGGATTATCATTATGTAAGAAAGCTGAGTGGGAGGCTGGAGAAAGGGATCTCAGTGATTAAGAGTGCCATTGCTCTTGCAGAAGACCTGGGTTCTATTCCCAGCACCTGCATAGTGGCTCACAACCATTGTAACTTCTGTCCTAGGAGACCAAGTACCCACTTCTGGATTCTGCAGGTACCAGGTTACATGTGGTTCACAGACATGCGTGCAGATAAAACACTCATACACATAAAACAAAGTAGTCAGTTAAAAATAAAAGGCTGGGCTGGGCATAGCACATTTGTGACTCCTGCAGTAGGAGCACACAAATAGGCAGGTGTTTGGGACATGCCAGTTAGCCAGCAAAACAGCCAAAATGGAGAAGCCCAAGTTCTGAGAGACTCTGTCTCAAACAATAAGGTAGAGAAAAATAAGAGGACACCTGACAGTGACCTCTGGCCCTACACAAGCATACACATCGGTGCTCACTTTTATACACACATGAATAAACATACATGTGTACTTTCATACATACATGCGTACATGCACTACACACACTTAGGCAAACACAGACACACAAATAAAAGAATCCCTAAAAGTACTAACTTTTTTTTATACTTACTAAAAAGATAATTTAATTTTACTGTATCTTTCCTCAAGTTTTATGTATTATGATCTTAAAGATTTTTTTTTTTTTTTTACATTTTAATTGTATGTATGTAACTGTTTGCCTGGGTGTATGTATGTCCACTCACTGTTGTGTGCAGTGCCTCAGGAGAGCAGAAGAGAGCACTGGATGCTCTGATTAGCAGTGTTGGTGCTAGGACCTGAACCCAGGTCCTCTGTAAGAGCAGCAAGTGCTTTTAACCCCTGAACCATCTCTCAAACTGCTTTCCTCAGATTTAAAAAAGTATAACAGCCAGATGTGGTTGCCCATACACTTAATCCCAGTACTTAGGAGGCAGAGGTGGGTGGATTGTCATGATTTCCACACCAACAGGGACTTCATAATGAGTTTCAGGCCAGCCAGGGGTACATAGAAAGACCCTATCTAAAAATAAAAATAGTAAAAATAAATAAATAAATAAATAAACATAGTCACTGAAAAATATTCTGTTTTTAATTAGTGTTCTTTTTTATTTCCTTTCTGTAATTCTATCAGAAAAAGGGTTTTATTGCTTAGATGTCACCTTTGAGTCACAGCACATAATTATACTGTGGTAGAAGTGATGTTCATGGCAGTTTTAATAACTTTGACATCTTTTTCTGTCTTCTAGTACTGACTTTTTTGACAAGGATGGAGTCATGAAGGACATCAGGGCAATTTATCAGGTTTATAATGCACTTCAGGAGAAAGTACAGGTAACTGGTATTTTCAACTTGGTCATATTGCTCAAATCCTACTTTTGTAACAAATGAATGACTGAATGGATGGATGAATGAATGAATGAATCTTTTAGCTGACAAATGAGTAAATAGTGGTTCAAAAGTCAGAATGCACTTTGCTAGGATAACTTAATGTGAGCTATCAGCCACCAAATCCTGCCTGTGCTGAGGGAGAGGCACTGCAGAACTTATTAATGCTGCTTCTTAGAATATGCAGGACCCCTTTGCAGTCATGCTTTTTCTGGGATTGTACCTTCAAAGGTGAGTTTGAAGAGGGGTGCTGAGAACAGTCTCTGTCAGTTATATTCTAAGGTGAGACAGTGTCAAAGGCTGACACCCAGTCTAGCTCTGCTTCCATCAATCTGTTCATTTTGCCCCCAGCCACCACTGTGGAGTGGGAGGATTGCTGTCTCTTCCTAGTCCATCATGTAACAAGTGTCTGTGGTACTACCTCCAACTGCCAGCTATATGTTGACAGTCCTTCCCACTGCACTTATATTTGAGAATGAGAAGAAAAGTGGAAAGTTGGAACTCTCCTAGGCCTGGGAAAGACCCCAGCAGATAGAGGGAAAAGTGAAGATAGCATCTAAAATGGGAAAGGCCACCAGGCATGGTGGCATATGCCTTTAATCTCAGCACTTGGGAGGCAGAGGTAGGTGGATCTCTGTGAATTCAAGGCCAGCCTGGACTAGTAAGTGAGTTCCAGGACAGCCAGAGCTACACAGAGAAACCATGTCTCGAAAAACCAAAGAATACAATAAGACAAAATAGAGAAAGACTCAGTAAAAGGGCAAAGTAGTACAGCATAAGTTTCCAGAGCCTGTGTTCACCGAATACTTGGACGTGGAGGGAGCACTATTCATACACGTTTGTGCCCAACTTCTTTCCTGGAAGTTTCTGATATTTCTGCTATGGGAGGAATATGTGGTGGAAAACAGCTTGTTGTCCTGAATTCATGACCATGCCTTTTCAGATCATTTATACTAGCCAAACAACCTCTAAAAGGTGTCACACATCACCTTGCTGATTAAAGAAGGCCAGCTCTCATAGTGGTTATTGGTAGCTGAATTACATACATTCAAACCTCAACTTTGAAACTTACTTTCTTTTCCAGACTTCCCTTATCATAATTATTTTCAGTTAGATAAATCTGTCTTAACAGTTTCTTAATTTTTTATTTTATGTACTTTGCCTGTGTATATGGATGTTTGCCTGTGTATGGATGTGTGCCATATGCATGCAGTGCCCGTGGAGGCCAGACAATGGCATCAGATCCCCTGGAGCTTGAGTTTGATCCCTAGATCCAACTTAAAGGTAGAAGCGGGGAACTGATTCCACCAAGATTCTCTCTGACCTCTTAATGTGGTCATGGCACATCCACAATCATACACATACATGATAATTCTGCACTTGTTAATTTTTTAAATTTATTAAATGTGTGTACACATGCATATGAATGCAAGTACCCACGCAGGTCAGATAATTCCACTGAGCTAAAGTTACAGGTAGTTATGAGTTATCCAATATGGGTGGTAGGAACTAAACTCAGGTCCTCTGCAAGAGCAGTCTTGCTCTTAACCACTGCAGCCCCTAATGATAATTTAAAAAAAAAAATGATGACTAAAACTGATTCTTCATTGTATTGATTAATATAATATGGCTTCCAGTACACACCCTTTAAAACAAAAACTGGAAAAGTGGCTCAGTGGTTAAAGAATGCTGGCTGTTCAAGCCATGGACTAAAGTTCAGATCCCAGTGTCTGCAACCAGCTGGGCATGGTCCTGTTTATGTAATCCTAGCACTGAGCAGGAGAGACAGAGTCAGTGGCTTCTAGTCTAGCTTCCAGCTTCCAGTCTAGCCAAAACCCTCATGAGCTCCATGTTAGGGAGAGAAACTGTCTCAAAGGGATACAGCAGGGAATGGTAGAGGAAGACACCTGATGCTTTCTTCTTATCTTTGTGTGCACACCCCAACACACAGACATTTTGTAAAATTTTTAAATGGTGAGTTCTTGAGGGTAGACACCCAAGGTTCATTTCTGGCTTCACATGTATATGTACCTGTATGTCCACATAAACATTGCATATGAACACACAG
This sequence comes from Rhabdomys pumilio, assembly GCA_030674055.1. Lineage (NCBI taxonomy): Eukaryota > Metazoa > Chordata > Mammalia > Rodentia > Muridae > Rhabdomys > Rhabdomys pumilio. The sequence goes on from JANHMN010000003.1 coordinate 120,504,449, forward strand.
AAGAAAAGCCATCCCAATGAGGCATGGTAGCATACACCTGTAATCATAGTACTCAAGAGGCTTTAGGGGACAGATCTCCAGTTGGAGGCCAACTTGGACTACACGGGGCAGTCTTGTCTCATAAAGGGAAGTGAGGGAACAGCTCTGCTTTCATGAGCATTCTACCTTATATGTCTGCATTTAACTTTGATGCCTTGAGTGTCTGGTAACTTTGAAGGTCAGAAGGAGGTGTGGATCTCTTGGAACTGGAGTTACAGGTGGTTGTGAGCCTGCTGGGAGTTGTACCTGGGTCCTCTGGAAAAGCAACTGATGCTCTTAATTTAACTGCTGAGCCATCTCTCCAGTCCCATTTTTTTCCATTGAAATGAGGCTGAATTTGTAGATTACCTCCTGCATGGGTTTGAAGCTAATCTTTTTTCTTGTGTTTTTCCCCCTCAGGCAGTGTGTGCAGATGTAGAAAAGAGTGAGCGAGTTGTTGAATCTTGTCAGGCAGAAGTGAACAAATTGAGAAGACAAATCACTCAGAAGAAAAATGAAAAGGAACAAGAAAGAAGTAAGCACCTGGAGCTGGATCTCCCATTCAGTATGAGAGACTGGGTGGGGGACCGTGCTTGAACACAGGGTTCCCAGGCTAGGCACATGCTCCACCATTGACCTACACTCCAGCCCTCTTCCATTATTCTGTTTTATTGCATCTTTGTTTTATATTTATCCTATACATTGTCTCACTATGTATCCTTGGTGGGCTTGGAACTTACTCTATAGTTCAAGGTGGCCTCTAACTTGAGGTCTGACCCTCAAAGCCTCCCAAGTACTAGGATTACCAGTGTATGCTACTGTGCCTGAGAAGGATTGTTTTTCCCATGAGATCTACATGACTCCTGGGTGTTGGAATTAAAGTTATACGCTTTCCATGCCCAGCTTTACTTTCTGTTTATTTTTGTTTTGTTTTGTTTTTGTTCATTCATTCATCTATCTGTTTATTTATCTGTTTGCTTTTATTTATTTACTATGAGCACCAGTGGGAGGTCAGTTTGCAGGAGTTGGTTCTCTTCTTCCACTGTGTAGGCCCCAGGGATTGAACTCAGGTTGTCAAATTTGGAAACCTGGTCCTTAATCTGCTGAACCATCTCACTTTTTTCTTATTTTTGAGACAATGTTCATAAATTTCCAGGCAGGCTTTGAACTTGCTATATGGTTCAGGCAGGCCTCAAACTTGTGATCTTCCTGCTCCAGTCTCCAAAGTACCTAGAATTTCTGTTTGTTTTTAGAAACAAGGTTTCTCTGTGTAGCCCTGGCTGTCCTAGAAATCTGCTCTGTAGATCAGGGTGGCCTCAAACTCACAGAGATCCACCTGCCTCTATTGGAATTAAAGGCATGTGCCACTATGTCTAGCTCAAAGTAGCTAGAATTACAGATTGTTACCTGGCTAAACTATTCATTACTTTATTATCAAATTATCTATTAAATGACTTGGGAACATTTTTGAAAGCTCTCCCTTAATCCCCACAATTGTAAAGGTCTTGTATCCTAGACTGGCCTTGAACTTTCTTTGTAGCTGAAGATGACCTAGAATTTCTGATTCTCTTGATTTTTCTTCCCAAGTACTACCATACCTCTTCATAGTACTGGGAACGGAATCCTGGGCTTTGTCCATGTTAGGCAAACTTTTTACCCACTGAGCCGTATTTTCAGTTTGTCAAGAATCTTATACTAAGCAAACACCAGGTTCACATGAAGGGAGGGCATTCCCTTGTCTTTAAGCATTTCCTAGTGAGAAATGTTGTTTTTATGCTATTCCTCAAGTTTCCAAAACTGAAACAAGAGGACCAAAGAAAAAGGCTGAAGCAGATAGAAGTCAGAACAGATGTAAGAAATTTGGTACAGATTTTTGTGTGTATTGACAATATCAATCTGTTTCTAGCAACAAAATTCTTGGAGGCTGGAGAGATGGCTGAAGAGATCTTACTGTTCCTGCAGAGAACTAAGTTTGGTTCCCAGTACCCATGTAGGGAAACTCACAACTATATGTAAATCTAGTTCCAGAGGACACAGTGCCCTCCTCTGGCCTCTTTGAGCACTTTTATGCAAATATAGGCACAGGCACAGGCACAAATACACATTAAAAGGAAAGCAGTATGGCTTTGATAGGATACTGTAAGGAATATCCCCTGTTCATGTGATTTGTAAAGGTATTAAGAATGGTTTTCAGTGTCAGCTGGTAGTCCCAAATTTTTTAGCACAGTGGGCAACAGGTGGGCCAAATAGTTCAGAATCTGGAGTTAAAAGCCTATGTTCTGCATCATGGGGCTGTACTTCTAATCAGATTGCCTGGACTTTCAACTCTGTTTTTTTGTTTGTTTGTTTGTTTGTTTTGGTTTTTTGAGACAAAGGTCTCACTGTGTAACAAAAAACTAATGTATCCATGTATTTTACACCATTTGTAAAGTGTTAGCAATGATCAGTTTACAGCGTTGCTGCTCACTTCCAGAACATTCAAGTTGACCATTTAACCAGCTATGCAGATACAGAACTTGTTAAGACATTCTTCCTGTTTCTGTACAGGATTGCAGCAGGCCCTGTTAAGCAGACAGATGCCATCTGAAAGTCTGGAGCCAGCGTTCAGCCCTCGGATGTCCTATTCTGGGTTTTCAGCCGAAGGGAGAAGTACTCTAGCAGATACAGAGCCCTCTGATCCTCCACCTCCTTACTCTGATTTCCACCCAAACAATCAAGAAAGTACTCTGAGCCATTCTCGCATGGAAAGGAGTGTCTTCATGCCCCGGCCTCAGGCTGTGGGCTCTTCCAACTATGCTTCCACCAGTGCCGGACTGAAGTTCACTGGAAGTGGAACGGATCTTCTTCCTTCCCAGAGTGCAGCTGGAGACAGTGGGGAGGAGTCAGATGACAGTGATTATGAAAATTTGATTGACCCTGCAGAGTCCCCTCATAGTGAATACTCACATTCAAAGAATTCACGGCCTGCGTCACATCCTGACGAGGACCCCAGGAACACTCAGACCTCCCAGATTTAAGTAAACAAATGACACTCTCCACTTGGCACTACTTTTCTTAATGGCTTATTGAGTGTTGTTGAGGACTTAACCTGTGGGGAGACCTGCTTTCTCAGATGCCATGGCTCCTGAGTAGAGCATCCTGTGCACACAACTCCCAGAATACTCTGTCCGCTGGTCCTCACCTCTGGGTACAGTGCACGGGTTCACAACAAAATCATTATGATAATCAAATTGTCCTAATTCTGGTGCGATTCATGGATGTACTAGTAAATTTAGGCAGAGTGAAACTCCTCAGTGTAGTCTGTTCTTTAAGATAAATCAGAGATCAGAGACTAAGCACAATTAGTCTATAAATACTCTCTAAGTCAGAAACTTACCTCTGCACTATCATGCCTTGAAATTTGCTTTTTCAAAGGGAAACGAATTTAGCAGCAGCCTTCAAAGAACTTTCTATGATGAGCCAAATTCATCTTTGCCAGAAAATAAATTTTGTTAATTCCAAGAAGCCTAATTGGAACAAGTCAGACATTCCTTCTCTTGTCTGCATGGTTTTGTAAGACGGGAAGAGAGGGCTTTGTTTCAACTTTTTCTACTAGCCTGATACGTATTGTCACTTAAAATGGTTGCCTTTTTAAAAATGTAGGAATACTATACTAATCCCCAGTGAGTACTCACCCAGATCAGTGTCCTGAAGTCAGTTCCTCATCGTTTGGTACACAGCAGTGCTGCACTGCACCAGCAGGGTTGGCCTCTGTTCTGGAGTCTTAGAGGGAGTGGATGGCAGAAGGGAGAAGCCAGGCCAGAGTCTGTATGTAATGAACAGATCCCAGTCACAGTGGATTTAACTAAGTTCCTGTGGAAAGGATGTAATGTACTTAGGTGTGGCAGATCCTGGGCTAGAGTTGTGGAGGAAAGACATTTTTAAGAAAATACCCAAGAATCTTGGTGACTATAGATCCACTTCAAGTCTGAATAACCATACTTTTTTTTCCCCCTAAAGTTGCCATTTAGGGGATAATTGCAAATGTGTAGAGACCATTGGGATGCACTTACACTTTTATTTAATTACTGCTTGTTTTCTAGTTTTACTCAGAATGTGTGAAACTACTAAAAACCATTTTTGAGTACATTGGGCTACTAGATTGGAAATGGCAAGACCTACCATTTATGGCAATCAATCAGCCCATGTGCTTGACACTGAACTGCCTTTCCTTGGACTAGTTAAAACATGTAAGGATGAAGATGCCATTAAAAGGCTTAACATCTGGTTCCAAAGGATTCATTTTGTTTTATAGTGATATTTTCTCACGAGTTCCAGCTCCCAGTCTCAGACAGTGGATATAGGCTTAGAAATGAGATGCTGGACTGCCCTGCTTGGTTGTGCCCCGGGTCTGCATTGTAACTGCTGTCCTGGTTTTTCTGGGTTCACACCACTTCCGTTTGATTTGAATGTCAAGGGTCACTTTATCTGCAGTGTGTTCCAGCTTTCATCAGTTATCTACTAGCAGCTTCAGCACGGTATGAATTCCACTTTGTTAAAGTGCCATCGCCATCTCCTCTGTTCAGATTTTGACATTCAGGAAAATATTCTTATTTTTATGCCATACTGAAATATACAGTGTATATCTGACAAAGCAGTTAAATGTGACAATAAAAACTTATTTAATCATGATACATTATTTTAGTGTCTGTCTTAGCACCAGCAAGTTCTTGCCTCAGTAGGTGTTGCCTATTAGGGATTTTTTCCCCCTAATACTGTGTGTGTGTGTGTGTGTGTGTGTGTGTGTGTGTGTGTGTGCGTGCATGTCTGTGCATGCCTGTGTGTGCAGGTACTAGTGAAGTCCAGAGGAAGACATCAGATCCCCCAGAGCTGGATTTACATGTGATGGGTAGCCTTCAATATAGGAACTAGGAACTAAAGTGATTTTTTTGTAAGAGCAGCAAGTGCTCCTAACCACTAAGCCATCTCTCCTGCCATGGTTGGTGGTTTTAAAGGGCATTAAAACTTGTTCTCAGTCTCCATAGGGACCTGTCTGTCTGGTTCAAGAGGAATCTAAGAATACAACTAACCAAAATGTTCATGTTCATTTCAAGGATGGTGTGGTGAGAACCAAGCTCTCTGGAGAAGTACCCATAGTGAACAACCTGAAGGCTGGAGAGGCCTCTGATGGTACCCCCCCTGAAGAGCCACTCTGGTTTGAAGTGACTGTTCCACCCAGGTCATCCAGTACCTGGGAAGCAGAACTTGGTGCTTTGAGAGTAACTTAGGACATGTGGGCTCTCAGAACAGGGCCAGCAGATGTGTTCTGAACTCAGTAGAGCTGAGGCAGTTGAGTGCTGTGGAGAACATAATTAAAAGTTGTGATTGATGTTTCTGGAATAGTGTCAAAACAAAGCATTGGCAATCTCATCCCTAGTCAGCATATATATCTTTAAATGACAAGCAGTAGGGCACATGACACTAGTTACTTTAACAAAATAATTGAACTGTATTAAAGAGTTAAAAAAAAAAAAAAGGCTAGTGAGATTGCTCAGCAGGAAAATGTATTTGTGGTGATACATATCTATAATGCCAGTGCTGGGGATGGGCTGGAGGATTCCTGGAGCTCATTGGCCACCTATTCAAGCCCAGTCATTGAACTCTAGGTTCAGCAAGACGCTGTCTCAAAACAAAGGTTGAGGGGCTGGAGAGATGGCTTAGCTGATAAAGATCTAAGTCCATTTCTAGGTGATGCAAAGAGATAACCAATTCCAGTACATTGTTCTCTGACCTCCTTATGCGTGCCATGTTGCGCACTGTGTGTGTGTGTGTGTGTGTAATGAATAAAACAAGGCAGCTAATGACCTCTGGTCTCCATATGTGTAGGCATGGGCAAATATACATACAGTGTACACACAGATAAACAAATAAGACACCACAATAAAATAAAAGATGTTTTTAAAGTCAATGTAAATAAAAACATAGGAGAAAGTAACAGTTGTGAACTGTGTCCTGGATCTCTGTTGGTTGCAAATTCCATTCAGTTACTGGAAGCCTCACTCTTACAAGGTTCTGTCCACACCAATTTTTCCCCCCAATAAACCTGAAACCAAGTTAACTTTCCTTAGCTCAGAATCTGTTTCCTACAGGTCCACCAAGTCTCGGAGAACAAAGACAGGATGAGGCCAGACTCTAAGGCAGAAGCCAGAATGCTACAGCATGGATTGGGGAGACCTAAAATGTAGGAACAGTTCCTTGGTGTGCCTGCATGAGAGAGAGAGAGAGAGAGAGAGAGAGAGAGAGAGAACACACTCGTGCATGTGAGGATACACAAGCATTTTTTTTGATCATGGGGATACTCTCTTTGTAAAACACTGCCTCCTGCCTGCTATTGTTCCTTTATGTGGTGGCCTTCAACTTGTATCAGGAGGTGCAGAGTGTCTGGTTAGTCTGGTCCCCATACAAACAAGTCTGGGAGGTGTTTGATTCCAAAACAAACATTTCCTTGTTAGGAATATTTGTTGTGGCCAGCTCACTGTGGTTGGCAGAGCTGGGGGCATTAGGTCTCAATGACAAAGAGATGTGGTTTAGTTATATTAAAACATGGACAGTTTCAAACCAGGTGTGTAGGAGGAGGAAAACAGTAGCTGCTCCCAGGGAATAAGCACAAGATCCCTGGCTTACAGGAGATGGAAAGTTAGCAGTCTGAGTTTATGCAACTTGACCTTTAAGTTTTCAGTCTGGGACAAGGCTGCCCATTGTTTGGGAACCAGCTCAAATATCTCCTTTAGAATACCCTTCTAAGTGCCTGGGAAGGACTGTGTAACCCAAGTGTCATGCATTTGTTGTGATGCAGTCACTGTCCAACACAGGGCAGATTGAGAGTTAGACCCCACTCTAGTGGTAGGTGGTGATGCCCCAGAGGACAGAATAGTAACGAAAGCAACTCAGAATCTCTAGGGACTGGTTGCAGATTGAGTACCAGAAAATATGGGTTGAGTAAAGGAAGACAGTTACTGTGTTAAAAAGGGAATCAAATAAAATCCTGCAGACACACTTGCTCAGAAGAACAACAGGTTAGTTAGCACCTGGATGGTGCTGGCAAGAACTCTGACTAGGCCGTGAGATGGCTCAGTAAAGGCATATGTCACACAAACCTGAGGACCAGCATTCGAGCCCCAGGATCCACACACATAAAGGTGGAAGAAAAGAACTGACTCCATGAAGTTCTCTGACCTCCACTTGTGTGCTGTGACACACAAACATGCACACACATACACATCACACATGGCCGCATCTGTATCTTCCTTACTATGATGGGCTACATGTCCTGAAACTGTACGCCAGAAGAAACATCTTTATTTTACATTAATTTTGCCAGATATTTCATCACAATAAAGCAAGTCATTAATATACCAGGCATTACTCAACTAATCCCTAAATAAATAAGTCCTCAAAAGATCACCCCCATGCCAGTATCTGCAGACTTATCTACCCAACTCACAGCTGTCTGCAAATAAACAGGGAATTAAGCTGGTGTCTTCAACATCCCACTGCAGCAACAGAGGACTCCTACCACGTTGTACAAAGAACCCCAAACTGAGACTGAGGAGACCTTTCAGACATAAGCAATGATTTAGAAGAAAACACATCTTCCTAGGTGTCAGTTTCCCATTCTATGAGGTAGCCATTGATGGCTTGTTAGGTCTCATTCTAAGTTTCTGTGGAAAATTCTAGATGAAGGCAGTGTTGTGTACCCAGAGTACTCAGAACCGGAAAACAAAACAACAACAGAGTGGAGAATATGGTAGAATACTGACCTCCTCCTTTAGCTTGGTCCCGCATCTGAGGTCTGAATTTCTGGATCCTGCACCAGAGGCCAGGGCTGACCTGTCCCTCTAGACTCTGTGGTTCTGCCAACCAGGTGCGTGAACTCCCAGTGTCCTTCTCAAAGAGGAATTCATAGACGGACAAAATAATGTCCTAGGCATATCATGACATGGAGCAGGAAGGGAGTTGCAGACCACAGAAGGTGGCGTCATGTGCCCACACATGAGTTTATTCTCTGAGTCCATGAGTGTCTGTTACATTTGGAACTGTTGAGTGGATTAGATATGGTCCTGCCTTGGACCTCTCAATGTGTCTCTCAAAAGACCATCCATTCCTCTTTCTAGTGGTATATGCCTGGGCCAAATGAAGCTGATCAGATTCTAGAAATTTGTAAAGCAATATAAAATCTCAAGGTGGCTGGAGCTGAGTTGTGGGGTAGGGGTGGAGCCCAAAGCCTAGAGGCATGGCCCAAGAGGTTCTGCTCCTGAAGTCTCTGGAGAGCTCCCCTCTGGCCCTGGCTCTCCAGCATTTCCTCTGATAGAGGATGCCACTCAGAATTCTTCCAGTATCCTCTGTTATCTCTATTGGCTTATGTTTCCCTGGTCCTAGCCAGAGCACACCATCTTTTAGGGCAATGGTTCTCAACCTGTGGGTCACGACCCCTTTGGGAGTCTCATATCAGATATTTATGTTATGATTCATAAACAGCAAGATTACTGTTACAAAGTAGCAAGGAAAATAATGTTATGGTTGGGGGTCACCACAATATAAGGAAGTGTATTAAACGGTTGAAGCATTGGGAAGATTGGAAAGTTCTACAGTGTCCCAGCTGTCCTCTTGGGTTTAGGTGTTGTTCCTTCACAGAATCCATGTCTGAATGTACTATAGACAATTTTTAGGTGCTTCATCCACCTGTTTCTGGTAGTGTTTCGTCTCTTCGCCTTGGCACTCCAGTTACACTTCTTTCTCTTGCACTTGGTAGGGTAGACACATTCATCACAGGTTGACCTCTGAAGGTGGTAGGCCTTAGAGCCACACCCTCAGCATAACACGAGTGCCTTATTATAGCAATTTCCAGGGGATCCTGTCACCATCTTGTTTCTGGCCTCTGCCAGTTTAGTGATGGGATTACAGGACTGCATCACCACCCCCAACCCCATTTGCTTAGGTATGTCCATTCATGGAAATGATCTGGAAGTTTCTCTTGCCCTGCCTGATCACCAATACAAATGAAAGGCCACAGGACTCACCCTCTCCTCTAGTAGTATGTGTAAAAATACCTTCAGTTTGTGATGCTCATGGAACCATCATTGTTTTAAAAGCTAGGATTTTGTGGGGGATGGTGACCAACCTCTGCTTCCCAGCCCTACTAAAAACATCCCAGTTAAACACTGAAAGCACCATGCCTGAAACACCTTCAAGATGATTGGCTACCTCTTGCCTAAACTGAGCTCAAAGAACCAGATGGCATATTTAGGATAGTTTTGTAGGAAGCTGGTCAGTGTACTTCAATAGCCTTTTCTTCCTTAGGAGAGGCTGGGGAATGTTGGCACTGTGGACTGAACAGGGTTAGGAAAACTGTATTGAATACATTGTTTTATAGGCTTCATTGATGACAAGAAATGAACATACCTCAACATACCTTCAGTTAGAAAATGTCTTGGGGAAGAAGCCATCCTATGGGAGTGGGTGAAGAGGCCAGAGAAGGTAGTAGTCCTGGCCTCCTCGACAGTGTCCTAAGCCAATGGGTCCCCCAGGTAACTCAGACCATCTCATCTGCCCCAGATATAAGCCAGGCCATTCTCCTTCTGTTAACTATCATGCCCCATCACCCCTCCCCCGGCCATCAGTTTAAAAGCTTCCTTGTCTCCTTAGTCCTGGTCCCTCTCCCAAATCCCTACTCCCATACCCACCACAGTCCCTGGGAGAACATCAAGAATTTTTGTGATGAAATAGAAACTCCAGAGACTGCCTGACCACCTGGTCACCTGGCCCAGACCTAGGAAGTAGCCCAAAGAGAGACTAGAGTAAGACTTGAGTTGGGATCCTAGCCATGTCTTCCTTAATTACACACCCTGGACAAACAGCCCCCGTCTCTGAGCCCCATCTGTAGGTATAGCTGGGTGACAATACTTACCACAGAAGGTTGTGTTAGGGGTTAAGTGGCAGAGCATAAGAGCTTGCAAACAAAGCCTAGAACAGTATGCTGAGGTTACTATTGTCCAGAATTAAGTTCTGCTCCATGATGGCCAGTTTTACAGACCAGGACCGGCAGGTGGAAAAAGCCCTATCCTCAGGTGTCTTCCACATAATGGGCCATGGTGGAGCACGGGGTAAATGTAGGAGGTGGACAGGAAGAAGGATCGGGTGCCTTTCCTAAATCTTATCAGTTGGTTAGATTGGTCTAGGAGTGAGCTTTGGGTAGAACACAAAAGGAAATACATCTAGATCCCCAGAACCACAGTGCAAGAAGAGGACCAGCTCTTGAAAGTTGGACTCTGATTCATGCATGCACACACAATAGTAATAATAATGAAGCAGAATACAGAAGCGTGAGTTCAGACGGAGCTAGGCCAGCACTGTCCAGTAGAACCTTCTGTCCTAATGCTCTGCCTCTGTACTGTTTAACGCAGCTTGCCTCAGGTCACCGGGGCTCAGAAATGTGCCTGGCAGTTCTAAAGAAATGAATTTTGTCAGGTAGTGATGGTGCACACCTGTAGTCCCAGCACTTAGGAGACAGAGGCCAGTGGATCTCTGAGTTCAAGGCCAGCCTGGTCTATGGAATGAAGTTCTAGAACAGCCAGGACTACACAGAGAAACCCTCAAAAAACCAAAACAAAGTGAAAAACAAACAAACAACAACAAAATAATTGAGTTTTGGGGGCTGGGGATAGCACTTGCGTAGCACTCAGGAAGCCCATGGCTAATTCCTAGCACTGCATAAAACAGGTACAGTGGTAAATGCCTGTAATCCCAGCTCTCTCTCAGGAGTTAGAAGAAGAAAGGTCAGAAGTTTAAATTCAGCTACATGGCAAAGTGGAAGATGGGAGACACTGTGTCAAAACAAAGAAAAAAGAGAGCCTGGGAGGAAGCTCAGTGAGTAAGAGCACTTACTGTGCAATGAGGATATTCACTCATGTACACCTGTAACCCCAGTGCTGAGGATGGGGAGGCAGAGACAGGAGGATCATGGGGCTTGCCTGCTACCAGCCTAGTCCAAAAGTAAGCTCCAAATTCAATGAGAGACCTAATTTCTAAGAGATAAGGTAGAGAGTGGTGGAGTAAGATGCCTAACGTTTCCCTCTGGCCTCTGTGTATACACCTGTACACTCATACACACTTTAAAATGTAATGTGATTTTCCTTAAATAGCCGTGTGACTAGTGGCTGCAACACTAGGCAGCCAAGGATGCTAAACACGTGTCTCTTAGGAGGACCAGAGATGCTGGCATGCATCATGATGTACCCAATGTCCCAAAGCTGCTGAAAAACTCCAGGAAGATACCTCCTGCCTCCTCTACAGCTGCTCCCAATCAGGATGGGCTCAGTGAATGCTAGCCTGGGAAAGGATAGATTCTGCCCTAGATAGACATAAACAACGAGCACAAACACTCAAATGTTCTAGAAGCCCCACAGGGCTTGGCAGCCAGTTTAGGAAGTGCGGCTGTCCTTGCCCAACCTGAGATGCCCTTCACAGTGTCCTGGCACTGCTAGTGTATGCAGGCAAGAGCCAGACAAGAGCAAGGGGACCATACCTGGGGTAGCCGCAACCTCTGGGGCCCTCCTTTTGACCAGCACAGTGGCTCTCTCCCCTACTAACCCAGCTTGGATGGGGAAGGCCACCTGCAGTGGGAGTGAAGGCCATCTCAGCAGCTCAAGCCAGATTCCCCCTGCACATTCCCTCAGTCTGCCCACACACAGGCACCCAGGTGGAGGATCAGATTAATCCAGCTCTATATCCGGGGGCTGGCATTCATATCTTCATCCACCAGGGAGAGTGGGCTGAGTTATGGGCAAGGCTGATGACATCCAAGCCCTCAGGAGCAGAGGTGGGTGGGAAAGAGTCCTGGCACCTCTTTCAAACCATCTGCTCCCAATCAAACCACATGAGTGCACCAGAGTGTTCCATGTACTCTGAGACCAGGCAGGAGTAGTGTCCAGCCCCATTCTTCACACACACACACACACACACACACACACACACACACACACACAAAACTTATTCCCCATCCCTTCTTGCTTTCTGCTTTCTTCCTTTCCTTCCCCTCTCTTGTTCAGGTAAGTTTTTAATCGAGGTATAATGAGCACAGAAAAGAACACGAATCATGAACATTCTGAACCTTCCCAGTCACCTTGGCTACATAACTGGCCTGAAGATCAAGAGTATTCTTAAACGCTGAGCTGTCTCTCTAGCCCCCAAATTATTATATTTAATAATTTATTTTTATTATTTTGTGTGCATTGATGTTTTCTATGTATTATGGCTGAGAGTGTCACATCCCATGGAACTGGAGTTATAGACAGTTGTGAGCTGCCATGTGTGTTCTGGGAATTTAACCTGGGTCCTCTGGAGGAACAGCAAGTGCTCTTAACTGCTGAGCCATCACTTCAGCCCTGGTCATTGATGTGTTGTTGTTATTTAATGTTATTTGTATGGGTGTTTTGCCTGTACACATGTCTGTTTACCTTGTGCATGCCTCATGTCCTCAAAACTCAGAAGAGGGCATCAGATTCCCTGAGTCTGGAGTTACAGACAGCTGTGAGCTTCCATGTGGGTGCTTGAAACTGAACCTGGGTTCTCTGGAAGAGCAGCCAGTGCTCTTAACCACTGAGCCATCTGAAGTGGTTTGAATGGCCCCCCATAGGCTCATATATTTGAACCCTTAGTCACCAGGGAGAGGCACGATTTTAAAGGATTAGAAGGCCTAGAAGGTGTGGCCTTGTTGGAGGAAATATGTCACATTTTTTGAGGGCAAAAGCCCATGCCAGGCCCAGTTTCTATCTCAGCTACTTCTCCAACACCATGTCTGCCTCTATGCTCCCCATCAAGATGATAATGGACTAACCTCTGAAACTGCAGGAAAGCCCACAATTAAATGCTTTCTTTTATTATAAGAGTTTTCTTAGTCATTATGTCTCTATACAGTAATAGAACAGTGACTATGAAACCATTTCTCTATCTCTTATTTTATTTTTATTTATGTATATCTTTCTGTGTGGATTTCACATGTGTAAAGGTACCCATAAAGGCCAGAGAAGGTGTCTGGTGCCCTGGAGCTGGAGTTACAGGTAGTTGTGAGTAGTTTCCCCAAAGCAGCCATGTGTCTTCTGACTCACATTTTCTTGCCTTCTAAAAAGTGCAGGGACCTTATTGGGTCTTTGATAGAGGCAGCCATTACAAGTCCTTCCAACATCCTAGATCCTCTGAACTGGGCCAGTCACCTGTGACCTCCTTCTTCCTGTGCCTCTGGAAAAGCTTATTCTGGAAAGCTCCTGTTGAGTGCCCTAGGACAATGAGGGGGCGTGGCTTACACATACTGTGACTTGGCAGAGGGGACCCCTTGGCAGCCATTTCTTCTTGCATCTGACCTGTCAGGGGCATGGTAAGGCTCCTCCACCAATGGGAATCACACAGGTCATCTCGCAGCCAAGGACCCTTCAATTCTTTGTGACTTTCAGAATGTTCAAGGACTCTTTAATTTCCACATTATGACTGATTTTTTTTTTTTTTTTTGGTCTTTCTAAACTGCAATCAGTCCATCGTGGAAGTGGGAGTCCTTCCAGTACCAGCATGTGTGGATCCATGTGTCGTAGTGAAGAAACAGCTAAGGAAACAGGCTTCATGTTGCTACTTCAGGAAGGCAGGGAGAATCAGGTTTAAAACACCAGGGAAGGCAGGGCATAGTGGCACAGAGGCAGAGGCAGAGGCAGGTGGATCTCTGTCAATTCTAGGACAGCTACACAGTGAGATCTCATCTTTAAAAACAATAACAGCTTTATACCCCAGTGACTTTCTGGAACAAAGAGAGCCAACACTCCAAAAATGGTTCCTTACTATTTTGCTCAATATTCAAATGATTTTAGGCACACTCAGCCCAACCATACTTTTTTTTTCTTTTCTGTTTCCTCATGGAATTTGCTGTGAATTGGTTAAATGTGAATATGCATGAGGATCCTTCTCTAAGAGGTACTGCTCCAAGACCTGTCCATACAGAAATGCACTGTACCAAGGCCACTTTTTCTTTACTGTGGGTTTTGCAGGATATAAAGAAATAAAAAACAGAATATATGGCTGAAGTGATAGCCCAACAATCAAGAGTGCCTGTGGCACTTCTTAAAAGACCCCCATTTGGTTCCCAGCTCTAGCTCCAGGGGATCTGGCGCCCTCTTCTGGCACCATAAGTACCAGCACACACATTAATTAAAAATAAAATAAGAACTTTTATGTACACACATATAGAAAGAGCCTTTCTTTTCTTGCCAATTTAGCTTTTAAAGCACTGCACTGGAAAGCAGGTCTTGGTTCCTGGGAGAGATAGTAATGAACTCCATGGACAAAAGGGACAAGAGATGGAAGAAAAGGGCTGGAGAGATAGCTTAGCAGTTGAGAGCACTCACTGGCTGTACTTTCAGAGGATCAGGGTTAGATCCCCACCACCCACTTGGTAACCCACAACCATCTATAAATTCAGTTTCAGGGAATCAGACTCCCGATTCTGGCATCCCAAGGCACTGAACACATGTGGTGCACTCACATGCAGTCAAACTACCCATAGTCATACGAAGAAACAGATCTTAAGAAATGGAAGAGATCTTCTTCATTCAGGCCAGAAAACTGCATGTGATGCCATGTAAGGTGAAAGTCAAACTTGTCTTTTCTGTACATGGTGGCTCATACTTGTAATCCCAAGAAGTTGAGGTAGGAGAACACTGTGTGTTCAAGGCCAGTCTGGGATACATGGCAAGATCATGTTTAAAAAATATAAACAAGGGCTTGAGAAACAGCTCAGCTGTTAAGACCATACATTTACTGCTCTCAAAGAAGACATGAGCTTGATTCCCAGCTCTACAGCAGGTGGCCCACAAACCTCCTGAAACTCCAAATCCAAGAGAATACACTGCCATCTACTGGCCTCTAAGGGCACTATGCCCACATAACACAAATCTGCATTTAGAGACATATAAATTAAATGAATGAATAAGTAAGTAAGTAAGTAAATACATACATAAATAAATAAAGCTAGATGGTAATGGTGTATGCCTTAATTTCAGCATTCGGGTGGCAGAGGCAGGCAGATCTCTGGGTTCAAGGCCAGCCTGGTCTACAAAGAGAGTTCCAGGAGAGCCCAAGTTATACAGCTATACTGAGAAACCCTATCTGGAACAAGCAAAAAAAGTTGGGTGTTAGGTGTGGTGGTTATGGACTAGGGAAGCAGAGGCAGGAAGATCTTTATGAGTTCAAGGTTGGTCTCATCTCATCACACAGTGAGTTCAAGACCAACATAGTAAAACCCTCTCTCAAAAAATAAAACACAAGGGGCTGGAGACATGGTTCAGCAGTTAAGAGCACTGTCTGGTTTTCCAGAGGTCGTGAGTTCAATTCCCAGCAACCACATGGTGGCTCACAATCATCTGTAATGGGATCAGATGCCTTCTTCTAGTGTGTCTGAAGACAGTGACAGAGAACTCACATATATTAAATAAGTCTTTTGTTTACAAAACAAAAACAAACCAAAACCAAAACCCAAAAAACTCTATAGCTGGGCTAGATTACAGAAAGCCTATCTTAAAAAGAAGAAGAATGCATGGAGATGAAATAAAATGTTCTGTTTCTTCTATAGTTACATGGTAAATCTAATTCAGTCTTAAAGTTTAAAGTGCTATTACCTGCCGTGGTGGGGCAAGCCTATAATTCTAGCACTTAAAGAGGTAGAGGCAGTAGAATCAGAAGTTCAAGGTCATCCTTTGCTGTATAGTTTGAGGCTATCCTGAGCTATAGATTCCGACTCATGCTGTCGTCTCCCACCAAAAAGAGAGAAATTCATGCTTGGTATTATGAACCTAGTGAAAAGTCCATAGTTAGGGGGGTTCTAGGAGGAAACTACTACATTGCTTTGCTAAATAGGCATGTTGTTACAATGTCTTTGGGGTGGGGTGGGGAGGGAGGGGTGTTCTGTTTCTTGAGACAAGGTTTCATTTTGTAGCCCTGGCTGTCCTGGAACTGGCTCTGTAGACCAGGTTGGCCCTCAAATTCACAGAGATCTGCCTGCCTCGGTTTCTCAGGTACAGTGGTTCTAGGATTAGTGCAGTTCTCAGCTTTGGGCAGAGGTTTGTTTTTGTTTTTTGTTTGTTTGTTGTTATTGCTGCTGTTGTTGTTTTGCAGCAGGCAAAGCTTAATGCAGAGACTCATCACTGGTCTTAGTGCTGAGAATAAATGCTTGTTGAACGCTCAAGACATCTATATCACCTCTCAAAGGCTTAGGGAGTCCCTGAAGAATGGGCAGAAAGGATGTAAAAGCCAGAGGTGGGAAGAAGTCTCAGGAAACGCTGTCTTCTGAAGGTGACATGTAACTGCACCTATGACCTCATAGTAGCTGTGGTTAACTGCACAATACTAGGCCCATGAACATTCCATCATAGGCAGGGTGGGCTCCACCCCTGTCTGAGGAGCTATAGACAGTTAATGGCTACTGGGGTGGAGGGAGTCATAGTCCTCAGTGGTATAGCCACTGTTAAGTTGGCTTTGCTCCAGGAAATAACCCACAGCCATGCTCCTGAAGGCAGCTCCCAGTAAGTGCAGTGGGCACAGAATCAAACCAGTAGGAGAGGGATTTGCTGGGAAGAAGGTTTCTGGTGGGGGAAGGGGATGAGAGAGGGAAATGGGGGAATCTGATCGAAGAACATTATATATATATATATATATAATTGTATGAGAATAAAAATATGTAAGTTTCCAATATTACCAACATTTTCATGTATTTGCTTCAAAATTCATGAAATAAATAAAAATTCAAAATTAAAACCAAGCGTAGTGACATGTGCCTTTAATCCTAGCACTCAGGAGGCAGAGGCAGGGGGATCTCTATGAATTTGTGGGAAGCCAGCAGCCTGGTCTATATAGCAAGTTCCAGTACAAGCATAGTGACACATTGTCTCAAAAATAAATCAGTCCCCCAAAACCCAAAATTCATTTTAGAAGTAAAGTCTTCTTTTGTTGTTGTTTTGTTTTGCTTTTGCTTTTGTTTTTATTTTTCAAAAGAGGGTTCTCTAGGTAGCCCTGGCTATCCTGGAACTGACTATGTTGGAGGCCAGGCTGGCTTCCAGCCCACAGAAATCCACTTGCCTCTCCCTCCTGAGTGCTGGGATTAAAGGTATGCACCACCTTGCTGAGCTAAAGAGTCTTATTTCATCTACAAAGTATCTTTGTAAGTTTTCTTCTCTGGGGGACGGAGAGATGGCTCAGCAGTTACCAGCACTTGTTGCTTTTCAGAGAACTTGAGCTGTTTCCAGCCCCCACATATGAGGTTCTCAACTGCAACTCTAGTTCCAGAGGACCTGATGCTCTCCTTTGGCCTCTGTGAGCACCTGTGCTCACATAGTGAGCATATGTACATTCAGGTACACAAACATACACATGAAGTAAAATGGGTAGGCTCAAATACATATAGATCCAAAATAAGATGAATAAATAAATCTTTTTTTTGTTTTGTTTTATTTTTTTGTTTTTCGAGACAGGGTTTCTCTGTGTAGCCTTGGCTGTCCTGGAACTCACTCTGTAGACCAGGCTGGCCTCAAACTCAGAAATCTGCCTGCCTCTGCCTCCCAAGTGCTGGGATTAAAGGCGTGCACCACCACTGCCCAGCAAATAAATCTTTTAAAAATGTCTTCTCCTCCTCCTTTTCTTCTTCTTCTCCTTCTTTTTCTTTTGAGACAAGGTTTGCTATGAAGATCGGGCAGGTCTGGAACTCATGAAGATCCTTCTGTCTGTCCACAGGCTCTGCCCTTCTATGTACTCCTCGAAGGCCCCGCCTCCTGGATTCTTGGCACATAGGCTCTTGGTCATCACCAGCCAGTCCTCAGAGATCGGCTGTACCTGTAGGGCAGGTCTCTCACCCTGTTCATCTGGCTCCTTATACTTCCTTAATGCTTAAAACAGAATTTGGGGCTGGTGACTATGCAACCAGGGGAGCTGATGCAGGTCCTCTACTTCTGGCTGTTTTCCTGTGTTCAGCTGTGATGAGGTCATGGGTGCAGCCACCTTGTCAACTCCAGAAGATAATCTTTCCCAGGACTTCTTCCTACCTCCAACTCTTACATCCTTTCTGCCCCATCTTCAGAGACTACCTGAGCCTTGGTCAGGTGATACAGATGCCATGTGTCATTTAGGGCTGAGCTCTCAACAGGCACCTATTCTTAGCACTAAGACCAGTGATGAATCTCCGCATTAAAGGTGTCAACAAAGCAAAGCCTCTTTCTGTGGCTAGTCCTGTCACATGACCCTGAGCAGTTGGTTCAAGCAACTTCTGTGTCCAAAGAGAGACTGGTGACTCTTGTATCCCCATACTAGAGAGAGGAATGGGACAATAACACCAAACCAGTTGTGCAGGCTGCCTTGCTACCCACCCCTGCCACAAAAAAGAATGGGCAGGGAAGGGTTATAGACTGGGAGACAGTGGTGCTGTGGCTGATGGAGGGGGCATGGCCCCCTTACAACCCTAGGGAGTTGGGGTGCTTGCCAGAGGGGAAGACTGGCAGTCCATCCATCCTCATGCTGCTCTGAAGAGCTCCTCAACAGAGCCATTAGTGACAAATTTGGCAAAGCTTTTAGGCAAGTCAGAGAAGGCTGAATTCCAGCCCTGAAGGAGTGTGCTGGTGACATAGCAGCTAAGGGTATGAGGTGAGGTCAGCCAGATAGTGAGTCACCTGCATCAGGACCATGTGATGTCAGAAGTCAGCTTTGGAGGGATAGCTGGGCCCTTACCCCCTCTTCCCTCAACCCTCAGTTTCAATGTATATTGAGGGAGACAGCAGTCACAAATCTGCCATCACAGAGGACAGTAAGAACAGTGTGACAGTAAGGAGCCAAGTAGCTTGTTCTGTTTTGGGTTTTTTGAGATAGGGTCTCTATGTAAGCCAGCCTGGCTCAGAACTTGAAGTTCTTCTGCCTCTGCCTCTTGCTCTCTGGGACTACAGGTTTGTGGCACCACACTCTGTTTACCTTTGCTTTTTTACTCACCCTTCCTGTTCCCTGTTCTAAAGTGGGAGGTGCTGCAAGTAGCAGCTAACAAGTTGGGATGGAGATAGGATGTGGAGGACAGAGAAGATAAACCTCAACTCCTTCAGTTCTCCTTGGGGGAAGCGTCAAATTGGCATGGTATTGTGGTTTACCTTGAAAAGCGTTGTTCATTACCTAAAATGAAGGCTGTTGCTCAACACCTTGAAAAACCACTGGCAATGGGTGGGATGTGTTAAGTGTTGCCTGGGAGGGGAGAATTGGCAGAGGAGCTCTGCACAGGGTGTGGAAGGCTCCTGGGTGCTGTAGCCCTGTGATTCACTTACTGCAAGGCTGAGAGAGCTCAGGGTGTCGCTCAGTTGGTAGAGTCCTTGGTTAGTATACACAGTCCTCCAGGTATGATACCCAGCATGGAGACCTGTAACTCCATCCAGCACATGGGAGGTAGAAGTAGAGTTCATTCTTGGCTAACAGCAAATGTAATAGTACCTTAGACTACAGGAGCCCAGTTGCAAAAGAAAAAAAAAAGAAAGAGTAGAAAAAAGGGGGGCTGGGTAGTAGTGTAAACCTTTAATCTCAGCACATGGGAGGCAGAGGCAGTGGATTTCAGTGAGTTCGGGGCCAGCATGGGTTAAAGAGCAAGTTCCAGGGGCCAGCCTGGGCTACACAGAGAAACCTTGCCTCAAAAACCAACCAACCAGCTGGGCGGTGGTGTTGCACGCCTTTAATCCCAGCACTTGGGAGGCAGGGGCAGGCGGATTTCTGGGTTTGAGGCCAGCCTGGTCTACAGAGTGAGTTCCAGGACAGCCAGGACTACACAGAGAAACCCTGTCTCGAAAAAAAAACCAAAAAAAAAAAAAAAAAACCAACAACAACAAAAAAAAACCAAAAAAAACCCAACTAACCAACAAACGAGAGAGAGAGGGAGAGAGAGAGAGAGAGAGAGAAAGAGAGAGAGAGAGAAAGAAAGAGAGAGAGAGAAGAAAAAGAAAAAAAACACATTGCTGGGTACAAAGATGTGCATAACTGTAATCCCAATGTTTGGGAGGGGAAGGTGGGAGAATCTCAAATTCAACAGTAATTCTCTACTGTGTGGAAGTTTGCATGACAAACGTTCCCCATAGTTTTGGGCATTTGAATAATTGGTCCCTAAGTATGTTTGAAGCTGGGCTTCAAACCTCCCACCACTTCCAGATCTATTTCTCTGCTTGTGGTTTAGGATGTGAGTTCTCAGCTTCCTGTTCCTGCTGCTGTTGTTGTCACTTGATGCCATGCCTCTGCTATCACTTGATGCCATGCCTCTGCTCCACTATCATGAATTCTTATCCCTCTGGAACCAGAAGCAGGAAAAAAAAATCCTCTATTCCTTAAGTTGCCTTTGTTCTCCGTGATTTATCACAGCAAAAGAAAAGTAACGAGTACAATCCATTACAGAGCAAGATGGAAGCCGGGCAGTGGTGGTGCACACCTTTAATCTCAGCTCTCGGAGGTGGAGGCAGACAGATCTCTATGAGTTTGAGGCCATCCTGGGATAAAGGGGGAGTTCTTGGACAGCCAGAGCTTTACAGAGAAACCCTGTCTCAAAAAACAAAACAAAAACAACAAAACAAAAACAACAAAACAAAAACCAAAGCAAACCAAACAAAAAAACAGAGCCTGGACTACATAAAAGACTGCCTTAAAAGAAGGGGGAAAGGAGGAAAGGGAGAAAGGGAGAAAGGGAGGAACTTCCTGAAGGTCTTATAGCTCCTACTTTCCCTTCACAATTCAATTTAGGGTCCCCTTCTCTGAGGGCTCTTCTGTCTGGCCCCCATGATCACCTCTGTCCTGGAACACATTAACCCTGTAACATGGGGTTTCTCTGGACTCTAAAGGCCTCTACACCAAAGGCTGTGTCTTACAGAGCACACAGAGTTGCCTTCATCGTGTCTGTCAAGTTAATGAAAAGAAATGAAGACAGCAAGTCTAGGTGTGAGCGATCTGAAGATAAATTCTACAAAACAACAATAACATTTGTCTTTACACTTTGTCTGGAAACACCATTTACAACTGGCTTTGATTGACTGTCATATCAAGACTTGAGAGTGAGCTGGGCGGTGGTGTTGCACGCCTTTAATCCCAGCACTTAGGAGGCAGAGGCAGGAGGATTTCTAAGTTCGAGGCCAGCCTGGTCTACAGAGTGAGTTCCAGGACAGCCAGGACTACACAGAGAAACCCTGTCTCGAGAAAAAAAAAAAAAAAAGGACTTGAGAGTATAAACTAGTGTTTGTTTCTCATATTTCTTTCCAATGGCATCAAAATAGCCCCAAAAGAAGAAAGAACCACACCCATGGCTATCAGCTAAGAAGGAAGAACACTTTTCTAGCAGTTTCTTTTTATGAGAAATGCAGGGTTTGTTGCTAAGAGCCTACTTACTGTTAGTTCTAAACCAAGGTCAGGAGCCATTGGCAAGGGATCCTTCAGAAGGTGAACATAGTTATCAAGGACCATAAAAGATCAGCTGCTGTGAAGAATACAGAGCATAGGGTTTCTCAATTCCCAGAATTAAAGGGGACAATTGTCTTCTGCCTTTTTTTTTTTTTTTAAGATTTGTTTATTTTTAGTTTATGTGTATGGAGTTTTATCTGTGTTTGTCTGCGCATGCAATGACCTCAGAGGTCAGAGGAGGGCATCAGAGCTGGAACTAGAGGTACAGACACTTGTGAGCTGCCATTTAGATGTTGAGAACTGAGCCCTGGTCCTCTGGGAGAGTAACCTACCCTCTTTATTCTCCAGATTCTCTTTGGTTTGTTTGCTTGTTTTTGAGACAGGTTTCATGTATCTCAGGCTAGACCTTAAAGTTCTGATCCTCTTTCATCTATTAGGCACCATTCTTTGTGTGTGTGTGGTGTGTGTGTGTGTGTGTGTGTGTGTGTGTGTGTGTGTAGGTCACAGGCTGATGTCTAGTGTTCATCTTCTTTCACGCTCCACCTTATTTATTGAGAGAGAAAGGTTGTTTCTTTGAACCTGGAGCTCAGCAACTGGGCTTGATTGTCGGGCTCTCCCTGTGCCTGCCACCCTGTGCTGCTGGGTCACAGACATGCACTGCCATGCCTGGTATTTATGTGGGTGTGCATTTCCAAACCCAGGCCTTCATGCTTGCTCAGAAAACACTTTGCCAGTGAGTTAGCCATCTCTTCAGCCACTGGCCTCCTTCTTCTGAGACAGTCTCACTATGCCCAAGCTGGCATGGAGTCTCCCGGTCTTACTCTCTCAGCATTTGAGTGCTAGTCTTACAGACATTCACTGAAATGTCAGCATGAAGATGGGTGGTTTCCCATCTCATCCTTTCCTGCGTGTATACTCATCTTGTGTCTTTCTGAGAAACCAAAACCCTGAGTTTTTTTTTTTTTAAAAAGTATACAATGCTCTTTTGAAATGATGAGCTTGCTAATCACAGCTGTGATTGCATTAGCCAGCGTGTATAAGCATAAAACCCCATGTGCATAAGAGGCCTGGTAGATGTTATTGTTGCCTTAGTTTAATTTTAAACATGAAGAAACTGAGCTCAGAGAGATTAAGTGATATGTTCAAGTCACAGAAAGTAGGTGGTGAGGCTGTCCAGGCCACCTCAGGAATCTGGCTTCCAATTTCTATGTGGACTTCTGTAACACCCTAGTGCTCATCAGAATGTCCTTGGGGCAAGAAGTGGGAGTGTTTCCAGGACAGCTATGGTTGCACAATGAGACACTGTCTCAAAAAAAAAAAAACCCCACAAAGTCTAAAGTAATGTATTTGTGGAAATATCTTAAAAGTTTATCTGTAATTTTCTCTTTTGGCATACATAACTAATTGTTATATTCTTTTTTATTCATTACTGACTTTCTAAATGTTTTATTAAGATATGAATTTTGGGGATGGTGTTTGGCTCAGTAGACAAGTGTTTGCTCCGTGAGCATGAGGACCCGAGTTCAAATCCTTGGCATCCATGTAAAATAAAATACTTGACACAGCTATGTATGCTGGAAACACCAGCATTGCAGAAGAGAGACAGATCCCAGGGGTTTGCTGGCCAGCCAACCTAACTAAAACAGTGAACTTGTGAACCTAGCTGGAAAAGGGAGCTGACTCAGTGAGAGTTCTGCTTCAAGGCAAAGGTACAAAGACGTGTCCTCCTGTTATGGTATACACATGTACACATTCACTTAAATACTCATCTTCATGCAACACACACACACACACACACAGGGGGGGAGGGTTAGGGAGGGAGAGAGAGAAAGAGAGAGAGAGAGAGAGAGAGAGAGAGAGAGAGAGAGAGAGAACGAGTGAGCCCCAGGAGAGTTGGCAAGAGCTGGTGAACTGGTGACAGGGGGTTATCTGGGTTTGTTATCTAACCCGCCAGATCTAGGTTCAGTGAGATAGACCCTGATTTTCTCTTTTGTGTGTGTGTGATAGGAAGGAGTGAATTTAGGACAGTGAGGGAAGTACTCTACCACTGAGCCATGCCTCCAGCTCAAGAGATGACTATTCTTTTGTTTTCTTTTCCTCCTATAAGAATAGAGCTCCAGACAGTGAGCCTGAGGGGCCAGTAGTATTCCTGAGAACCCAGGGTGGGATGGGCTATCTTCTTAGGCCCTGAATTCAATTTGAAAAACCAGATAGGAATGTTCCCGCAGAAAAGTAGAGATGCTGCCTATATGTTATTGTCTGGACTAGGCCAACATGGTAGACAATCCAAATAGAAAATTCAGAAACCAGATCAAGTCCACAGGGAAGGGAAGCAAGGTGTCACTTGGGCACATGGGGGTTGGGGGCTGACACAGGCCTTTGCCAAGCATGCTTAAATAAGCCTCGAGTATGCCCTGGAAAGGAGTCATTAATGTGCTGCCTTGACTGGTACAGTGCTTACAATCGCAGGAGTACTGACTGGCAAATGTCATCACAGGAGCCATTGTTCTTTTTTGGCCTGACAGACAGCTCTGCCTGCTGCTCTATAAAGCACCATGTTCAACTGAGCGAACAACCCTAGACCATCCTGAGACCAGCATCAGTGACAAAGGCAAGAGCTATGGCCTCAAAGGGCCAGAGATTGGCAGGATACAGGAAGTACAACAAACTCAAGGCCAGCAAGGGATGGGGAGATCATGAAAGTAGCTGTAGTGGCTAGAGGACAAAGGTCTCGAGTCACCTAGGACTCAGGAGCTCAGAGGATCTGGAAAGCACAGCACTTTCCAGCAAGGAGCTCCAGGTTTTACTTTGTCCTTTGGTGGCCCCAAGCCTGATGTTGGCCCAGGAATGCAGAGCCTCATCATAACCCCTCTGAACTTCCTGGACCCATCCCTCTACTGATGACATCCCATATCTGTGTGGCAATGCTACTATTGGACTCCATTGTTCTGCCTCTGGAGCCTTGTAAGGGCTGAGTCAGTGTGCTTGCCTAGATAAGTGTGGATTCTTCCTTTTCTTTCCTCCTTCTCTCCCTTCCTCTCTCTTTTTCCTTTTATGGGGGTGGGTGGGTGGGTGGGCAGAGTCTTATGTATTCCAGGTTAGCCAAGGATGATTTAAACTTCTGATCCTCTCACCTCTACCTCCTGAGTTTGGGAATATGAATAAGCGCCACTGCTGAAACTAATGCAACTGTGCTATAGCGCCTGCCCCACACTTCTCTTTTCTCTACACATCTTGGAAGTTGGTTCCTTGAGTCCAGGGGGCCCATCCAAACCAGTTGTTCTGCCTTAGCATCTCTACCTATCCTGCAATGGCTGTATCTTAAAACAATGCCATTTTCTTTACACACACTATGTTCTGTTTTGTTTGCTCTTCTGGACTGCAGGAGAGAAAATCGTCATGACGTCAATATCTTATCAAGCCTTCATATTTTGACTTCTTGATTTTAGTTCTTCGGATGAGTGAGGTGTCATCCAAATGCTGCAGCAACTCCTTTTCCTTTGGGCTCCAGACTCAGGCTTTAGAATCTCTTGTGGGAACAGTTGAACAGTTTCTGTTGCCATGACATTGCAAATGATTTGTAAATGGCAAAATACCATGATTACACTAGACCTTTGAAGAATTAATGATGTTGCTACATGAGGATTGGGGCTATGTGTAGATTTATTCACCGTATGACTGACATCAGAGACCACCCTCCAGGCATCATCTTTAGATATTAATCTGATCACTCAATCTGACTCTTCATTGACTGATTTTCAATGAATGGTTCAAACAGCTAAATAAGCCACTTGATACAAGGATGCTGAACCACAGCTACCAGATGAAGGACTTCTTGGCCTTGATCATTCACAGTACCTATACTCTAGGGCTGCTGGAGAGTCAACCAAGAAGGGTCTCTGCATCAGCAATGACAACTGTCAATCTATTTAGATGCACTGCCTCCTTCTTAGCTCAGACTTAACATCTATTTCTCTGCTCCTCCCATGAGCAAATTTTATTATTGTTGTTGTTAAAGATAGGGTCTTACTATGTTACTCTGGCCTGGAACTTGATATAGACCAAACTGGTCTTGAACTAGAGAGCCTCCTGTTTCTGCCTCTGCTTCCAGAGTGGTAGGATTAAAGCTATGTGCCACCACACCTGACAGCAGCAGTCTCAACTCTGTTATCAGTCATGCTCAGCATAGCACCCTTGTGTTTGAAAGAAAGCATCTACCCTAGGTCTTAGAAGATGTATGTATCCCATAAGAAACTTCCTGTAGTGCCCCATTTTCTACCCTGCTCCTTTATTCACAAGCTGGCTGGGCATCCATTTGTTGGTGGCATAATGAAGGTAGACACATTCATTGTAGACATATTGAAGGAGTGCCTAGATTCTAAATAAAGATGCTACCCTTGAGGATAAAGGGACCTGTGATCAGGCCCAGCTTAGCCTTGCTGTTGCCAGAATCCTCTTCTATTATTCGGTGCTAACCACAGGGGACATTCCATGAGCTGGCCTTTATTATAGCATAGAGAACAACATGTACATGGTAGTTTGGGAGGCCTTCCTTTTTTGTTCCTTCCCCTATGAATAAGGGGAGAGAAATGAAAACCAGTTGTACCTGTATGCACACAGTGTGCAAAAATTCCTATGTGTACATACTTTGTAGGGCGTGTACCTTAATTTCTTTGTGCTATCATAACATATCACCTTAAGGGCTTTGCACAACAGATAGGCATTTTCTCTCACAGTTCAAGAGGCTGAGACTTGGGAACCAGGTCATGGGCAGGGCAATGCTCCCTTCAAGGCTCTAGGGAGGAGGCTTCTCTGCTTGTTCCTAGGTTTTGGCACATGTCAGCCATCCTTAGGGTTCCTCAGCTTCTAGGCTCATCACTCAAATCTGTTTCCTTTGTCATGTGATCTTCTTTGTCTTTTCTGTGTTTTTGAATGTCTTCTCCTTGTAAAGACACCAGTCACTGGTTTTAGGGTCCATTCTATTAATTACATTGACTGATTATATCTACAAAGTCTCTATTATTTAGTAAGATCACATCCTTAGGTGGCAGATAGATATACAATTTGAGGGGACACCATTCAACCTTGTACATGAAGTTAAGAAATAAAGCCAAGTCTCACAGTAAAACACATCTCAAGTTAAAGGACATTAAATGCAAAATATGCCCATTTGTGTGTGGGTGCATGCACACACATGGGCACATGTTGAGGCCAGAGTCAGTATTGTGTGCTATCTTTGGTTTTCACCTTACATTTTACAGGGTTTCTCCCTGAACCCAAAGCTCATCAATTTGAAAGGAATTGCATTAAGCTCTAGGGATCCTCCTATCTCTACTTTCATAGTACTGGGATTATAGTTAGGAACCACCATGCCTAGCTCTGTGTATGTTTGTGTGTACATGCAACAGTGTATGTATGAGGGTGGGAGACAACTTTGGGAGTTGGCTCTCTCCTTTATGTAAGTCCAGAAGATTGAGCTCTGGTTGTCAGGACCGGCAGCAGATGCTTCTACCCTTTGAACCATTTTGCTAGCCTATGCCCAGCTCTTTTATGTGTGTGCTGCAGATCCAAACTTGGGTTCTCATTGAAGTGGAAACTTCAAGGGTTCTTTGGAGAGTCAGTTGTGTTGGGTGATATCTTACTGGAGCAAACACCTGAAGGAGTGTTTCACTGAAGCAGACACAGGTGAAAGGATGTTCTGCTAAAGCATGCATGTGAAAGGACACATAATGGATTCTTTGCTAATAACATGCATGTATTGGTTCGCCTTACATTGCATAGTTGAGCTGCATTTGTCAGGATTCTGTGGACTTGGGCTGATTGAATGTATGTGCTGAGGCACGGCACGTGGAGGACACGTCATATTTGGAGGGTATAAACAGGACTCCACAGAGTGATGGAGACAGAGCTTGGCTTGCTGGTACAGCTAGCTGTACAACGCTTGTGGGTCTTGTGTCTTCCCTGATCTTTGCTTACCTAAGAGAGGTACAGCTGGGAACTTCTGGTATTCCTGTTGGTCCCTCCTGCTGATTTGTGTAGTGGGATATCCTCCCCCCTGACACACATTTGCAATAAATTGGGCAGTATGAAAGGTAGGTGGAGTGAGGAGTTGGGAGGGGAGAAGGAGAGGAAGGGGAGGAGAAAGGAGAGAGCAGCCATGGAGAACCACGAATGGGTTGAAAGCTGTCCTGGGTAGCAACTTCTATCAAAAGGTTAGATAATGAGTAACAACTCTAATCGTGTGGGCATCTCATTAATTGAGCATTTCTAAATATATAAATATATAAATCCTTTAGATAATCATTAAACTTTAAGAGTCTTCATTCTACCAGGTGCTGTGAGGATGGCGGGTATTATCAGGGGCTCAACCAAGCTTTGCAGGGGCAGCATGGTGGATTGTCAGAGCCAGCCGCCACACTGGTATCTCATGGCCAGTGCTTCTAGTTAACCAGAGCCATAGTTCAGAGCAGGAACAGCGGGAACATGGCAGCTGCCTGGGAAAAAGCTGGACAGAGCACCGAATTCTAAATATCGCCTGTTTCAGACTTGAGCCAAGGCTAAGGCCTGGCTGTCTCTGTTAGGTCATTACTAAACAGACACTACTGAACTGGACTGCTGGTGTATCCGTGAAGTGTTTGCAAGTGGCATGAGCTGCCACTGCCTGCTAACCTATGAACTGAACTGCTGATTTCCAGACAACACAGATGGCAGTTGCTCCAAAGAACCTTTTTAAACAGGTCCACTTCCCCCATATTCTTTCTTTTCCATTACCTCTGGGGAGTAGTGGGCTACAAGGGGGGTTAAAGTGTTTAAGAACCGTCATTAAAAATAAAATTTTTATTGACCTCTCCACAGCCCTGCAAAAAGTCCATCTTAAACCTAACACAATATACATCTTAATGTTTGTGTATATACACACAATTCAACATAACAGGTGAAATATATTTTTCAAAAGTTACTTGATATTTTGAGGGATCCCCAGTTGAGGTAGTTAAACTTTTGTTTTTGTTTTTTCAAGTCAGGATTTCTCTCTGTAGCCTTGGCTGTCCTGGAACTCGCTAGTAGACCAGGCTAGCCTTAAACTTTCAGAGATCTGCTTCCCTCTGCCTCCTGAGTGAGGTGCTTCAACTTTGCTTGAGCAGAGGCACTCAGGATCTCCAGAATAGTTGGGAGTTTCTAAAAAATATATATATATTCATTGATTCATGATAAAGTGGATGCTATGGAATTGCTACAGTTTGATGTAGCCTATTAAGATATTGCAGCCATGTCAATGCTTTCCAGCAGTCTAATGTGATAAAAATAAAGGTTAATTGTGTATGCATGTTTACAACTTCATGCCTAGGGAGGAGGGCTGTGCCCACATTCAAATGAATGGGCTTTGAGAAGTCCCACTAATTTTTGTAAAAATGCCTCATTACTGAGTAAAAAAGAGTAAGTCTTCGTGATTTCATAAACTCAAGTCTGTTTGTCCTCAGGTCTCTAGCCATCCTTGCTAGGTGGATGCATCTTAGAGTCCTACACATATGGCTTTTCCACATGTAGACTGATTACAGAGGGAGGGGCAAACTCTAGAGCATTTGATCAGTTTCACATACTAACGAATTTTTTTTTTGTTGTTTTTTTTTTGAGACAGGGTTTCTCTGTGTAGCCCTGGCTGTCCTGGCACTCACTCTGTAGACCAGGCTGGCTTCGAACTCAGAAATCCACCTGCCTCTTCCTCCCAAGTGCTGGGATTAAAGGCGTGCACCACCACTGCCCGGCAACTAACGAATTTTATACACTTTTTTTTTATGGTGGGTCAATCATTTTTCAAGGAGCCAATAGACAGCGTCTAGAAGGAAATGTGTTCATTTCTATCTCTCTTTCTCCTTCCCCTTCCCTTCTGTCTACCGCAGTAAAAGAAGACTTGGGGAAAATGGTTGGTTGGTAGAAGAATTGCAAGGGGACTTTGGGCTGATGAATAACCAAATGAGATTTTCTGAAGCTCAATCTTGGTTTACCTTATTTATTAGGCTACAAGGTGGAAGCAACACACACACTCTTGCTTGGTCTTCTCCGTAAATATACAAAACTACTGTTCTAGCTCCATAGATGAGAAAACAGAAGTCATCTGACTTGTTACCTAGCTTAGGATCACAAGTTAGTCATAGGGGACCAGAGCCAGGATCGTCACCACTCCCTTCTGTTTCACAAGCCATAATAGTGAAAGGAAGAATAAGATATTGGGGGCATCTCATCCTGGCTTTGAATATCAACTAAAGTTTGAACTAAAGCACAAGTCTTTCAATTTCAATTTTATTTTATGTGTGTATGTATGTGTCTGAATATATGTATGTGCACTATGTCCATGCAGGAACCTGTATAAGTCGAAAGACAGTGTCAGAGCTTCTGGCTTCCATAACTGGAGTTATGGGTAGTTGTGAGCTGCCATGTTAAGTTTTGTGAACCAAACCCAGGTCCTCTGGAAGGTCAGTATGTGATTTTAACCACTGAGGCATCTCTCCAGTCCAGAAACCCTGGTTGTTAAAACTGAGTGAAATTAACCCCTAAAGAAAATGTCTGGGTGCTCATAAAAGTGACGTAGGACGCAGAGCATGGAAGGGAGGGTGATGTGACCTGAAGTCTGAGGCACAGGAGAGGTCCATCTGTAGATGTGTATGTTGGCATCCATCATCCAGTGATGCTTTATTCTAGTAACCACTCTAGTTCAGCCATGAAGGCTGGGACTAATAGTGGCATGAACCACAGGCTAAACAGCTGGCAGACTGAAAAGCTAACTGGTCCTTCCTATTTGCATTTTCATCAGGACTCAGAAACCATTTGCCTGTAAATCACAGTGCTTTGACAGTTTTACATTTTATTTACCATGTTTCTTACAATCTGAGTCCCTGCCGCCCCCGTGTGTGTATTTACATTTGCAAGTGTGTAAAAGTATTTGGAGGATGTGTGTCATTCTTGTCTCCTCTCTCTCTCTTTTCTTTCTTCCTTCCTTCCTTTCTTTCCTTTTTCTTTTTTTCTTTTTTTTGTTTTTTTTTGAGACAGGGTTTCTCTGTGCAGCCCTCGCTGTCCTGGAACTTGTACACCAGTCTGGTCTCGAACTCACAGAGATCGACCTGCTTCTGCTACCTGAGCACCGTTTAAAGCACACACCACTACCTGGATGTGTGTCTTTTTTGATCACTTTCTACCTTACATATTGTGCAGGGTCTCTTGATAAACCCAGAACTTGTTTTGTCTAATCCAGCTAGTCAGTTTGCCCTGGAATTATGAGTGAGGCACCATGCCTGCTGACATTTATGTGAGTTCTCAGGATTTGAATTCTGGTCTTGTTTGTGGCAAACTTCTACCTGCTGAGTCACCTACCCAGTCCCATCAATGGTTATGATTTATCTATTTTTATTTTATATGTATGGGTATTTGCCTGCATGTATGTCTGTGTACCACTTGTGTTCAGTGTCTACAGAGGCTAGAAGGCAACATAGGCTCCCTTGGAATTAGAGTTAACAAATGGTTGGAAACTACCACGTGGTTTCTGGGAATTGAATTCAGTTCCTCTGGAAGAGCAGTCAATGCTCTTAACCACTGAGCCATCTCTTCAGCATCACTTTCCCATCTGTCATTTTTACTAAGCAAAAGTCAGACATCAATTTTTGGAATTATGTTGGCATGTTAGAATTATGAAGCCACATTCCATACAGAGATAGATTTTTTTGTTGTCTTTGGAACTATTCTTGCACACAGCTGCATATGAAACATGATGTAACAAGGTTTATATTCAACAGCTTTTGTGATGAAAGGGATTCCCTATTTATTTTGTCTATTTTTCAACTTTAACTTATTTTCAAATGGAAACAAAATTCTAAACCTCCTTCCACAGGGAACAGACAGAGCAGTAATCTGTGTACAGGGATTATCTGGGTTAGTATTGATAATCTGGGAAGTCACTGTGAATAGCATACTTATTTTGTATATGAAATTTTATGTTCAAACCAAATTTTAAGCCAGGGAATGACTTTTATAATGAATGCACCATAATTTTAAAGACTGCTCACATGGCCATTTCTATTTTATGCACCGAATATAATTTACCAGGCACATATTTTCCAGCAACAATGACATGTGGAGGTGGAGTCCACTCTGTGCATCAGCACATGTAAGTTTTTAGTTCATTCCTCACTAAGCTGATTACCTAGTACAGATTTGACTTGACCTCAAAATCTGCTAAGCAACAGAAGGCTGTCCCTGCAGCCTGTTGTGTCAGGGAACAGAGATTATGTCCTCAAAGGATGTGCTTCAATGTTATTCTCCAAGTAACTGGACTGTAGTTCTCATGAGTTTGCCTTCTTACTGGTTCTTCCTGAGGACGTGTCTTTTTTTTCCTATTGTCTTTCCTCCCTTAGAGGAGCAGTATAATGTGATAAAAGATACCTGATGCTCTCCTCTTCAGGTCTTTGCACATGTGTGCACAAATACATGCACTGGGCAGATATGCAGATGTGCAGATACATCCACAAACACAAGTTATTGAGTGGGAGTTTGAGCTAGCCTGGACTACATGGTACTAGTGAGGCCATTAAAGCAAGATAGTTAGTCATACTTTGTTTCAGAAAGTAAGTTCATATGCTTATTCAATATTTTATTTTTAATACCTGTATACACCTTGTAACATTCTAAATATCCAGGACATACCGGTAATCATTAAAAACATCTAAACAAGGGGGCATCAGCAGTAAGTTCTAAATGTGTAAAGGCTAGCAGCTGGAGTTCACTATAAAACAATTCATGCTTTAAGTTCTTATGTGGAACAACTGAGTGAGTCTGTGCTGGGCAGAAAGGTACATTTAACAAATGTTTATAGCCATTATAAATCTGCTATATCAAAGGTCACAAAATGCTGCTTTTCATGGTTCTGTATTAACCCTGAGGCTGCCAAGTGGGTTCTTCTCTTTGGTCCACTGTTTGAATGTGCATATTGTTTATGAAGCAAATGAAATAATTTATGCAAGTCATTTTAGTTAACTTAAGAAACATTTTAATGACAACATGGGTAGTCTCAAATACTCTGAAACAGCTTTAGCCTGCACTGTTTCTGAAGTGACCGAAAGGAAAGGAATGACAAATAGCCATGCATTCTTAACTGCCCTGTGTTGGAAGTACTTGCAGCTTATTTGCCACTGTACCATTTGGCAAAATGGAAGCATATTTTCAACTCCATAAGTGTCATATGACATGTAATGAATTACCTTCAGATAAGTAATTTTATTCTTTTGTATGCATTCATGCCTTTATGTACTATTGGTACATATGAGTGCAGGTATACATACATTTATGTATTCTTAGTACATGTACATGTGTGTAAGCATGAATATGTGCTTAGGATGACAGAGATAGTGACTTGTCAATAGTGAAATGAAGAGGTTTATTAAAAACAATCAGGCCAATATCACCTTGAATCTCTGATCTTCCTGCCTCCACCTATTTAGTACTGGGTTACAGGCATATACTGCTAAGCCCAGGTTTTGGTCTATGGTTTCTTTTCCCTATGTAGCTATTTTTTTTTGCTTAAGTATGTGGTTTGTGTGTATGTGTGTGAAGCTTTGCATGTATGTCAGTATACATATTTATGTAAATAAGTTTACAGATGTGTGTGGAGGTGCCTTCCTTGATTGTTCTACACCTTAGAACCCAGAGCTTGAAAATTCTGGTTAGTTAGCTGGCTTGATCTGGAAATGCTTTCTCCACCTTTTGAATCCTGGAATGGGCCAGCACACTCATTCAGCATTTATATGAGTTCTAAGATCTGAACTCAGGTCCTCATGCTTGTGTGGCAAGTGTTTTACTTATTATTTTTGAGATGGGGTGGTCTCACAAAACAGCCTTGTCTGGAACTTGCTATATAGATCAGGATGGCCTCATAGAAATCCATTTGCCTCTGTCTCCCAAGTTCTGGGATTAAATACATGTACCATCACACAGGCCAGAATTACTTTTTTTTTTTTATTGAAAATATGCATTATTTATTGATTGAGAGATAGCAAGCAAACATAAACATATAACTTGGCATGTATGTGGAGGTCAAGATCAGAGGACATCTTACAGGAGCCAATTCTTTTCTTCAACCATCTTGGTGCTGGGGACTGAACTCAGGTTAATCAGTCTTCGTGGCAAGTGCCTTTGTTGAGCCATCTTATTAGATCCTGGGATGATTATGATGATGATTAATAATTATTTTTTGTAAAGCACAAAGTGAATGATATTACAAGGAAACTGACTAAACTGAAATATTAGTTATCAAATATTTTTAAAGCCTGTAAATATTCATTCATATGCTTCTATGATATATTAAATGACCAGACACAATGGAAGATCATTTGGCTACCCTGGCTTTGAAGCTGTGAATATAAATCATATCTTGAGATGGACACAACCATTCTGGTGCTAAACATAGGTTGGCTAAAGCTGTTGCAGTTGCTGATTGTGCTAATGAGTGACACACATAACACATCTTGGTAAATAATCAATGTGTATTTTCTTCCCATCCAAGTTCAGGGTCTGCTAGAGGGGATGAAGACCCTTGGGTTAGGTACCATCCTCCTCTGTTAGCTTGGACACAGACAGCCTTATTTGTCTCTACATTGACAGTGTCTGGTATAGATTCATTCTCCAAAAACCACTGTCTGATTCAACAAAACAGAAAGCAAACCAAGTGCTTGTGAAGACTCCAATGACTTTCTGTCTCTTACCTTGCTAGGTCCTCAGCAACTGCTAGGAAAATTGTATTTTGTGATTTTCTTTCTTCTCTTTCTGTCTGTCTGTCTGTCTGTCTGTCTTTCTTTCTTTCTTTCTTTCTTTCTTTCTTTCTTTCTTTCTTTCTTTCTTGTTTGCTTGTTTTTCTTTCCTTTTTTTGAGTCAGACAGTGTTTCTCTATGTAACTCTAGTTATCTATCCTGGAACTTACTGTATAGACCAGGCTGGCCTCAAGCTCACAGATATCCACCTGCGTCTGTTTCCCAAATGCTGGGATTAAAGGTATGCACTGCAATGCCTGGCTGTACTTTGTGCTTTTCTGTTGAAGAAGCTGGGACCCAGAGATCAGGGCAGCAGATGCAGAAGAGTATAACTGAACTCAGAATTGTTTGATTCCAAAGTTCATGCTTGTGCTACTCTCAGCTCTAGGTTCAGATGATAACACAGTGCATTTATTTCAGATCCTGGCATGTCTTGTTGTTTCTTCCTGTCCTCTTCCTCTTTGAGCTGTATGGATGACCAGTCTCAGGTTTCTATGAATGGTTGAGATCATCTACTGAGCTGCACTCACTTAAAAAGAATCAATAAAATAGCAAGAAGTCTCTCACAACTCAGTTATATGAACACCTGGTCAAACAGTTATTAGATACACTTTAGCCTAACCACAGGGTGCTTTGTTCCTATTGCTGTAGGAAACCCAAGGAAGAAACACCAAAGCTGTGTGCTGGGAAGCTGTTTTATTAGATACATGCAACAAGGCACAGAAGATATTAGACCAGTAATGGCTGGTCCTCTTACTATCCCAAGATTGGGATTTTTATACATTTAAGAACTTTTGTTCTCTTTCTATATAGCTCCATACTCTGAGATTAGGTGTTTTAAACTGCTAGACAGTGATGGCTAGAATGAAAGCAAAGGGAGAAAACAGGGGACTCCAGGGGAGACATATGGTTAGTCTTTATGCACAGGAGTACATGCCAGCTACCAAGTATGCCTGGTGTGGACACAGACCAGCCCACATGGCTGTTTCTTGTTGTTCTTTCTCTCAGTCCTCTAGGGTTTCCTCTCCTCCCCTACCACACTATAACCATTAATTCCTGCCCACTGAGTGAGACATGATGTACATATGATGTGTGTGTGTGCATGCACATTTATGTGAGTAAAGGAATGCATACACCATGGCCCAAATGGAGGTCAGATGACAACTTTGGGTGTAGGACCTCACCTTCCACTTTGAGGGTCCCTCTGTTGTCTGCCTTTGTATATGCTATGCTAGCTAGTCCATCAACAGGGGAATCTCCTGTCCGTCTCTTCCTCCCATCTTGTCTTAAAAGCACTGGGATTACGGATGTGAGACAGAACACTCATCATTAAATAGGTTCTGGGGATGTGAAATCAGGCCATATGCTTTATGTGGCAAGTGCTTTTATTGCCCACTGAGCCATGCCCCCAGCCCCAGATGTTTTGTCTGATGTTTCACAAGTATATTTTGTCTGCTCACAGGAGATTTTGTTTTCCATGCAGATTTGTGGCTGGCATCCAGGAAGGCCACAGGAAAGTACTAGTTTCCCAAAAAGCAGTGTCCTTTGTTATAGGTGCCAACATGCAACAAAAGAGTGCTCTGAATTTGACTTCCCTCCACTTTCTCTCCTTTGTTTGCTAAAGTGCTCAGATATGCTGAAAGCAAAACCTTTTCCTGGGCCTCATTCTTTACTGTGGCTGTTCCTCTATTTCCTGCCTTCCTCTCAGGGCCAAAGCTCCTGGACTGGTAGTCTGTAATCACTGCTTCAAAACCCACGCAGTTTCAGCTTTTGAAACTTGGCATCCCTCCCCATCATCCTACTGAGAACTGTTCTCTATAAGGTCAGTGAAGCTGTTTGTCAAATACACTGACCTTTTCTTGGTTCTGATTTTCAAAATCTGCATACTCCAATACTATTTGGGAAGAACATACTTGAGGCTCACCACACCTGCACCTTCGAGAATGTTGCACATTCTGCAGTGTCCACCTTTCTGACGGCTTGTTTTGTTTTGTTTTGTTTTGTTTTTTTTCCTGTTGGGAGTTTTCTTTCTTTCCTACTCTGGAGATTCCACAGTAACTATTCTATAGACAGGCACTTCTGCTGTTTGTGTCCAGGGTTAGCCTAGTTCCTTGCTCCTAACAAGGCCCTGCTGCACTCTTCTGAATCCTTGATCTGTACACAACAGACCTCACCTTACCTAGTTCTGTCCATGAGTTCCAATGTCGTGCAGTCCTCTGACTTTTGATTCTTTCTGTTGTCCCAGATTCAGGTACTTGCAAATCATAAATGGAAAGGTTCTAAACAAAGGCTTCCTCTAGTGAGTTTCATCACTCACTGCATTCCACTTCTGCCCCTCCTCTCCACTCCTGCTGGCTACCCAGGTTTTAGCTGTGTCTCTCAATTGTTTTCTGTTCTCATTTCTACAGCTATGTATCACAGACATTCCAGGAAACTAGTTCTCATATGGCACCTTATCATGCAAAACCCTTTTTGTGGTTATTAAAAAATGTATTTTAAGCTGGGCATGGTGGTGCATGCCTTTAATCTTACCACCTGGGAGGCAAAGGCAGGCAGGCTCCTGTGAGTTAAGAAGCCAGCCTGGTCTACTCAGCCTCTTTCTCTCTCTCTTTGTCTGTATCTCCATTTATATAATTTCTAAATATGTGTATATGTGTGTGGGCATGTGCATGAGTTCAGGTACTCCTAGAGTCCAGAAGGCCTAGGATCCCCTAGAGCTGGAGTGATAGGTGGTTGTGAGCTCCCTAACATGGGTGCTGGGAACTGGATTCTAGTCCTCTTTGGAGCCAATTCTCCAATCCTTGCTTTCCACTATTATAGAACTAAACAGAAACCCTAAAA
This sequence comes from Rhabdomys pumilio, assembly GCA_030674055.1. Lineage (NCBI taxonomy): Eukaryota > Metazoa > Chordata > Mammalia > Rodentia > Muridae > Rhabdomys > Rhabdomys pumilio. Next base: position 120,541,567 of record JANHMN010000003.1, read on the forward strand.
TGGCAAACCAGACAAATATAATGGGATTATATTTTCCACAGGTAGCTCAGGAAACACCTAACAGTAAAGGTAGAACATGTGATGTTGCCCTTATACATGACCACGGTGGTTCAAATACTTCATTCTTTAAATGTGTGTGCCTGGAAGTGAACAGCCCCCTGGACTTGGTTTTCTTCTTCCACCATGTGAATCCCAGGAACCAAATTTAGGTTATCAGGAGTGTGGCAAGTTTACCACCAGGGAGAACTCACAGGCCTCCAAATTAGTTTCCTATCTATGATCAAGTCAGTTGTTCTATTTGTTAGCATGTTAAATCACTTTGTACTTCTAGGTATCAGTGTCCCCATGTGCAGACTTTGGGGGTAGGACTCCATCAGTAGTTTTCAAACCTGGCTGCACTTCAGAGTAGCTGAAAGGTGTTTAAGACATATCTATGCCTGGATAGTCTTCTTAGGAAGCCTCTCAATAGGTCTCAACAGGTGGAGCCCATGTTTAAAAAGCCATATTAGTGATTCTAATTAATGTGTTGCCATGGTTGAAAACTAATACATTCCTTTTGGTATATGTTCTTATGTATGTGTACAGGCCTGGGGGCAAAGAGGCAAGTGATACCTTGGGTATTATTCTTCAGGAACATCCACTTTTGTGTTTCAAGACAGGATCTCTTGCTTGTCTGGAACTAGGCTTGACTGGCTGGGCTTGGAGCCCAGGGGTTTTCCTGTTTCCTTCTTTCTGGCACTGACATTACAAGCACGTACTACTACATTTGGCTTTCTTACATGGATTCAGGGGTCTGAACTCAAAGCACTTTATATACTGATCCATCTCCTCAGGTCTGAGAACTAGATGCCTATCTAGTGTCTTTTTGTCTTCAATGCAGTTTTTTTGACTTTGTTCTCCTTTTCAATTATAAATCAATTTTCCCTTTAATTTACTTAGCAATCTCATTTTGTAATTGTGGTTATTTTGACTTAGCCTCTTTTTGTGCTATCATTCTTACCACTAAGGTGGTCTTTCCTCATCATTGTGTGTTTATTTCTTGGTGCACAGAATTTTTTTTTTTTTTACTAGACATTTACTAAATCGAATTTAAAAGCTTCCTCTAAAATCAAATCCCTTTTCTTACTAAAATAAACTACAACTTGGACACCTTACTGTATGACTGGTGCTTATTTGGAGGCAACATGCTGTAAGGCTTTGATTCAGGAAGAGGAAGTGCTTAAAGTATTTCCAAACTACTGTTGAACTACTGTTTTTATATAATAAAGTAGTGTGGAATTCTACCTATGAGTTAATTATATCCTCGAGAATGTGCTGTTTTGTAGGCAAAAGGCTATTTCTATTTAAACCTAATTTATGGATAAGTTCTTGAGCCAGGTGAGGGTTGCTGAAGGCCTCTACCTCATTGAAATGGCAATGGAGAGGAAGCACCCCACTGGTGGTGAAAGATGTTGGTGAGGGGAAGTTATACAAAGTATTGTTCTTTGATGGCCATGGTACAGCTGTCATACATCTTATACTATCTTATGCAAATAACTCAAGATACCAAAGACAGCTTTACAAAGTGAATTCCCACTCAAGTTTGGAAACATCAAACTTCAAGTAATAAGGTCACCTTTTCAGATCTGAAGTATCCAACACAACTACTAAATGTCCTCCCAGACTGTTGTTACTTTTCTTTCAAGATACTAATTAAATTTTTTTATTTTTAATTATGTGTGTGTATTTATGTAAGTGAGTGTGGGTGCTGGTAGAGGTCACAAGAGGGCACTGAGTCCTCTGGAGTCGGAGTTACAGGTGATTGTGCTACACCGAAGTGGCTGCTGGGAACTGAACTCTGGTTCTTTGCAAGAGCAGAAAGTGCTCTTGCATGCTGGATGTTTCTCCAGCCCATATATATATATATATATATATATTTTTTTTTTTTTTAAATTATATTTATTTATTTTGTGTGTAGCTCAGAAAACAACTGTTGGAGTTAGTTCTCTTATTCCACTATGTAGGTACTGGGGATGGAACTCTGAGCTGTCAAGCTTGGCAACTTTACCCACTGAACCATACATCTCTATGGCTTTTAACAGATTACTTTTAAAGTAATTTACATTTTGAAAAAGTTTGAAGTATAAAAAAAAGTGCTAGGTGAAACCAAGCTAGTGGTGGCATACTTAAAAGACCAGCACTTCGGGCAGGAGGTTTAAGATTTAAGAGTTCAGGGCCAGTCTCAGCTATATAGGGGGATTAGAAACAAACTGGGCTACAAGAGAACCTTGTCCGAAAACAAAATAAAATGCAAAGTAAGCAGGGCTTGTAATCTCAGCGCTCTTGAGGAGGCTGAGGCAGGAAGACCGTTTAAGAGTTCCAAGCCAGCCTGAGCCACAGAATGAAGGCCTATGTCAAATTACTGAAACTTAAAAAAGGTTTTAAACCATCTAAGGAACCGCCAAGCAGCCTCCCAGTTAGCAAACAGCTCACTTCTGAGACGCAAGACTGGCGCTTGATGCAAAGCTCTGGCGACTCTGCTGCAAAGAGCGGACGGCGGCCCGGGAAACCTGGCTCCTACCTTCCAAGCTCGTCTCGCAGTTACACTTGAGGATACTGTCCACTCCGGAGGACGCGTCGAGGACCGCGCGCGCCGTAGCCTCACAATCAGGACGCACGCTGCTGACGTCACGACAGCGGCCCGCCTCCTGCGCCGGGAAAGAGGCGGTCGTCTATTGGCTGCGCCTCCTGAGGTCTCGGGACCAATCACAGGACGGTAAGCAGCAAGGTCCAGTTCCTGACGTTGTGCGGCCGCCTCGGGGTTTATTTAGCTCTAGGGTCCTGACCGCCGCCATTCCGAGTCCTCAGCGCCCGAGGCCATCCCCAGTCCGCTCCGCCCCTGTCCCCGAGCCTCGGCCCCCGCCTCCGCGCCGCCTCTCCGCCCCTCGGGCCGCTGGGAGCCGCGCGCGGGCCCGCGGAGAACATGTCCTGACTGAGGCGGGAGGGCGGAGGCGGCAGCAGCGGGGTGGGCGGCGGCGCCGAGGGAGGCGGAGAGGGGCCGGGCTCGGCTCGTCGCCGCGGGCCGTGCGGGAGTCGCCGCCGCCGCCGCGGCCGCCGGGCGCCGCGCGTCAGACAGGGAGGAGGAAGAGCCGCGGCTGCCAGGTAACCGGGCCTGGGTTGGGGGCGCCGCGCCACAGGCCCCTCGCGGGTTGACCGCGGCCTGACTGGGCGTCGCGGGGCGCAGGCTGCCGAGCCTCCGGGCGACAGCGTTGCGGGATAGCGCATCGCAGGCCCGGGGTTGTCCGCTGCCGCGCGTCCATCTTGGGCTTCCCGGCGCGGGGACAACCCAGGGGATGAGGGAGAGTGGCCCTCCCGGCTTGTTTACCGACCTGAATTGGCCGCGGTCGGCTGCCTGGCTGGCGCTGCCCTTCTGCCCGCCTCATTCCGTCAACTGGGATTCCTCCCGAGTCCGGGTGTGTGGGTCTTATTCCCACTTCTCAGTAGGCCGTAAACACCCGGATTCATCGCTCTAAGTTGGTGCTGGTCTCAAACTTGTGTTTTGGTCCCTTGTCCACTTTCTCTCCGCCTCATACAGTGGCCTCCCGTTGTTGCCTAAAGCAAATCAGGCTGAGAGTTGATGTCTGGTGGCCTTGGGCAGCTGGAACTCCGCTCCCGGTAACGATCTCTCTGTGCAACTACCTTGTGGTTTTTGTTGTTGTAGTTGCTGTTGTTTTGTTTTTTTTTCCTGCTCGTATTTGGCCGGTCATTGCACAGACAAAAGAGCTGTATTACTTGCTGTTAGCGCCAGGAGAGGCGGTTTAGGTTAAGCAGGAAGTTTGAACCCGCCCATTATCTTGGAAACACTGGTGTTTTGAAATCACCTTGCTTAGAATTTTGTATCTCAGCCCCTTTTCGGTTTTTCCTTTCGGTTACCCCTTAAGTCACTGTTATAAGCCCCTCCCCCACCCCCACACTGCTCGCAATGTTTGGTCTCTGTATAGTTGCCCTGTGATGTTAATAAACGTGATGTACAAATATTTGGAAGTGTTATATAATGAGTGGCTCCTGTACCCTGCGGTCTCTCTTTCAGTTGACTCACTATCAACTTTTTGGTACATGCATGGTACCTCTGTTGATCAAACATGGGTGACTTTGTTTACATAGAGAAGACAGGGGAGACCGGAGGATCTTTGTGACAGAGGCCATTAGAAAGTTGGCTTAACTATGCTTAGGAAAAGTAAAGCTGGATCCTGTTAAATATTATTTAAATTAAACGAGGTAATTCGAAAGTATATTTAGAAGTCCACTTTCTTGATTTTGGGGCTCTTAAAAGTCTCATTAAATTTTTGTAACTTTTTTCTTTTTCTTTTTTTTTTTCTTTTGGTCTGTGAAGGGTTATCTTTGGACAGTAATGAGACATCTTACTTTTTGGGGGGAGGATGTAATTTGAACGCCATGGGAGATTTTTACTGGTTGCTGTTTTAACAACCTTTTGTTAATGATGTTGAGCATTAGGGGCACCCATTTATTTACTCTTGAAATGTGTTTGAGGTTATATGATGTACTTATAATTCATGGTAATATATTTTAAACTAATGGCCTCGATCCATATCTTTGTACTGAGAGGGGTTGTGGAGTATTTCTTTTAAAGTCTGAGGATTAAGCTGGGCAAGGTAATGAACGCCTTTAACCCCGGTACTCAGATGGCAGAAGCATCTCTCCTGAGTTCTAGGCCATACTGGTCTACAGAGTGAGTTCCCTGACAGTCAGGGTTACACTGAGAAAATCGTTTCCCCCCAAAACCATAAATAAATAAATAAATAAATAAATAAATAAAGTCTTAAGTATTAACATTAGTTCATTTGTACAATGTTTGAGGTAAATTGATTTATGTGTAATTGATACAGTGAGAGCCATTATATATACTTTATATTTACATTGCTTTTATAAAATCAGTTAAAACTTAAATGTAGTTGCAAAAGTAGGATGTAACTTTTTATATAACTTGGTTTGGTTTTATTTGAGCATTGTTTATGGCTTTCTTTTCTTCCCTAGAAATACCTTCTTGTTTGAACACTTTCTTCTAGTTTGTGGTGGTTTATTTGGAATATTCATGTTCCCCTTATACCTTGGGTATATTTTCTGTATTTAAATACACTCTAATATATCCTTTAATCTTTTTTTTTAATTTTTTAAAAATTAATTAATTAATTAATTTTGTTTTTTTTGAGACAGGGTTTCTCTGTGCAGCCTTGGCTGTCCTGGAACTCACTCTGTAGACCAGGCTGGCCTCGAACTCACCTGCCACCTGCCTCTGCCTCTCAAGTGCTGGGGTTAAAGGTGGGCGCCACCACCGGCATATCCTTTAATCTTAATTCTTCTTCCCTATGTGAAGCTCAGTCCAGCCAAACTTAGATTGTTTCTGTGAAGTCCCTCCTCTTGACCTTTATTTATTTTTACCCTTTTTTTACTGTACATAAAGTTAAGTGCTATCTCCTAAAAACCCCTTTGAGAACTTAACCTGGAGGGATCTGTTTGTTCTTTTGTATGAGACTTTCCACTTTTGTTGTTGTTAGACTATGGTAGTGTAGATTTCTTTTTATGACTTCTGTTTCCCAACTATATTTTTAAGACTCTGAGAATTGGTGTTCGTATTTTTTAAGGCTCTGAGAAATGAGTTTGTATCTATGGAGACAGTATAGTTGGCTCTGAAAATATAGTCTGACAAAGTATTTCTAGTTACAGAGGTATTTCAGGATATACAATTTGTAGCTTTCTACTATTGGAGTTTCTGGGATTTTTGATAATTTATGAGAGAAAATATTTGAAACTATGGTTATGTCATAAAAAATACTTGGTCAGTATGTTTACATTTGTTAGCACTGTTTTTTAATAATACAAGGTCTTGACATTTTTCCATTGTCTATGCTGTATTGTTCAAATGAAAATCTTTCGTTCGAGGCCAGCCTGGTCTACAGAGTGAGTGCCAGGACAGGAAGAACTACACAGAGAAACCCTGTCTCAAAAAACCAAAAAAAAAAAAAAAAAAAAAAAGAAAAGAAAAGAAAAGAAAATCTCTGGTTTTATTCACTGAGTCTAAGGTAGTTACTTGGCTTTGGATTTGGTGCTAGTGACTTGAAAGGTAGCTATTTTGTATTTGTATGCAGATGACATTTATCATTCGAAGGAGTAATCTGTAGCCAATTTGCATTTCTAACCTCAGATGCTGACGGATTGTACAATTGATCAAAAGGCAGATGAGGCAGGGGAGTATGATTTCATTGCTACCTGTCAGTGTGATTAGAAGAAAACATAAAACTGGCCTACAGTATTCTTATATACCAAAGATAATACATGTAGCTATATAGTAGGTGAGTGGATACTTAGGCATTTGGAAAATAGGTGTGTGTGTGTTTCTGTTGTGTTGAGTAAATTTCTTGGCAGTAAATTCTCCTGATATGTGTCTCTGCCTTCTGTGAAAACTCACCCTTTTATAGTTTGTCAAAATATTTTTTCCTTCAAATGTCTAATTAAAAAAATATTTTGTGTGTATGGGTGTTTTGCCTGCTTGTTTGATTGTTTACTATATCCATGCAGTACCCTTGGAAGCCAAAAGAGAGTGTCATATACTCTGGGACTGGAGGTACAGACAGACACTTGTTAGGCACTGTGTGGGTTCTGATCCTCTGGAAGAACAGCCACTGTTTTTAACTGCTGAGCCAGCCTTCCAGCCCAAAATTGTCTAATTTTTATAAAATAGTTTTAAAAAATACTTTTTAACCTTTATTTTATGGGAATGGGTACCCTGCCTATATGTGTGTCTGTATGCCGTGTGCATGTTGGATCCCCTGAGACCTGAGTTACAGACAGTTGTGAGCTGCCATTCGGGTACTGGGAATTGAACCCAGGTCTTCTGGAAGAGCAGCCAGTACTCTTAACCCCTGAGCCATCTAGCCCCATAAAATAGTTTATATAAAAACTTTTTTTTTTAGATTCATAAATCTTTCTGGTATAAATGAAGCTAACACTAACCTTTAATATACTTCCTGAAATGTTGGTCGTTTTTACTAGGCTACTTGAATTTGTAAAAAGCGCCTTCATAGACCAATACCAGTAATGAGAAGAAACCTAAGTCAGTTTATCCTATTAATAATTAAATTGGATCCTTTACTTCATATCATTTATAAATTTTAACTCAAACTGATTATAAACATAAATTTAAGAGCTCAACTATAAAATATTAGATGAATTAAGATTTCTAGCTTAATTTGTTTTGAATATGGATGTTCATTCAAGTAGTAGATTCTCCTACATATTGTGTGTTGAAATTTATTGAACTTTAAGTCTAATTCTCAATTATAAGTTGATTTAGGACAGCATTTTTTAGATGTGTGGCAAATTCCCTGTTGTGCAGATGAAGGAAAGAGTCCTTATTTAGTGCTGCATATTGTGCTGCAGCAACACATTTGCAATTGGAATTCAGAAGACAGTATATAATTGCTGTGGGGTTTTTTTTTTGGTTTTTGTTTTTTTGTTTTAAATAAACATCTTCAGTTCTTTGCTTTTTTGTTTAGGACATATAACCAACCTTTTATTTATTTCTCTTTGTATTTAATGAAGCTAAATCTTATTTATTTGTCTGTCTGTCAGATTTCTTTTTATGGAGCAAGGTATCAAATAATTTAGGGCCTTGTACTTGTTAGGTAAGCATTCTAACTCTGAGCTAAGTCATAATTCCTCCCTCCAACCCCAATTTTTTTTTTGAGTATTTATTTATTTATTATTTTTTTTTGTGTGTGGCTCAGACAAACTTTAAATTTGTAATTACTCTTGCCTTAGCCTCTTTGCTGGGATTATAGCTGTGTGTCACTATACTTAGTGTAAGGTTTATTTTTAAATAGGGAAGCTACTGCAATTCTAGAACTACTTTTTATTTTTCTGGAGGATGTTCTCCTTTGATAACAATGGAATATTGAGTTGTTATTGACTTATTAATAAGTAGCTGCCATATATAGACACTGTTTGAAGAAAAATGTTTTTCATGGTTGAATATTAGAAACAAACCATAATTTACTTAGCTAAGTATTATGGGAGATAATTGTCTTGCTTAATACTGATCATAGTACCTTCACTATTAAGTATGATGCTGGTATAGGTTTTTTTCAAGATGTTCTTTAGCAAGTTAAAGTTTTCTATACAGGCTCTTTGTTTTCCTTCTAAGAAAGGTCTTTCTGTATAGTTGAGGCTGACTTTAAACATGGTCCTTTTGCTTTAGCCTCTTAATGCTGGGGTTACTGCTGTGTTCTAAATCTACCACTGTCACTGAATTTTTAGTGCTATTCTATATAGCTTGCTAGGAATAAGCATTTTTTTCTTTAGCCCATTGACTTGATAGGTTCCATTAATTTTTGATATTGAAACAGCTTGTTGATTTAGTTATTTATCTTACTTGGATACATAACTCTTCCATTCATCTGTCTGTCTGTTTATCTGTCTGTCTATCTATCTATCTATCCATCCATCCATCCATCCATCCATCCATCCATCCTATCTTATCAGTTTTTCAAGGCAAGGTTTCTTGGTGTAGCCCTGGCTCTCCTGGAAATCACTCTGTAGACCAGGCTGGCTTGAACTCAAAAGATCTGCCTGTCTCTGCCTCCTTGGTTCTGGGATTAAGACTTTTTCCACCAGGACCAGCTTTTCTTTCTTTCTTTTTTCCTTTTCCTTTTTTTCTTTCTTTCTTTTTTTTTTTGACAGGCTCTTACTGTGGCTCATTGCAGGCCCAGACTGGCCTTGATCTCACAGAGATCTGTCTGCCTCTACCTCCTGACTTGTGGGATTAAAGTTTTGTATGTTATGTCTAGCTCAATATATTTTGTAGATTTGTATGTCTATATAAACCTTTCTCTTTTTTCTTCTCTTCCTCCTTTCTTCTTTGAGACAGGTTCTCATGTATCCTAGGCTGCTCTAAAACATGTGGATTTCTGATCTCCTGTCTCTACTTTCCCAGTGCTTGAATTACAGGCATGTGCCATCATGCCCAAGATGTAACCCATGGTCTTGTTCATGCTAGGTGAGCCCTCTACCAATTAAACTACATCCTAGTTCAGAAATATTGAGTTGTTGAGAAGGCAGCATTTTACTACTTCATTTTTTCTGAGGTATTTTTGATGTATTTCTCATTTTTATTTATTTTTATATTTTATTTTTTTAAGATTTATTTATTTATATGAGTACACACCCAACACTCCAGAACAGGGTATTGGATCCCTGTTACAAGATGGTTGTGAGCTACCATGTGGTTGCTGGGAATTGAACTCAGGACCTCTCGAAGAGCAGTCAGTGCTTTTAACCCCTGAGCCATCTCTCCAGCCCTATTTCTCACTTTTTAAACCATACCTATACATTGTAGAATAGATTGTTTTTCTTTATAAGACAGGATGTCATTGTGTATTTCAGACTACCTTGCTACATACTGTGCAGGCTGACCTAGAACTTGTGTATAGTGATCCTCCTACATTAGCTTTTTGAGTGCTGGCTTTGTTAGACATATGCTATCACTCTCAGCTAGATTAAGTTTTTTGCAAATAATTAATTAGTTAAATAATAATAAATAAATTAAGTGATATGTTTGATTTCTAAACCCAAATTGAATGTTTTATGTCACTTAAATTAATCACTTAAAAGTTATTCTGTAAAATTGCAGGAAAAGTTTTTTTTAAACATTTACTTTGAATTTTTTTTACAATCCAGTAAATAGTTTATAGACCAATGTAAGTCCCTGGACCATGATTTTTCAGTAGGATTGTGTTGTTAGTCTCCAAAATATTTCTTCTTCTTTTTTTTTTAAAACAATCTAATAAAAAAAAAAAACCCCAATCTAATCCTTAATTTTCAGTCTAGAATAGCTTAATGATCTAATTAACCACCTCAGCTCCTTATAGTGAATACTCGGGGACTTGTACATACTAGGTAAGTGGTTTGTCACAGAGCTACACCTATGACCCTTCAAAGTTCCCTGTTGTGAGCATTTCAAACATACACAGAGACCAGGACAGTGCGTTCTCATGTGTCCATAACCTCATCATCAACACGTGGCCAACACTTGTTTCATTTCTTGGTTTTCTACCTATTCCTTGGGATTATTTAAAGACACATACTGTGAATATTTTAGTGCTGATTTTCCTCTGCCACTGGATCTATCCCGGTGACAGCAGGCTTGTGCCTCTGTGTCTATATCTTACAACTAGCAGTCAGGTCAGAACCTTGATAACATTCTATTTCTATTACCATTTTTATTGTTTAGTACTTTTAATTCATGGTAGTATACTTTGTGGGCATATAGCAGCATTAGAGACAGAGATCAGGTCTGTTATAACAGATTAAATATTCGTTATGTTTTAAAATTTGAGCTTAACTCTGTATTACAGTGGAAATAGAAATTTTATTTTTCATCATTATTGGAAATAAGATATTTACAAAATTTATTTGTTTTCAAAAGTGAGTTTTACACAGAAGAACAGAGACTTTGCTAACTAGTATAGTACTATACTGGAGAGCACATTATTTAGCTGCCTTTTATTTTTACAAGTGAGATGTTTTTGTCTCTAACAGATACATACATAGGGTCTGCTTACTAATAATATGGACAATCATTCCATGTTTACCTTTAAAGCATGGTCATCTGTAGGCTCTGAAATTTCTATACATACCATTTAGATAAACTAATTTTTCACTTGGCTGAATAAAAATGAAAGGCTTTTTAAATTGTTACTAACATAGCTTTTTTTTTTTTTTTTTTTTGTATTGTTCTCACTATGTAGCTCTGGCTATCCTGGAACTCACTATGTAGATGAGGTTGGTCTTGAAACTCACAGACGTCTGCCTGCCTCTGCCTCCTGAGTGCCGAATCTTTTTTTTTTTTTTTTTTTTTTTTTCTATCTCTAAAATCTGGACTGGTCTAAAGTCAGGCTGTCTGTAGGCCCCTATGTCCCCCATTATAGGTGGTGAATTTAGTGTATTTTAAAAAAAAAAAATCTAGATTTTGCTTAGTTGTTCAACTTTTTAGACATTTTCATAGTTCTTCAATCTAAAAAAGAAAATATGAATGAAATGTCTGTAACCACGTTTGTTTTGTTTTCCAGAGTATTTAGGTATTGCCTATTAGTAGTCTCAGAGGGATTGCTCAGCAAGAAACACAGGCAAATGAGTAGTTCAAGTTTTAGATAGTGGGAATAGGCCATTGAATGTGTGTGCTTGGATACAGAAGGCCTGGATTCAGATTCTGGCTGTACCACTTAGTGATTTTTTTTTTTTTTTTTGGGAAGGGTAGTTGCTGTGCTTTGTCTCCAGTCTTTAAAATTGGATATAATAATAGTTCTGAGGAGTAAATTGGTATATATGTAAAATGCTTTGTACAATGCTTAGTAGTATTAGCTGTTACTATTTACTTGTTGAACAGGGCTGACTTTGGCAGAATTGTGACATAGACAAAGTTGGCCTAGCTGTTCACTCACTTATAATGCTTGGGACAAACAGTGCTTTCAGTCTTTTTTCTTCTGCACTTTTCTTCATGATGTCCTTTGTTGTCACTGCAGTGAAGAAAAAAAAATCTTCATTCTGTTTTTATTATCGCACTATAGGAATCATAAGGAATATGATCTGGTTTACATTATTAAGTAACAAATTTTAAGTAACTTGTTTGTGGGGGGGAGTCTCACTATGTAACCCTGTTTGGCATGGAACTTGCTTACTTTGTACACCAGGCTGGCCTTGATCTCACAGAGGTCTGCCTGTTTCTTCCTGAGTGCTGTGTTTAAAGATGTGTCACCATGTCTGGTCTAAATTATGTGTTTTAATACAGTTTTATTTCAAATAACTTTTATGTTTCTAATGAGTAACAGAAGTTGAATTGGTTTAAGGGATTAGTATTTTGAAACAAATGGTAAATCCAAGTTGGCATTGCCTTGGAGTATTTTAGCTGTTTGCTTCTGCCACCTTTTATAGCTGTGTTTCATATTATACTTTATGTAAAAGTTTCGGACACTACTCCTTCCCCTGTCAAACAGGAAGCCCCTTAGCATCTAATAAAAAGCTGCTATTAGTGAGCTAGATATACTTTCTAATGGCCTTCTTAAGGGTGCTTTGTAATTTGGGAATCTGTTTGCAGTCTCTTTAAGATAATAAAATAATGAAAAAAATTTTGAACATGTTAAGCCTGTCATCCTTCTTATGAAAGTTGCCTTATTCTTTTATGATTCTCAGGACAGAAGCCAGGATTTCAGCTGTGTGATATTGAACTCCCCAGTCCTCTTTTTTATTTAAATGCTGGATTGAGAATGTACTCTCAAGATTAATTGTTCCCTTTTTATGCACATCTAAGAAGACAGTAATTTTTCAACTAGTTATATCTGCCTACTCTTTCTGAGTTGTAAATGATTATTTTTATTTGAGATTGTAATTTGAGGTGCAAGACTCTAGTTATGGTAAAATTGAGTTTACTATATAGTTGAAGGATGGATATGGGTGTGTGTATATATATATACACACACACACACAATATATATATATAAAAAAATTTTGTGCCTCTTTTCTCATACTATCTAGCAACTGAAATGCTTAGATAAAGTAAATTTTGTATTTAAAGTGACAATATTGGTAAGTAAATAGAATTCCTGAAATGACTAGAAGATGAAAAGAAATGTCACTGTTGTTATATGCTAAAATAGATACAATTGTAAATAGCTTTCTTTTAGGTATTTTTCATTCTTATCAGTGGATTACTAGTTCTGTTTAATGAAGAGGGAGAAACCTGTCAGAATTCTTTTATTATGTTATCTTCATAGTTAATGCATTCTTTTGTTTGTTTGTTTTGTTTTGTTTTTTGAGACAGTGTTTCTCTGTGTAGTCCTGGCTGTCCTGGAACTCACTCTGTAGACCAGGCTGGCCTCGAACTCAGAAATCCACCTGCCTCTGCCGCCCAAGTGCTAGGTTGAAAGGTGTGCGCCACCACTGTCCCGCTTAGTTAATGCATTCTTACCAGATTAAAATAACAAATTTTAGTGGGGTTGGAGAGAATATTGAGTGGTTAAGACAATCTACTGCTTTTGTAGAGGACAGGAGTTGTGTTCCCATTACCCCATATCAGCTTACTCTGCATGTGATGTAATTTTAGTTTCAGGGGGTCCAATACTTCTGGCCCCAAGGGCACCAGCACTCAACATGTACACACACATAATTAAAATATTTGAAAGAAAAGACAGGTTTATTTGGAATGAAGATAGGTATTCTAGCTGTAGTATTGGTAATTGCCTCAGTTAAATAATGGCATAGTGCCAGTGTGGCCAGTGTCATTCTGATAGCCGCTACTTACCTTGGATTTATTTTGTCCTACTTTTCACACACTCTTGGGAGGATTTTAGCAGGTTAGCAGGTTTGTTCAATTCAGTGTTTGATAACAGGTGACTCCGCAGTAGGTAACCATGACTTTTGTAGAGGATCTATGTAGTATTTTCTGAAGATATTTAATTGACTGGGACTATAGCTCAGAGTACTTGCCGGCACATGCAAAACTGGGTTTTATTCTTTAGTACCACTACCAAAAATTAATGATTGTAAAAAATTTGTATTTATGCCCTTTATGTACCACTATTCAAATAATCAGCTCATGGGTTGTCATAGGAGTTCAGGTTGCTCAGATTTTGAATACAGAAGACTGGTATAGAATACTTTTAGGTAGCAAGGAATGGAACAAATACTTATTGAACAGTTTATTTATTATTCTTAGTAGTCTAGTGCCTTTAAACAAATGATAGTTAAAATATCTGGCAAATCATGTGCAGTGAGCAAAACTTGGTGATACCATCTTCGCATTTTATTAAAAAACAACAAAAATTAGTGAATGTAAGCTAAACAACAAAATTTCAGATACTCAATAAAAGTGTTTTGTTTTCTAATTCCAAAAAAGAAAAAAGAAACATGAATTTCTGATGAAGAATTCAGTTTTGGGTATGTTAAGTTTGAGATGTATACTAAATAGTTGAATAGATGTTCTGTAGGCAGCTGGATTCGTTAATCTGAACTTGGGTAGAATTTGGGAATCATCAGCATATAGGTAGTATTTAAAACCCACAGACAGTGAGCTGACCTATCAGATACAGTATTTACTGCCAAAGCTGATGACCTGAATTTGATTCTTGTAACACACATAGTGAAAAGAGAGAATTGACTCCTGAAAGCTCTCCTCTGACCTATACAGGTGTGTTGTTGAATGCTGTGTACATGTATGCATATAAATAAATAAATAAATGCAATAAAAATTAAAACCCACAGATCTATTGAAACTCCTAAGAGAGTGAGTTGGTGATTTGAGAAGTATTGACCAAAGAACTCTTGGTGCCTGAAATCAGAAATGAAAGCCAACAAAGATTAAGGGAGGATAGCTAATGAGAAATAGAGGAAGCCAAAGGTAGTTTTTGAAGTCTAGTAAGAACAGTGTGTTTAGTTGTGGACCAAAGGACCAGAAGGCTTCAGACTATGCTGTTGGACAGATTTTATGTTTTTTTTTTTCCTTCGAGACAGAGTTTCTCTGTGTATCTTTGGCTGTCCTGGAACTCACTCTGTAGACCAGGCTGGCCTTGAACTCAGAAATCTGTCTGCCTCTATCTCCCAAGTGCTGGGATTAAAGGCATGTGCCACCACTGCCCGGCTAAAACATTTTTTTTTGGAATGGTTCTTGTTTTTTTTTTCCATAAGTTATTTATATTCCAAATATCAAATTAGCAGGAAAGAAATATTTTATAATTTATTATGCAAAGTATATTATTTATTATAAATTACATTGTGTTTATGCAGTACATGTTCATTTATTTTTGGGACACTGTCTATGCAGCTCAGGCTAGCGTGGACATTGACAACCTTCTGCCTGTACTTTACCAGTACTGCAATTTCAGGCATGTGTCTATATACCTGGTCAGTATTTGTTTGTTTGTTTTTATAAGTTAAAATTCATTATTTTATGTGTATGGAAGTTTTGCCTGCATGTACATTTGTTTGTTCACCACTGTGTGAGTGGTGCCTGAGGAGACCAGAAGAGAATGTTGAATTCCCTGGAACTGTTGTTATAGATGTGAGTGACCATGTGAGTGTTGGGAATGGATCCTGGGTCCTCTGGAAGAGTAATTGTGCTCTTGATTGCTGAGCCATCTCTCCAGCTCAGTGTTTATAATATATAGGGGGTGGAATGGGAGGATGATCATGATTTCAGTGAAACACTTTAGATGTTTGCTGATATTTACATAACTGCCATGGTGAGATTCAGGGGGAAATTGAGTATAGGTAGCTTTTGCCAGTTTATAATCTGGCTAGCTAGCTAAGAATATATCTCAAATGTATCAAACATGAACCCTAGTCTAAAACCTCAGGTAGAAAGGAGGTACTTCATTTGCTTTGTTTAAATCAACTTGATTTAAACTCTGAAATCTCTTGGCTGGAAATTCAACCTCAGTTATTCTTGGGGGCTTCCAGTTCTTAGGGTTTTTTTGTTTTGTTTTGTTTGTTTTGTTTTTGGCATTATTGATTTTAAGTTCTCTGGATAAAGTGATGTTTTTCGTTATATACCATAGGGTATTTTCTGGTTTCTCTAGCTCTGCTGTCTGGCTTGGCTCTTTATTTGTTTTTTTAAAATAGTGCTGGGTGCTAGAAATTAAATATGGACGTTGGAACATGATAGGCATGTGCTGTATTGCTCAGCTTTGTCCCCAGCCATTGGTTTTTTGAGACACGATTTGACTGTAGCTCAGGTTGGCCTTGTGCTTGTTGTCATTCTGTTTTTTGATTCCAACTATGATTACAGACATGCACTGTCTATCTTGCTTTAAGAAAAACAACAACAACAACAACAACAAACTTAATACTGTCTCATAAGCACATTCATCAAGATCTTGGTACTTCTGCCCATGGGTACTTATACCCATGGAATTGATCTCACTCTCTGTAATTTCTTCTGAGATTGCTCAGAAGCTTCACTGTTGTTTTTTTTCCAGGTCACTGAATGTGATGTGATCTTGTATTTTCTTGGTCTTATAAAATAACAGTATGCTGGTCTGTAGGTCTTATCTCTAAAATCCCTGACATGGGGCTTCAAAAACCTGTTTGAAAATTGGTGGGAGTGAATGATGGAAGAAAAACTTTTGAATTGATGTCCCAGAAATTAATCCTAAGAGGAAATACAGTAAGTCCATGTCAGTAAAAGTTTGGTGGCTTGAAAGGTGTTTGGAATGATCAGAGAACATCCTATGAAAGCGATGAGAGGTAACTGAGTTTCAAGGTTGAGCATATCTAAGGCAATGACTTCATATCTGCATCTTTGTGAGTGATGACAGGTCTATAAGTTGAGGGTATGTGTAGTGTATTTAGAAGTGAATGAGTAGGCTTATGTGTTACAGGAGGGAGCTTAGAGTTTATATTGTTAGAGAAAGCTTCAGACAAGAGGATTGCTGTGATGACAGGCAGCTGGATGTATTTAGAAAACAAAGATACTTAGGGAGTCTATTATAGTAGTAGTTCTGACCTGAATTGAGGAAGGATTGATGCCAGTGGGGTGGAAGCAAATAAATGATCAGATAGAAACCATTGGAAGAAAATTTGAACAGAAGGCAAATTCAAGGTGATTCTGAGATTCTCAGCTGGGTATAGGGATATGAGCGGTGTCATTTGTGGAAACTGAAGAAGTCAGGATAAGAGTTTCTTGTGAGAGGAAGATAAAAGGTTTGATGGGGGAGGATTTGATAAGTTATCTGAGGCCTAGAATGGGATTAGATTTGTAGTTAGGGAGTTTTCTATGTCAGCAGGATACTGTTGTAACACCATGGTTATTGTAAGTACCTCATGATTATTGTAAGGAAGACAGTGATATAGGAAGATGAGAAAAGAGAAATTGAGTAGGGATTTTGGCTTAAGAGTCAAGTAGTGCTTTTAGTTTTGTTTTTTTATTATATAGTTCAGAATCACTTCGTGATATTTAAGAGAATCTGAAATTTGTGTGTGGAATGCCCTCTTTTTAATTTTCTGTAGTCCTCTAAGATGGCTTGTGAGCATTTGTAGATCTCCACAGCTTTATATTAATAATTATATACATACAGTTAGTTAATTTTATGTTAAGAAAGTTAAAAGAACTGGGTGGTGGTGGCACATACCTTCATTCCCAGCACTCAGGAAGAGGCAGGCAGATCTCTGTAAGTTTGAGGCCAGCTTGATCTACAGAAGGAGTTCCAGGACAGCCAGGGCTATACAGAGGAACCCTGTTTTGAAAAGCCAAAACAAAAAAGTAAGTTTTTTTTAAAAAAAACAAACAACACTTAATTACTGCTGTCATTAATTCTTCTTTTGAATACTTTCTCATTTGAAACTACTGACAACTGAGAGTCTCTGTTTCTTAAAGTTTGTACTCGATGAGGATTATTCACATGTGATCTTTTCTTTATGTGCTTATTTTGTTTTTGTTTTTGTTTTTTTGTAGTGATGCAGATGACTAAACCTGGAGCTTTTTGGCATGCCAGGCTAGCACTTCACCACTGAGCTACACTGCCATCTCATTTTATAAGGCTTTTAATAGAGGCTTGGGATTGGTAGTATAATACCTGTTGCTTTGAGGCATGAATTAAATGTGGCTTTGTTTCTTAAATGTTTAGTAATACTTCATAAATAAAGCTTAACATAATTAAACAGGATAATATATTTAAAAATTATTTTAGGTGCAAGTGTTTTGCCTGTATACACACACACACACACACACACACACACACACACACACACACACACACACACCAGCTGGGAACTGAAACTGAGTCTTCTGCAAGAGCACCAAATGCTTTTAACCAGTGAACTATCTCTTCAGACCAAATAAAAACTATAGAAAAAATGGACATAATTGTGTCTCTATTAAGATAAATGTTACTTGGTTCAAGTCCAACACATAACAGTTTTGTGGATAAATAAATCCAGGAGCTAAAAGAATATTTTAAAAAATTGTTATGCCGATTTTATTGTACCAATTAATTGAAATAAGAGTCCTTGGATAGAATTTGAAATCCCAGATTGCATAGAGAATTAGAATTATTAAGTTAAATGACTTATTTATAAAATGTCAATTTAACATGATATTTATTCACAGTTCTTTTTCAAAATAAAGCATTAGGTCTTAAGAGCTGGGGGCTGAATAGATGGCTCAGTGGTTTAGGGTATATATACTTTGTGGTAGAGCACTTGATTTGGTTTCCAGCTTACAGCCATCTGTTATTCCTCTTCTGGCCTCTGTAGGCATCTGCACTTATGTGCACCTATACCCACATAGACACACAAACATGCACAGTAGAAAAAGAAAACAACTGTTAAAAAACTGTCTCTGGGACTGGAGAGATAGCTCAGTGGTTAAGAGCACTGACTGCTCTTCCAGAGGTCTTGAGTTCAATTCCCAGCAATCACATGGTGGTTCACAACCACCTGTAATGGGATCCGATGCCTTCTTCTGGTGTGTCTGAAGATAGCTACAGTGTACTCATATACATAAATCTTTAAAAAAAAAAAACCATCTCAGAACTGGTTGCCTTGAAAATAATTTTATATATCTCATAAAATGTTGTGACAAATCAGGAAGAAAAAAGACAGTGTTATGTTAATTCTTAGGAATGTAAAATCATACATTGTCCTTACTTTGATTTACTGATTGCACAGATAAAAATGGCTCTATCAGATGAGCTTTTCTAATGGAATATAGCTTTCAGTTACTGAAATTCAGTATCCTGTTGAGTTTCAACTCCCCAGAGTATGCATTTCTATAGAAAATAGTCTAGTGTGTTTCTCTCATCTTCCTTGAATCAGTTTGGAATCACAGTTACCTATATTTTCAGAATGGGCAGGAAAATTCTTCATTTATGATAGTCATGATGATAATTACATAGTGCTGAAATTTAACTCAGGGCCTTGCATATAGGTAACATGCTTTTCACTGACCTCTGCCTCCAAGCCAGTCTTGATATGATTATTGTTATTTTGAATTTTATTACATTAAAAATTCATTTTGTGTGCTTGTATGAGTTGTTTACCTTGGCAAGCATGGGAAGATCAGAGGTCAACTTGTAGGAGTCAGTTCTTTCCATCTAGTATGTGGATCCTAGGAATTAATTCAGGTCATCTGACTTGGCAGCAGGTACCTTTAACTATTGAGCCATCTTGTTCCAATATGGTTGTGTCAGTGGCAGTTCTTTGTTTTTGTTGGTCAGCCTTGGAAATTTAAGTATGTTATGACAGTGTACTAGTTCCATGGAGATTATTTAAAGTGCATGCATTACAAGCACATACAAACATGCACGGATTTTGAATGTAAATATTTTAAATGAAATAATGGAATTGGTTTAGTATATGTTTATGACATTTGTTTTTGTTAATGGTATCTTTGTGCATGCTTGTTATAATTTCAAATACCATGAATAAGAAATTTATTTACATTTTATTTCCAAAAAACTAATGCCTAATGAATATGAATATTGCCATTACATTTTTGTTGTCCACTTTATGTGTGGCTTGTGTGATTATAATTCCCTGATACTGAACACACTTTCAGATCACTATTAGATGTTTTACAGTCAGTGTGTACAAAGTAAAATTTAAAAATTTAAGTAAGGGATTGGAAGGATGCCTCAGTGGTAAAGCATTTGTTTCATAAGCACAGAATCTGAGTTTGATTCCTGTACTCAGGTTAAAAGGCAGTACTTTGTGTTCTTGGAACTCCAGTGCTGGGGAGGCTGAACAGGAGGCTCACTGACTAGCTAGTTTAGCCTAATTGATGAGCTCCAGGCCAGTAAGAGAGCCTGTCTCAAGAGAGGTAGATGGCATTCCTGAGGATCATACCTGAGGTTATTGTCTGGCTGCCATGTGTACATTTGCACTTGGGACACTCGCGCGCGCGCGCGCACACACACACACACACACACACACACACACACTTTTTAAAAATGTCTAGACAAGATCATTTAAATTACCTGGTTTTGAAAGAAGTGGGAAAGACCCAAATAAATGCAATTACAGGAGAAAAAGATTTCAAACTAAATTGTAAGTAATTATTTTTTTTACTTATTTGGATCATCTCACCTTTTCCTTTACAGTAGCACAGATTGAAATTGATTCAGCACTGCTCAGACTCATTGTTGGTTTTATTGGTACATGCCTACAACCACAGGTATTTAGGAAGCTGAGACAGAAGAACTACAAGTTTGAGGCTAGTCTGGGCTACATGTGGAGACCCTAGATCCAAAAAATAAGGAAGCATGCATACACATGTGCCTGTGCACACACAACACATTGTGTAGGAAATTTCTCCATGTTTAATTTGGCTGATTAGCCCAATAAGTTAGCTGTTTTTATTCTGTTGTTAAAGTAAAATTCTAAATAGTATGTTATTAAAATAAGTATAATTAAAATAGAATGGATTAAAATTAAGGCTTTCTAAACATACTTTTGAATATAGAAGGCTGTAAGTGAAATTCAGTTTTGGTCTCCTTTACAGGAATAGCTATTCACAGTCAGACAGAACCACTTACACGTTTTGCAGTATCTTCCGAGGAAGTCAGAATCTGAGCCATCATGAAGATTGAATCTTGTCTTTGGTCTGATTTACCTTTATTGTAACCATGTGCAAGGTGGAGGTTATAGCATGGAAACTAAAATCTTAGTAAGTGTGATTTTTTTTTTTTTTTTTTTTTTTTTTTAAATTTTAGCTACCCAATAGTATCCTTTCTGTGGTGAAGTTGTCCTCTTAGCAAAGATCGGTGTGTATATGGGGTGTAGATATAATAGGTAGGAACAGAAAACACTTATAAAGTGATTTGGCTTTCTAGGTTTAGAAATAAGGAGAAATACCTATCATTCTGCCTAGGACCCTTTTCTCTTTTCCTGGTTAAAATAAGTCATGGGGAGGTACTAAATTTAGAACAGATTGAAAAATTGAGAGGTCGTTTAGTGTCCTAATTTGTCATTAAAATATCATTGTTTGCCATATAAACTGCTTCACTTATGAATTAGTTGTCATTAAATAGTAAAGTCTTCATTATTGTGTAGTGTTAGTAAATCCATTGTAGAACCCTGGGAATATTTATTAACTTATTTGTCTCTCATTGTGTAGCCCAAGCTAGCTTCAATCTCAAATTCCTCCTGCTTCAGCCTCCTAGGTGCTAGGATTACAGGCATGTTCCAGCCCTCTCACCTTCTAGGACTTCTTAGATAGCAAGTATGCTTTTAATATTAATAAAAATTTTAGTGTATATTAATTTTTCAGATATCAAATATGAACATTTAGAAATAGATTGCCATGATTATGCTAATAGTTTTCTTAGAGATGGTCTGTCCATTTGAATTTCTTGAGAGTATAAGTAATGTAGATTTTTTTTTAATGTTCCAAATGTAATTAGATTTTGAGGATACAGACTATCAGAACTATTTCTAGTTTATCAGGTTATTTTGTTGATTGTGATTAGTGCTCATCAGCATCTTTCTTTTCTATCTGTGGTAATTCAAAGCAGTGAAGAACTAGCACTTTGAAGCTATTTTCCTCCCTTAGCAAGGATTATTAGGAAGGACTTTGATCTTCTGAATTCATGGATTAGACATACTACAAATAGCACAATCCACATTGTTTGCAGTTTGTGAGTGGTTATATTTAAGGTTCTATTTGGCTTGTGTTTTTTCTCTTGCTTGCTTGTCTTTTTAACTTTTCCTAAACTAATGGTGACAACCGACTTGAAATTGAGTAATTTCTATTAGTGACTCATCTATTTTTATCTTCTTTCCCTGTAGAAAGAATCAGTATTCATCTCCTTTTATCACCTTTCAGCAGTCCAAAGTAAACTTTCATTAAACCCTGAAGTCCTAAGAGCTTTTTTTGGGAATTTATCTTTACTATTTTTTATAAATTCCAAGACAAAAGTAGAATAATCCAATAAAAAATTTACATGTGTCTTTTAAGAAATATATATTTTCTAAGTTGAAGGGTATTTTTGTATTTTGGGGGCATATTTTCAGAGATGGAATTATGTAGCTATTATTTTAATAACAATGTCTTAATTATTTATAGCTTCCTGCCTGACATAACTCACTTCAAGAAGTACACAATGTCAGAACATGGAATTAAGTGGGCCTGTGAATATTGTACGTATGAAAACTGGCCATCTGCAATCAAGTGTACTATGTGTCGTGCCCAAAGACCCAGTGGAACAATTATTACAGAAGATCCATTTAAAAGTGGTTCAAGTGATGTTGGTAGAGATTGGGATCCTTCTAGTACTGAAGGTGGAAGTAGTCCTTTGATATGTCCAGACTCTAGTGCAAGACCAAGGGTTAAGTCTTCATACAGCATGGAAAATGCAAATAAATGGTCATGCCACATGTGTACATATTTGAACTGGCCAAGAGCAATCAGATGTACTCAGTGCTTATCCCAGCGTAGGACCAGAAGTCCCACAGAATCTCCTCAATCCTCAGGATCTGGTTCAAGACCAGTTGCTTTTTCTGTTGATCCATGTGAAGAGTACAATGATAGAAATAAACTGAATACAAGGACCCAGCATTGGACTTGTTCTGTATGCACATATGAAAACTGGGCTAAGGCTAAAAAATGTGTTGTTTGTGATCATCCCAGACCTAATAACATTGAAGCAATAGAGTTGGCAGAGACTGAAGAGGCTTCTTCAATAATAAATGAGCAAGACAGAGCTCGATGGAGGGGAGGCTGCAGTAGTGGTAATAGCCAAAGAAGATCACCTCCAACTATGAAACGGGACTCTGAAGTGAAAATGGATTTTCAGAGGATCGAATTGGCTGGTGCTGTTGGTACCAAGGAGGAACTTGAAGTGGACTTTAAAAAACTAAAGCAGATTAAAAATAGGATGAAAAAGACTGATTGGCTATTCCTCAATGCCTGTGTGGGTAAGTTTCTGGTTTTTTGTTTGTTTGTTTTGTTCTTTTCTTCATGTGTTTGTTTTTGTTTTTTGCCTTATTTTGAATAAGATAGGAAAAGGCATTGAAAATGGCTTGAAAAATAAAAAGAAGGGTCAGTATTATTACTCTGCATTTGACTTATTTGGTGCTGTAGTTAATACATACATGCATAAAGTTCTGTATTTGTGGCCTTGTCTGCCTTGTACCAAAGGGTCCACATTTATTGTGTACATGCTTATCATTGAGAGAAAGCTTTTAAGTTAAAGAGACTGTTAACACATCTGTGAGAAAGTATATACTCAGAATTGAAATTGTTTCTCTTATTTATTGTAACAAGATGTGACAGAGGAACACCAGCTGCTGTTTCTGAATGTTTGTAAACAGTGTGAGCATCTTATGATGATAGAGGCTTTAGTCAGAAGTTAAAAATACCATAAAAATGTGTGACTCCAAGAAGTTGAACTAATATAATATTGACCTTGAAAATGCTAATGTTAACTTAATATGAATGTCATGTAGTAAATATTTACACACTTGGTAGAACTGATTTCACATAGCCAGCTGATTCGATAGTTCAGATTATGATTTATGGGTATTGTGTTTTTAGTGCTTTCATAAAGAAATGTATAATGTTGGGCCTGGCTGTTTGTTTAGAGATGTTAAAGGACAGAAACATGTGAGAGGAGGGTTTTTCTCCAGCTACTAGCTTGATGAGTTAATAATTTGTGCTAAAATCATAAAAGCTGTTACTTTGAATTCTATTTTGTTTTGAGACAGAGGCTTTCTACACAGCCTTGGTTGTCCTGGAACTCATTATATAGACCAGGCTGCCCTCAAACTCACAGAATACTCCCAGTAGAAGGTGTTCACTTGATTTTAAAAGTCTTCCCTCCCATCAGTAGATCAGTTTGGATTTTATTTAAACTATTGCTATGGGCTGCTTACTTTGATGTTCACTTTTGTTTAGAAATATTTGAGTGATTTGTAAAGTTAAACTTGGTGTGGAACAATAGCTAACCTCCACTCCCCATGTGATTTATCCTTTTGGATGTAGCCCCATGAGTATGGGGATCTGTAACCTGAAGTTTCTCTGGGCTAGAGACATGGCTCAGCACCAGAGCACTTGTTATTCTTCCAGAGGACCTAAATTTGGTTCTCAGCACACATATCAGATGGCTTACAACCATCCATAACTCCAGCTTTAGGGGATCTAATACTTCTGACTTTCATGGATACCTGTACCCAGGTGTACACAGATAGCCACATGTATACACACCTACATATAATTTAATAAAAATAAATCTTAAAAACAAAAGAGATCTGAGTTTTAAACTTTTTTTTTTTTTTAAAAATTCATGTGTTTGGTTGTTTTGCCTGCATGTTTGTATCACATGTGCAGTCCCTTACACAAGTCAGAAGGGCCATGAATTCCCTGGAACTGGAGTTAAAGAGGATTGGGAATTGCACTGTGAGTGTTGGGAACTGAATTGTGATCCTCTGGAGAGCAGTCAGTGCACTTAACCCGTCTTTTCAGCTCTGAAATCTGAGGTAGATTTTATTTTTTTGTTTGTTTTTGTTTTTAGTTTATAATGTCAAAAAGTATGTCCTAGCAGTTTGAAGCTTAGCCGTAGCTTCTTGAGTTTAGGCATAGTAGCACTTGGCAACTGTTCCAATTTTCTCCCCCTTCGAGCCATGAACCATAGTCTATTGACTTTGTTGTCTCATTCCACCCCTTTTCTAGGGGGTTCTTTACTACTATTTTCCTACTGGGATCAAATTTGTATATTTAACACTACTTGAAACATTCATAATATATATATACAGTCATCTTTGCCTAGCCTTAAAACATTTTTGCCACTTACAAGAAACTTTTACCTATTAGGCAGTTAATACCTTCTTCTCTCCACCTCCATCCCATTAATCTTTTTTCTGTTAAAAATATCACAAAAATGTGGCTCCAAGAAGTTGAATTAACATAATACTGACCTTCAGAATATGTCTTTCATATTAATGAATTATATAATCTTTCATGGTAACTGTGATTGTCTTCATTACTTGTATGCCTTTGTAACACTTAAAATTACATTTGAAGTGGTAGTATACTATATGTAAATTACATTTGCAGTGGTAGTATGCTATCTGTATTTTAATCATATGGTTAAAATACAAATAGTATACATAAGTTTATAGGTGGGATAAACTAACTTCTTTACTCTTTTGGTAGGGTATAACATTCTTTTAGGAATCAAGGGTTTTTAGTGTCATAAGTCAGATGATCCTAGGATAAGAAATGCTTTCAATTTTTTTTCCCCTCTGGAAATACCAGGTAGACCAGTCAGCATATTTGTCTTTATGGCTGCTAGTATTTCATGTCTTTATGACTATTCTTTTTTCTTTATACTATGTTTTATTTTATTTTGCATATTCTTAATTCTTTTGAATTCCCATTTCAATTTCTGTATCTTAACAGCTCTGAGTTCATTTTTAAATGTATGGCCAGTCTTGATTCATTTACAGGTTCCTTTGTTCATAGGGTGTTGTTTTGGTTCATTTTTGTGGCTCTTGGTAAGGTGGGTTCTATCTTTGCCGTTAGTTGAATAATGTTGTTAACCATAACATCAAAAGTGGACCTGTGTCTGTTGGGTAGTCCTATCCTGATGTGTAAATATCATTCTACTGTGTTAACTTTTTAAAAATGCGTGTTTATATTACATTAGATTAATTAAAAAAACAAAAGCACCTGACTGATAGAAAGGCTGATAGAAAAGGTGGCATGTACTGAAAAGGAATACCTCCACCCCTTTGCCTGTGTTACATTTCTCAGATCTTACATTTCTCAGATGTGAGGACATTATGACTTATTGATACACTGCATCAAAAATCATCTACAGTGCTGGGCATGGTGACACAACCTTTAACTCCAGCAGTCAGGCCAAGGCAGGTGGATTTTTGTGATGAGCTCCAGGCCAGCTAAAACTACACAGTGAGACCTTGTTGTCTCCAAAAATATGGGGTGTGTGTGTGTGTGTGTGTGTGTGTGTGTGTGTGTGTGTGTGGGTGTGTGTGTGTTAAGCAGGGATACTAAACATAAAATTGTATTCTGAATGTAAATTGTGAAATATTCTTGAAATTGGAAAAAATTCTCATAATTAGGCCAGCTTGGAAGTTGATAAGATAAAATTGAGGAAGGTTAACTTGTTGAGAAAACATCAACAGTGTTGAACAAACAAAATGTCTGTGGTTATTGGATATAAAGGCCACATCAGTCATGTTGTTATATGAGATGGCAGTGCCCAAATGTGCTGTCAAGTCCAAGTGTTAGCTGGGGTTGGGAACTAGGATGGTAAAAGCAAAGCTCTCTTGTCTTCCCTGTTAGATAGCATGCAGCTGGAACACCCAGTAGAGCAGAATACCTAATTAATACACAGTTTGTGTTCTGGAGCTGAATTGAGACAGTCACCAGTGAAATTGTACTCCAAGTTGTGACTCATGTTGAAAGACACAAGACTGCATATTATAATTCATCGTTAAATCTGTACTTATAACACATGTAGACTTGAACCCTAGACTTACATTCTTTATTTACTAAAATCTCCCCTAGAGTGTCTTAATATTTCAAACCTACCTCGGAGCCAGTGATGGATTGGACTCTTCCTGAGTTTCTGCCCTTATTCTTTTTCTTTTCTTTTTTTTTTGGAGACAGGGTCTGATTGTGAAGTTCATTATCATATCTGGTTTTGTGTAGAGCTTATTTCTTCATTTCTTTTTAAAGTAAAGATTTATTTTTATTTTATTTTGGCTTTTTTAGACAGCGTCTCACTGTATAGTTCGGGCTGTCCTCAGACTCACAGAGATCTACCTGCCTCTGCTTCCCAAGTGCTGGGATTACAGGAGTACACCACTACTCCTGGCTTATTTTTATTTGTAATTATGTATCTAGGTATGTGGTGTTTGCACATGAGTGCAAGTGCTCCCAGAGGCCAGAAGTGTAAGCGGTCCTGGATCTGGAGTTATAGATGGTTGTGAGTTTCCCAGGCTGGGTCCTGGAAGCTGGACTTGGGTCTTCTGCAAGAGCAGTATGAACTCTTAATCATTGAGACATCATCATTCAAGCTCTTCTTTTACCCTATTTCTGTTTGCCAGAAAATCCTGTTGATTCCACCATCAAAATATTTAGAATCTAGTCATTTCTCTGGCCCAAAGCATGTTGTTATCTTCCTTTCAGTTCCTGATTGTGTGTGTGTGTGTGTGTGTGTGTGTGTGTGTGTGTGTGTGTGTGTGTCTGTCCAGTATGTGGTCAAAGAGGCTACAGGTTGATGATAGATATTTTTCTTGATCTCTTTTCCACCTTAATTTTTAAGATGAGGTTTCTTCATCAACTGGCTAGACTGTCTGACTATTGAGCTCCAGGGACTTTCCTGTCTACTTCAGTAGTTCTGCCATTATGGTTTTTTTTTCCATAGGTGCTGGGCATCTCAACTCAGGGCCTTTATGGTTGAGTGGCAAGTGCAGCTGACTGAGCCATCTTTCACCTGTCTTTTAAATTTTCTTTTTCTTATTTTCTTGAGATAAGGTCTTTCTATGTAGCCTTGGTTGTGCTGGAACTCACTAACTCACTATTTAGACCAGGCTTGCCTCCATCTCACAGACATCTGCCTGCTACCAACTAGGTCTCAATCAGTTTAGGTTGGCTTTGAACAGACCACAGAGCTTTCCTAATCCTTCCTGCTTCTACCTTCTGGCTAGTAACAATCTGTTCATGTGCTCCATAGTAAGTAAAGTTTTTCAAAGACTCCATAAGGTCATCTTTGCATTCTGACACCCCCCTCCCCCCATTGTTTACCTGGGGATTCATCTGCTGTCATACTTAGCTAATAGTATTCTGGCAAACATTTCTCACTCTTTCTTTCTGTTTTCTGCTTTTCTTTCTCATTTCTTCAACACTGGGGATTGAATACAGGGCTTTGTGTATACTGAGCAGGTGCTTGTTCACTGAGCTATAGCCTTTTTACTTTTGCTTCTGAGACATATCCTCAAAAAGTTGTCCAGGCTAGCCTTGAATTCATTGTGTAGTCCAGGGAGGCTTTCACTTGTGATATTCCTGCCTTCAGAGTGTCTGTACCACCATATCTGGTAGCTATCTTTATTTTGTTTTTTATAGACCAACCTCACAGACCTTTCCTCTGTCTGAATTGAATAGTTTGTTAAATTGGCTTCTTTGGGTCTTTTTTGTACTAATTTTTTTGTCCTGGGAATCAAACGCAGGGTTTTGAACATGCTAGCTAAGTGTTTTATCACTGAGCTAATTAATACCATAGCCAGCCTCAGGTCTTTCTCATACGATGCCTTCTCAGGGAGACCCTTCTAACTGATACATTTACCATTCCACCCCTATCCTATCCCACTGCTACTATTCTTTCTTTAATCAACTTTTAAAATTTAATCATCTTTTTTTTAAAAATCATCATTTTGTGGAATACAAAATCTTTTTTGCCATTTTCTGATACGTTTTTCATCCTGTTTGCTATTTGTATTTTGAGATTTGTGCTTCTTGAGTGTCAGGGATTCTGTTTTGTTCATAGTTGTAGTCTCATGCCTAGAAAGGTCCATCCTCAATATTGTGTCATGTGTGAAAGTGGGTTATCTTTCTAAAGTATAGTAAGGTATTGAAATGAGCTTTTTTGTTAGCTGCAAATATCTTTTTTTTATATTTGCTTTAATATCATTTCAGTTCTTATAACTTAATTCTGTGAAAAATCAGTATCTTGATGCCAGTTATGTTTTTACCCCCTTGCTAGAATCCTGTGTACTGAGCCCAAGCTAGCTTGCCCAATTGTGACTGTAAAAAACACAGCTTGATGATATAAGATTTGTCAGAATATGTTTGTCCGTTAGTTTACAAGCACCTTGTTCATTTAAAAAAAAAATTACTGTGTAGGTTTTCTACATGAAAAATAAAAAAGTTAACAGGACTGGGGAGATGGCTCAGTGAGTTGTTGCCTAAACATGAGGACCTGAGTTCAGATTCCAAATACCCATGGAAAAAACAAAAGTCTGGTCCTGTAATGCCTTTCTGTAATCTCAGAGCTGGAAAGTAAAGATACGAGGATTTTAGGTGCTTTCCCAGCCAACCAGCCCGTGTAGGAGAAAGGTCCCGGAAAATAAGATAATGATAAAAGAAGACACCTGATGCCATTCTCTGGCCTCCACACATGCACATAAATGCAAGCCCATCTTCACACATGTGCATATACTTGCATGTAACACACATATAAGTAATAATAAAAAAACACAACTTAGGTATTAACGGTAGAGGGATAGATATTTGCAACTTGTCTATTGAAGATTTTTTTCAAGGAAATAAACTGGTAAAATTGTACTGGTGGTATTTTTTCTTTCTCTGTGGAATACAAAGCTATTAAACAATATAATTAATCAGTCACATTTTGTCATTAAAAATTTAGTTTTGAAATCCATATGTAGTTAAATGAAAAGGATATTTTACAAAAATGCAAACAAAATTAGATTAAATTACACTGAAGAAAATCAGACTAGTTTTTGAGAAATTGTTATACTATTAGTTATAATATGGTATAAGGTTGTTATATCAAGAAAATGAACATGTTAAAACAAAATAAAACGGTTGAAGACTCTCTGGGCTCATTGATTATTTTGAGACTAGGCTGTCTAATTAGCTTAGGCTGGCCCCAAATTCTGGATCCTCCCACGTCTAACTCTTGACTACTGGGATTAGAGGAATATATCATCATACTGGGCTTCTCAGTTTTAAGGGAAAAAGCTTCATTGTTATAACTCAAGAAATATATAGTAACTTGTTAGAACAGCAATTGAAAAATGAATAAAACTTTTAATTATATTTAAAAATTAAAAATATATTTATATTTATGTGTATAAGTTTTTCATTTATGCATGCATGTTTGTGTATCATGTATGTAACT
This sequence comes from Rhabdomys pumilio, assembly GCA_030674055.1. Classification (NCBI taxonomy): domain Eukaryota; kingdom Metazoa; phylum Chordata; class Mammalia; order Rodentia; family Muridae; genus Rhabdomys; species Rhabdomys pumilio. The sequence continues at coordinate 120,571,494 of JANHMN010000003.1, forward strand.
AGTGCCCATGGAGGTCAGAAGATGGTCTTGGAGTTATGGCTGGCTGGCTGTGTGCTACCATGTGGGTGCTGGGAACTGATGCTGGGTCTTGAAAGAACAACAAGTGCTCTTAATTACTGAGCCATCTCTTCAACTCTCAACTAACTGGGAAGAGGGGATGAGCAACAGAAAGATTATATTTAGTTTATACCACTTCTCAGATCTGTAGAGTTTTTTGTTGTGTAGTGGAAGACATTGTGCAGAGGCTGACTTGAGGAGGAGGAAGGCATGCGGCTGCTAGACTTTTCTTCACAAAGGTAGTTGACATTTCTGTATTGCTAGAATACTAGATTGAAAGGATCAGTTTTTTGAACTTTTGAATAGTATTTGATGTTTGTGAATCCTGTTTTTTTGTTGTTGTTTGTTTGGTTTTTTGTTTTGTTTTTTTGTTTGTTTGTTTGTTTTTGGTTTTTTTTTTTTTTTTTTTGGTTATTTCGAGACAGGGTTTCTCTGTGTAGCTCTGGCTGTCCTGGAACTCACTCTGTAGACCAGGCTGGCCTGGAACTCAGAAATCCGCCTGCCTCTGCCTCCCAAGTGCTGAGATTAAAGGCATGCGCCACCACCACCCAGCGATGCTTGTGAATCCTAATGTTTTCAGTCTTGCCTTTTTTTTTTTTGAAGGTAGTAAAATAAATAAACATATAGAAAGCTTATTGTCTCCTTGGGTAGTCTGTCTCCTGCTGATAGTTCACAGCATTCCAGGAGTCAGTCACATTATTTACACTTAATGTCTTCTGTGTTATCGTGTGTGTGTGTGTGTGTGTGTGTGTGTGTGTGTGTGTGTGTGTGTGTATTTTTTTCCAGCCAGTGTACTACATATACTACAACTGTTTGGACAATTTATTTTTCATCTTTAGAAATCTTCCCTTCTTAAGGAATTGCTTTGTAGTCATTACTTCTATGTTGTGGGCTCAATAGCAGATCTTCGTTCTAATGTGTCAGTTTTAGAAATCATCTCTTGGGAATTTAGAGAGGAAGTTAATAAAACAGTTCACTACCTTGTTAGTTTTAGTTGTGGTCAGTTGTGGTTATTTGAGTGTTAAACTGTAAAGTTTAACTTAATTTTTTTTTGAGACAAGGTCTCATGTATATGTCCAGGTTTACTGCCAACTGTCTTTGTAGTGAAGAGTGACTTTGAATTCCTGTCCCTCATGCTTCTACTTTTTGAATGCTCTGAATGCCTGGTGAACTACTGATGGTATTTAAGAGAGTAGGAAGGGCTTCCTAGGCCCCTCCTGTTATTTTGGGGGTCTGGGATGGAAACTGTGAGGGAGATGCTCAGTGTTGGGGACACGGACTCCTCAGCAACCAAGGGCCTCTTTCTTGCTCTCAGTGTCCTTGCTGGGGTGGGTGGTCCAAGATTTCTTACTCCTTGGAGACCATGTAGGTCATGATGTCCATGACTCTCTTCTGTAGCCGTATTCACTGGCATACCAGGAAAGGAGCTTTACAAAGTTGTCATTGAGAGCAATGCCAGTCCCAGCATTAAAGGTGGAAGAGAGAGAATGCTGTTGAAGTTGCAGGAGACAACCTGGTCCTCAGTGTAGCCCAGGATGCCCTCCAGTGGGCCCTCAGATGCCTGCATCACCACTTTCTTGATGTCATCATACTTGGCAGGTTTCTCTAGGCGGTATGTCAGATCCACAACAGATACATTGGGGATAGGAACATGAAATGCCATGCCAGTGAGCTGCTCATTCAGCTCTGGGATGACCTTGCTCACAGCCTTGGCAGCACCAGTGGACATAGGGATGATGTTCTGGGCAGTCCCACGGCCATCACGCCACAGCTTTCCAGAGGGGCCATCCACAGTCTTTTGAGTGCACTCGGGCACATATGTTCCTTCTTTCTCCATCATACATACACAACAACAGTAGTTAATAAATAAAGATTAAAAAAGAACTATGTAATGGACATCTGAATTACTGTCTTAGTTTTCTCTTGCTGTCATAATATACCTTGACCAAAGCAACTTACAGAAGAGAGTTTGTAGTTTCAGTAGGTGATTCTATGAATGCCATGAAAAGGAGCATGGCAGTACGTAGGCAGGCATGGTGCTGGGGGTTGATCCCTGAGACTCATATGGTAGGAGAGAACTAGCTATTACAAGTTGCCCTCTGACCTCAATACATATGCATATCTGTGCTTCACCCCTCCCCTGTACATGGAATAAAAGGGGAAAAAAGTAGAGAATGATGAAGTAGTTGACCTAATTTTTACAGGCACATACACAAAATTTGTTAAGAGTCAAGAATGCACAGGTTGAAAGAATTCATCACAGTTGGACTGAAAAATAAAACATGGTACAGGTAACCCGTAGAAAAAGGTGAACTATTTGAGGTCTATTCACCTGGATAAGGAAATTTAGCTCTCTATGTATCAGGGCAGCAGCAAATCTTTGAAACCTCTGAAGGGAATGCCTCTACCTAATCGATGGTTTAGGAAGACCATTCTGGCCACAATGTAAGAAAAAGTGAATGAGACCAACACCTGGGAAGAGCAGACCAGAGGTAGAACTGGCAAAAGTCAGAAGACTTTATATTGGCTGAGGGGAGTAGGAGGGGGAGGAGGAAGATTTGTTGTAGTTGTTGTTAAAAAAAAAAAAGAATAGGTTTTTTGGTTTGGACACCTGAGTTGGATAGTTATATAGAGAGAAGGTAGGAAAGGACAGGATTATTTTAGACGTGATGTGAGGACATCTCATGTGTGTATTGTTGTGCATAAGGGCTTGAAACTGCTGTGCAGAATATCCAGTCAGTTTTGTTTGGGCCACCATTAGTTAGGCTGTAGAACCTTTTTCTGTAGTAGTAAATAATGGGGACTTTGCTGTTTTTTCTTTTTAAGATAATTAAAATTATCAGATAAAACAGATAGCTTTGTGCTCATTTAGATGAACTCAGTACTTACATAACATGCTTTCTCACTTGATGATTCACTGTCTGGATTACCAGCTTATGGTCCTCACATCATATGCCACCAAGGACAGCTCTGAATATGGCCCAATACAAATTGTAAACTGAAAATATTCAGAGATTTTTTTGTATGATTTCCTTTCCTAATCTCCCTCAACTTGATTACATGCTTGTTTTATTTTTGGACGCAGGGGGTGGCGTGGGTTAGAGACCCTGGTTTTCTTGGAACTCAATCTGTAGATTAGGCTGGCCTTGAACTCATAGAGTTCTGCCTCCTTCTGCTTTCTGAGTGCTGTGGTTAAAGGTATGTGGCACCATGCATGGCTGATGACATGGTTTATGAACTGTGTGAACTTTGTAGATGACAGTGTTGTATCCTAGTGTCTTAGTTTGGGTTTTATTGCTGTGAAAAGACACCATAATTGAGGTAACTCTTATGAACAATAAAATTTAACTGGGGCTGGCTTTCAGGTTAAGAGATTCAGCCCATTATCATCAAAGTGGGAAGCATGGTAGCATCCAGGTAGGCATGGTGTTGGAGGAGCAGAGAATTCTATATTTTGATTCAAAGGCAGGTAGAAGACTGTCTTTTGCAGGCAGCCAGGAAGATCTCTCTTCCACCCTGGGTGGAGCTTGAGCATAGGACATCAAAGCCCACCCCCACAGTAACACTTCCTCCAACAAGGTCACACCTACTCCAACAAGGTTACACCTCCCAATAGTGCCACTTCTCATGGGCCAAGCATATTCAAACCACCACACCTAGTGTCAGAAGGTTGGACACAGCTGCCAGGCCTTTTTAAAATGGTATAATTCTAAACAAAGTCAATCAGGATACTGTGGCAGTATAGGGAATAAAAAAAAAATTTTTAAAGACGGGGTTTCTCTGTGTTAGCACTGGCTATTCTACCCTGGAACCCGCTTTATAGACCAGGCTGTATTTGAACTCAGATCTATCTGTCTCTGTTTCTTGAGTGTATATATGCCACCATGCCTGGGATTAAGTTTTTGTTGCTGTTTGGAAATTAGAGAACCTTTGGATTTGACTGCACTGGTGAATGTGGGTTTGGCATATACCATTTATGTAAAATTTAAAAGTACACTTTTAAAATTCTCCATTTAAAAAAAAAAAAAACAAAACAACTTCCCTTTCAGTTATATAGTTCAGTGATGTTGGTTATATTAAAATTAGAGGTCATGTTCATTTCTCTAACTTGCTAATATTTGTACTTATTTCTGATGACTTGTACTAAAGATGATTTTTTTATGATTTGTTCCTTTAAATTCTTTCATTATGCATTTTGTAGTATTTTTTTCTGCCCATCAAGATCCTTTTTCTTTTGAAATTACCTGTCATATTTACCCATGACTTTGTAATTTGTATTTTCACAATAGTTGGGTTAGTAGTCTGATCAAAGATAGAAGGAAGAAAGGAAGCGCTCAGAGGTATAAACTATATTTGTTATAGTGCTGTAATTGTTAATAGGTAATTTTAAAGGTATTAGGAACTTTTTGACTTCCTTACTTCATTGAACCTTTTATTTTCCTAAAGAGAATGTTTTAATGAGCAGTGGGATTGAAAAGAAGTTAACCTTGATTATAATTAGGTGTAAAAAATTTTTTCAGAGAGATGGTTTAGTTTGCTGCTTTTGCAGGGGACCTAGGTTTAGCTTCAAGTACTCATAGCAGCTCACTGACTGAAATTTCAGTTTCAGAGATTTAACATCTTCTGGTCTCCTCTGGTGCCAGGCATGTACATAGTACATATGTATTCAGGAATGCAGGCAAAACACTCATACATATAAAATACAAATAATAATAATTATTATTATTATTATTATTTTTTCCGAGACAAGGTTTCTCTGTGTAGCCCTGGCTGTCCTGGAACTCACTTGGTAGACCAGGCTGGCCTCGAACTTAGAAATTCGCCTGCCTCTGCCTCCCAAGTGCTGGGACTAAAGGCGTGTGCCACCACCGCCCGGCTATTTTCAATTTCTGATATCTCATTGATTTTTTTTTTTTTTGAAAGGTTGTTGTTTCGAAACACTGTTCAAGTAATAGAAATGGCAGATCTGAGCTTGTTGACATTGGTTATAATGTGAAAAATGCAATTAAGTAGTTTGGTCTGCTCAAATTATTTCTGTAATTAGGTCTGTTTGTGAGTATTTAAAGGCACAGTTAAAAGTACTAAGGGCATTTAAAATAAAATTCAGCTTTTTATCTTGGAGAGATGGCTTAAATGGGTAAGAGTGCTTGCTGTGTGAGCATGAAGACCTTAGTTTAGATCTTAGCACCTATGTAAAAAGCCAAGAGTAGCCGTGAACATGTAACTCCTTTTCTTTATAACTCTAGGGTTGTGGGCTTTCTGGCTTACTAGCCTGTCTCCAGGTTCAGTGAGAGACTGTCTTAAAGGAATAAGATGGAAGGTGAGAGAGTAGGACACTGAGTGACATTTTCATCTGACTTCTGTAGAGTCTCTCTATCTCTGCCTCTGTCTCTGCCTCTGTTTCTCTCTCTCTCACACACACACATACACACAATGCAATTCTTGTTTGAGCATTAAAAGAGTTTCTTGCAAATATTTGAGCCCAGGTTATGATTAAACTATATCTAAGGATATTTTAAAAAATAGTTACTGGGTGGAATAGTTTCCTATTAATATTCAAAGTCAATTAAATAAGCCTTGGGAAGAGAAAGCTGCCTAGTCAATACAGCCAGCCACGTCTGCATCTTTCTGCTGACCATCCTGCAGGACATTCTGAACACTACCACTTAAAACTAACTTTTCTCTTTAAGGGTTCCTGAAATTGTGCCTGCTGTCTCCAGGTCCACCCTCACCCCACAGCATAAACCATGCTGTGATGTTACACAGCTACCATAGAACTCCAGGGTAGTGTTGAGCTGGCCCATGTGGGTTCAGGTAAGTCCTGGCTTTTTTTTTACCATTTGGCATTTTTTTCAAAGTTAGTTACCATTATGATTTTATGTCATAAAGGAAAATAAGGCAAAACTTTGAAAACTGTGCCATATATGGGGGAAAAAATAAGTCCATTATCTAAATTTAATGAGCCAGCTCCAGATGCTAACCAATGGAGTTCCATAGTAGCTGTGAAGTCCTCAGTGAGTCTGACCCATGGCTTCAAAATATGTTAGGCTCCACTCTGGCCCATTTTATCGGACAATGTGATGTGAGCTATTCCTGCTGTGACTGCTGCTTAAATATTTTATTTGGCAGCTAGTAATATGCTATATACTTTCATTTACTTAAAATCTGAATAATTTAAGAAGTACATTAACATTCTCCTCATTTCCGATTGACAATAATTAGCTAATTTTGAGGGTGTGATGATATGGGTCAGTTTTAGGTTGTTGGTTGGTTATAAGTTTGTTAAAGTAAAGAATACTAAGGTATTTCAGTTAATTTTGGAGGCATTATGAGTGGTCAGAAGCTTAAAGAGAAGGTATAGATAATACCTGTCTCTTTTCTTAGAATGGATTAACTTCCCTACTCCCAGCCTACCCCCACACAGCCTTTGTTCTATAAAGTGTGGCTTTATCACTTAACATTTATTTGCTGCCCTTTCCTGCCTTCAATGCTTCTGGTTTTTCTTTTATCCCTGATGTTAGAAGTTGCTAAAAATGTAAAGACCTCAGGGACATTTTTGTGGTTGTGTTACCTTCCCACCTGCTAAGCAGAAAAATGTGGCTAAAATTAATTATCTGATACAAGCTAGATTGGTACTCTTAAACATCAACCCTACAGTGAGAACTCAAGTGAAGATACTCTAAACCTGATCAGTAGTTCTTTTTGAGCAATACATAGTAAGATTTAACAAAATGTGGACAGTTTCATGATGCTCTCAATAACTTTGATAAACTGTAATAAATTTATTAATCCTTGTAAATGAAAATTTACTAGTTAAACTATAAACTCTTATGGATAAAGAATATAATGGAATTACATATTCCAACGTGTTATTAAAAAGAGGTATATTGTACCTGTTTGTGTGCTGGGAAGGTTGGAGTCTTTCCTCCGATTCCTCTGTTTACAGCCTGTGTTTTTGGGAACAATAGGATAGTTCTGCTTGAGTTTTAACAAGAACTTGAGTGGGAGAGGAGAATTGAGTATTTTTGATGTTCAAATCAAATGAAAATTCTTACTGGCTCTGTGTATGTGACTCAGCTTTCTGAAGTGTGAGACATGTTATATAGAGTTCAGTTTATAGTTTTTGAAAAGATATGTTGAAGACAGGCAGGCAGTAATGTCAGTTGTTCCAGGTGTAGTTTGTATAGTTTGGTGTGCTATTGGTTGATCTCCTCACCCCATGTGCCAATGCTAATTTCAGAAGTCCTTCAGAAACTTGAGTAAGGAAATGAATTAAGAACTTCTAAGACACCAACTCTACAGTGACTTAGCTGAAGAGTAAAGGCAGAGATTTAGAGGATCGTCTCTTCTTCCAAACCAAACAAAGAAGTCACTTAGTATTTAGCGTTAGATTACTTCATATTTGTAAATTTGGGGGAAAAAGATTAGAGCACACAACAATTTCATACATGTCTATATATTTGTACACATGCATAAATCTTCCTCTTTGTCTATTCAGGTATATTATATTGATCAAGCTCTTGGGCTACTTTCAGAACTTGGAGCATTTTATGTGTGATATGTATTTTATAACTAGATAATATTTTTAGATTTTAAGCCAAAATCTGTAAAAGGTATAGAGATGTAGTGTTTTTTTCTTCCTGTATTGGGGATTGGACCCATTGCCTTTTGATTGCTAGATATGTGTGCTATCATTGAATTATACTTCATCCCTAGTTCCAGCTCTTACAGGACTGAAAGGGGGAAACACTTGTCTTTGTAAAGACTGTAGAGTAGGGTGTGGTGGCATATGCCTGTAGTCCTATCAGTTGGGAGACTTAGGTGGAATTGCCTCAAGTTTGAGGTCCTCCTTTAGTACACAGTGAATTCTAGACTTGGGTTACATTGAGAGGACCTATCAATCAACATAAGTTACAGAAATAAAAGGAGATGGTGAGTATACCCAATTTGAATACTATAAACTACATTAAATTATTTTTAGGCATTTTGTATACTTGAACATGATTAGAAATAGTAAACTCTTTAATGATAGATTATTTTAATTTAAATAGTACTACTTATTATAACTACTATTAAAACTTCATGCTTCAGGAAGATGTTATGTTTTCTCATGCTAACTTTACTATAGTTTGGTCCTAGTGACTTCTAGGGCACTGTTTTTCACAAGGATATTTTGAAGTCTTTATGTTTAAAGTGGATTAAGGTTGGCATTTATAGTTGAACTGTGTGGCAAGCAATGTATCGGCCCAAAATGCAAACTAAAATTTTTGTAAGAAGACATTCTTTTTTGTTGTTTGTTTTATTTTCGTAACAGGGTTTCTCTGTGTAGCTCTGGCTGTTCTGGGACTAGTTATGTGAACCAGGCTGGGTCTAAAGGTATATGCCACCACTGCCTGGTGACATTCTTATTTAATAACATGAGAGTTATAGTTGGTTGTTTTGTTTTTGTGGTTTTGGGATTAACCTAGGTCTTCATGCATGGCAAAGGGTCTGCCATGGGGCAAGCTTCACTCCCAGCCTAAATGTTGTGGGCTTTTATTTATAGTTTGAGTTGAAAAGTTTTGTTATTATTACTTAGGTGCTTGTTAAGCTCTTAGACTCACTGAATCCTGTCTGAGACACCTAAGAACTAGTACTGTACAGTCCACACATCATGTATGCATTCTCATGAACCCTAACCTGAACAGTTTGTATGTACATGTTAGGGTTTGGGGACAGGGTTAGATTTGTAGAAAAGATCCATGACTTCAGAGTTTGAAAACTTGTAAAGCTGACCTTCATTCATGTCTCACAGATGTGATTTTTAAAGAATTTTGGGGAAGATTGGTGTCATGTACTTACTGTCTTTTGTGCCTCTCATATTGCTTAGAGTACACAACACCACAGACATCTAGTGAGTGTGAAAATTAAATGATCAATTTTAAGATTGGTTTCTTAATAGAAAGATAGAGAGGGGACTGTTGTGTTATACCATGTATAAAGAGTACCTTTATGTCAATTCCTAATTCAAAATGGCAATTAAAATGCCTTTTAAAAGCACACTAAGAATATTTTTAGTTAATTTTAGTATTTTACTTGGAAGAACTTTTTTTCTGACATAACTTAGGAAACAGAAAAATAATCAGTTTGGTAATTTGTTTTACTTTATTTATTAAAAGTTAGTGTGCACTGTCACCCCCTCAAGGCTGTTTCTTATCCATACTGTTCAGTAAGTACTTTTCTTTACTTAACATTAATTTGTGCTAAGGTTAATAAAATAGTTTAACGGGAATAGAAGGTTTATGGCTTTGAAAAATGGTATTTATTTTATATTCGTATTCTAATTGTTTTATTTTAGCATATTTAAAATTGTATAAGTTTTTATTTTTTAACAACTATTCTGGCCTCCCCGCCCCACCCCACTGTATAGACCAGGCTGGCTGATGGAGATCTGTCTGCTTCTGCCTCCCAAATGCTGGGATTAAAGGTATACACTATTCCACTTTCTTCAGAGACATTGTCTCTCTAACATAGGCTAACCTGAAAATCACTGTTGTAGTCCAGGCTTGTCATGAACACACTGTCCTCTTGCTTTTAACTCCTACGTAGAGGGCTGCAGTTACAGTTGTGAATCAATACACCTAGGTTATTCATGAATAATTTGTAACATATACAAAGAAGTCTTAGGAGATTCTGAATTCAAAATGTTGTCAGTTTTTACTTAAAATGAAAATTATTTTAGATCTACATAGCACAGTAGAAAGCTCTGTGTTTGTTTTATTCTGCTTTAAAAATGCAGGTAAAGGGGGCTGGAGAGATGACTCAGCAGTTAAGAGCACTGACCGCTCTTCCAGTGGTCCTGAGTTTAATTCCCAGCAAAGACTCACAACCATCTGTAATGGGACCTGATGCCCTCTTCTGGTCTTTCTGAAGACAGCTACAGTATACTCCTATACATAAAATAAGTAAATAATTCTTTTTATTTAAAAAAAAAAAAAAAAAAAAAAAGGCAGCAGGTAAAGGGCAGAAACAGCCAAACACCAATTGGAAGCTCATGTACATCTCTTTGGGTTTTGCTGTCAGGATCAGTACAAAACAATAAAGGTTCATTTCTTCTGTGAAGTCTAGATTCTCAAACTAGGTCGTCCTTATTAATTTTAATCTACTTATTGTAGTCTAGTAGTTCTTTAGAGCTTGCCACAGCATGGAGCCTAGCCATGATGTGAGGTAAGTGCCAAAATAGGCAGTTCTAGTCTGGAAAGAAATTTTGAAATGGTAGGGAAATACTAATTTTTCTTATTTTCTTTAGGATATATAAATGATGTCCCAGGATCCAGGAAGGACCAAAGAAATGTTTGAAAGAGTTTAGTATGGTCACTTCATGTATATACCTTTTGAAAAAAAAATTAAGTGTTTTTCTATGTTGGTGTTTGTTGTAGGGGTTGTGGAAGGTGATTTAGCAGCCATAGAAGCATACAAGTCATCAGGAGGTGATATTGCACGCCAGCTTACTGCAGATGAAGTACGCTTGCTGAACCGTCCTTCTGCTTTTGATGTTGGCTATACTCTGGTACACCTGGCCATTCGCTTTCAGAGGCAGGACATGTTAGCGATATTGCTTACAGAGGTAAGTGTGGCATTTTGGTTATTGAATTTAAAGGTTGTTTGTGTTAGGTAAATATATGTATTACCACTGAACTGTCACCAGCTTTAATGTTCTTATATATTGAAGAAATAGGTTGTTTAGTTTTTCTCATTATTTATTGTTTTTATTGTTGTACTGTGGGTTGGATAAAGAGCTTTATATATACTAGGCAAATGTTTTATCACTGAGATATATCCCAAGCCCTAATTTTTATTTTTAATGTGACAATGTTTTCTCAAACTTTTCTTAAATATTTTTACTTGCTTTTAAAAATCATTTTACATTTAAGAGATTTTAAAAGTTTTTTTCAAGAATTAATTTTTTTTATTGTATATGAGTCTTTTGCTTTCGTGTATGTATATGTGTGAACAATGTGAGTGCAATGATTTCAGAGGTTGGAAGATGGTGTTAGACCCCTTGGAACTGGAGTTTTAGTTGGTTGCAAGATGTTGTGTAGGTGCCAGGAACCAAACCCATGTTCTCTGAATGAGCAGCCATTGTTCTTAACTACAGAGCCATCTTTCATGCTAGCTTCTTCTGTTGTATTTTAAAGGAGACTCCTTCCCTGGTGTGGTGTTTTTTTGTTGTTTGGATTTTGCTTCTTAAAAGATAGGGTCTCGTGTAACTCGGGGTGAGCTTTGTAAGTAGCCAAGGATATTCTTAAACTCCTATTCCTTCTGTTCTATCTCCCAAGTGCTTAGATTATAGGCAGTTTTACAAATATACCCTCTTCCCGTTTTGTGATGAGATATTACTGTGCTGCCTAGGCTGGCCTTGGTCTTCCAGGGTCAAGTGATCCTCCATATATACAACATCTTGCTTTGAAATGCATATGCATACAGTTTTCTGAGTTGATGAAGTTGCTTATGTACACCATTGTTCCTAGCAATATAGCCTTTTGAAGCAGGACTTTTCTCCACAGTATTTGAGTCATTAGGTTTGATTAAAACACATTGTTCATTCAACTAAAAAATATTTATTTAGTACTTCTGCTATGTGCCAAGCTCTGTGGCTGAGGAGGATATAATTGTAAGTATGCCAACTCTTCCTTTATTGAGTTTCTAGAGAAGTGGAGACATGAATGGGTAATTCTTTATAGTGTGAGCTAATGACCATTTGAGTACTTAGGAAAGAACTTGGGAGGTACTTTCCCTTTATGTTTAGAGCAAATCAGATTTCAGCAAGTTTCCTTCTTTCCCTGCTCCTGCTCCTCCTTCTGCCTTTCCTTCCCCTTCACAGGATCTCATATATCCCAGAGTAGCTTTCAACTTGCTATGAAACTGAGGATAACCTTGAACTTCTAACCCTTCCTTCACCTTCTGAGCACTGGAATTATAGGTGTGCACCACCATACCTGATTTATGTCATGTTAGGGATGGACCTTGTGCATGCAAGGTACCTGAACCCCATTTCATCAGATTTCTTGAGGAGGAATAGAAGTTAGCATGTGAAATAAGCTTGGGGGAGAATTGATTTAAGTAGACTATGAAGGTAGAAGGAATCATATTCCTGAAGATAATGACTTTATTATTCAAATAAGAGATTTTTCATAATAAGAGATGTAGAATAAAAATACAGAAAAATGATTGTGGATTCAGTTTTTGTCACTACACATTTTCTGGGTATACTTTGTATATGTATATAAATTGATTATTTCAAATTTGCCAGTATATAAGATACTGTATAGAGATTTAAAAAAATATGCAAGATAGCTGAAAACTCAATTTTATTGGCTAGCCATTACGTTTAATTTGGTAAAATCCCGGTGACATCAGGAGAAGAGGTTGGGTAGACTCAAGGAAGGGAAGTTCAGAAAGAGTGGATGCTGTAATGAAAACAGTAGGCAGGTTGCTGAGTATTAGATATGCATTATTGGGACTGGAGAGATGGCTCAGAGGTTAAGAGCACCGACTGCTCTTCCAGAGGTCCTGAGTTCAATTCCCAGCAACCACATGGTGGCTCTCAGCCATCTATAATGGGATCCGATGCCCTCTTTTGGTGTGTCTGAAGACAACAGTGTACTCACATGCATAAAATAAGTCTTTAAAAAAAAAAAAAGATAGGCGTTATTTAAAAGGATCTGTTGAATAAAGGGATTAAATTTTTGAAACATGGGTTAAAATACAGTATCTTTGTGGTGTCCTAAATGTGACTGTATTGGTGGTGTAATGCCTACTAGAATTGTTGCGTTGCAGGGGATGTCACTGTGATTGGTGTAGTTGCCGATGGTGGCATGTGACCAGATACAGAAGATGGCCTTGAGCCAGAGTTAAAATTTTTAGGATATTCATAGATGTCCTTGGGCTTGTGAACACAGGGCTCAAATGGGGCATTATAGTTACTGGGCTCTTAAAAGCAGACTGGGGACTAATGGTGAGATGGTGCTAAAGTATCTATGAATTCATTATTGTTAATGTCACAAATTACTTCAAAATTTAGCATCTTAAGATATTTTGTTACTTAAATATTTTGCAGGAGTTGGGAATCTTAGCTGAGTGGTTTAGGTCAGGGTGCCATGAGAGGGCCTAGAAGATGACTCTGGGAAAAGTGTTTGCCCTTTAAGTGTACAGATCAGAGTTTAAATCCTAGCACCCACAAAAATGTTGGACAGGCATGGGGGTCTCCTATAGTCCCAGCACTCAGGAGGCAGAGACAGAAGATTCCTGATGCAAGCTGGCTAGCTAGGCTAACTGAAATATAAGCTCCAGGCTCAGTGAGAGACCCTGTCTAGTAAATAAAATGCAGAGTCATGAGGAATACACATGACATCAACATCTAGGTTCTAAATGCATTTGAATAATGTTTACTGGTACTCATACACATGTGCACACACATACACATTCATGCACTTATCCATACATACTTGGTGTTGTCAAGCTGTTGGCCAGGACTGTAGTCAGAAAACTTGACTAGTGCTAGAGGATCTGCTTCCAGCAGGCTCATCCACAAGGGACTATTGGCTACAGGCTTAAATCCTGCTATGTGGGTTCATTCACATTACTCTTGGTGGCAGCTGGTGTCACCTAAAGCAGATGACTGAAGAGAAGATGCAGAAATGTTAGCAAAGTGGAAGTTGTGGTTCCTGAGGTGTTTTTTGTTTTGTTTTGTTTTTTTAAACAGGGTCTCACTATGTAATCCTAGCTGGCCTTGAACTCATAGAAATTTACCTCTGCCTCCCTGCCTGGGAGTAAAGGCAATGCCCAGTTTTATGAATCAATTTAAGAAACTCATTATTTTCACTTTTGTAATATTTTCTAGGGCTGATAGACCAACTTAGGGAGAGGGAAGAGAAGTGTTGGTTGAGATTAAGAACAAAATTAGTTAAATTTTTGTTTCAGTGGAAAGTATAGGTGCTCCCAATGATTGTTTTAAAGGGGCCATTAGGGAGGGTACAAAGGTAGGGTGCGAATCTGATCTAAGCAGGTATGTTTATAGAAAAAGCACAGAACCAAGTTCTTCTAGATAATGTTTATTACAAGAAAATGCCTTATAGTTTAGGCCATTAGTTAAGGAAAGTAAAGGATTCTTGAGTATTAAACTCCATGGATCTTTTCCAATTTATAGACTCCAGGTTGAGCACAACTGACCTAAGGAGGATGGTTGAGGTCAAAGGAGAGATAAGAAACAGGTTTCAGGGTTTGAGGATGGTAGTGAAGGGAATGTTTCAAGCTTTTCTTGAAATATATTCAAGGTCCATTGTATGTTGGTTTAAAAAAGAATTTGGGCTATTCATGTTAGCAGTGTTATCTGACAAATAGTCCATTCTGAAAATACCTGATAATTGTTTCTTCATTTTCAGTTACTTGAACTTTGAGTTTCTAGGTTCATGGAGCTAGAATGTAACAAAAAATTTTACAGTATGGGCACTCAGTAAATCAAAATAAGGGCTCCTGTAGCTGTCTTAATTCTGCTGAGTAATGTGCAGGTGATACTGTTACCAAAATGTACTTTCAGTAGATTACTACAAGCCATGCTGCTCTCGTCTCATTTATGATATGAAGGGTTTTATTTTTAGTAAAGAGAAAACCAGCATGTTGTCACGAGATTGCTAACAGCAGAGAGCAGAACTGACTGGCTCACTCAGCATCTGTTTTTACTTACTAATAGATAGCCTTCCTATAACTTAGTTCCTGCAGAGGCCGGTTGGTTGGTTGGTTGGTTGGTTGGTTGGTTGGTTGGTTGGTTGGTTGGTTGGTTGGTTGGTTGGTTGGTTAGTTGGTTGGTTGGAGATTAGCTGAGGCAGGCCTCTTACTCCTGATCTTCCAACCTTAGATTTTCAAGTGATACGATTATAAGTGTGTGCCATCATTCCCTGTTCCATACACTAAATACAGTTGGTATAGTTGGAATCTGTACCATTTGTTGCCATTCCACATTTAATGACTGTTTTTTGAACAGTTGTCCTGATGATGTAAATGTCCATTGGCAAGGAAATAATGCCAGTACATTTAAGATTAAAAATGAAATTGGAGAAAATTTTGCTTTTAAGTGCTGTTGTGTTTTGTTTCTATTTATGATATATAAGATACAGAGGGAAGTTTCTTTCTGTATTTAAGGTGTCTCAACAAGCAGCAAAGTGTATTCCAGCAATGGTGTGTCCTGAACTGACAGAACAAATCCGGAGAGAAATAGCTGCTTCTCTTCACCAGAGAAAGGGGGATTTTGCTTGCTATTTTCTGACTGACCTTGTAACATTTACATTACCAGCAGGTAACCCCGAAATTTATTATGAAAAGCAATCTCTGTTTTCTTAAGGTTACATTTTTATGTGGGGTAAAAATACAGTTTTATAAGAGATCAAGTAAGTTGAGATTTTTAAGTTTTTTATTTTATGTGTACGGATGGATGTTTTGCCTACATGTATATCTGTGCCCCACATGTGTGCCTGATACCCATGGAGGCTAGAAGAGGGTATCAGATCCCTGGGACTGGAGTTAGAAGCAATAGTGAGCTGCTATGTGGGTGCTAGGAATCAAGCCTGGGTCCTCTGGAAGAGCAGCCAGTGCTTTTAACTGCTGAGGCATCTTGCTAACCCCATAGGTTAGGATCTTACGATCTGACTGTTCCTTTTACTCTTGAAGTGACTCATACAAGAACTACTTGTAAACAAACATTTTGATGGTTACAAGACAGCAAGTCCTCCCCCTCCCCCTTTTTATTGAGATAGGATCTCATTGTGTAGTTCTGACTGGGCCTTGAACTCAAAGAGATCCTCCTCTTGTGTGCTGGAATTAAAGGCATGTGCTGCCACACCTGGCCTATTAAAGACAAACATACATACACTTATTTTTCCCTTTTATTTTTGAATATTCTTTTTTCAGTCTCTTAATTTTTTCTTTACTTTCAAGTCTGTCTGTTTACATACTCATTGCTACTATTAAGAATTAGGATTAGGATATAGGCTTTTAATGGGTTAGGTTATTTGAGTTAAAAATACTAGTACCCTTGAGCATGTCACTGCTTTTCATTTATTAATTTCTGCTGTATTTGTGAAGTATTTGTTAATGTTTTTAGTTGAAATGTTTAGAGGATACCCTTTATGGATTAATATTGAATAAATACCCAATAAGTAAAGGTTCTATGGTACCGAACTATTTTCGTTTTTTCGAAGAGTTAAACACGAAGCCTTTTAAAATCAGTAAATTTCATTGAAATGTATTGTTTATTAAGCTCATCTCAACATTAATTTTTAAAATATTATTACATGCATTTACCGTGTGTGTGTACATGTTAGCCATAGCATGTTGTTGAGGTCAGAGGACCACTTACTGGAATTGGTTCTTTCCTTCCATCATGTGGGTCCTGGAGATTGAACTCAAGTAATTAGGCTTGGTGGCAAGTGACTTTTCCCGCTGAGCCATCTTGCCAAACCGTAAATACATTAAAAAGAAAAAAAGAAACAAAAATACTATTTAAAAAATAATGTATATTTTAGATTTTTAAATTTTAATGTATGTGTATGAATGTTTTGTCTGTATGTGTACATGTATACCTGTGTGCCTGATGTCCTTAGAGGTCAGAAGAGGGTATCAGATTCCCTAGAACTGGAGTTAAGGATGGTTATAATCCATCATGTAGGTGCTGTGAATTGAACCTGAAGTCTTCTGCAAGAGCAACCAGTTCTCTTAACCATTGAGCCATCTCTTCAGCTCCCCCAAAGGGTTTTTAAGGGTAATACTTTTTATTACACTAGAGTGCTCTATTAAGTAACCTGAACAGAACATGGAATGTTTGAGGAAGGTCACCAAAGTATTGTGTCAAAGTGACAAGGTTCATTAACTTTTATGAGAAAATTCTTAATTTTGAAAATAGTAAGTTTGTGCAGAAGCCGCCCATATAAAGAGAAAGAACAAATTAAAATGTATAAGTAATTTTTTGTCTATACCTTATTTTTTATATTAACTTTAAGAATTTTAGTAATGAAACCCAGAAAGGAAACTACATATATATATAATTGTGTTTCATATAACATTAAATACAGGTATCTGACAACTTCAGTAGTAAGGGGTTATTTTTATTAGAGGTTAACATTCCACTTATTATTAAACACAAGAACTGCTTTTAAGTCTGATTTTTCTATGCAGATATTGAAGATTTGCCTCCAACAGTTCAAGAAAAATTATTCGATGAGGTGCTTGATAGAGATGTTCAAAAAGGTACGGGTGTGATGAGTGCTGTGATTTATCTTTTATCCAACTAGCTGTTTGATTTGGTATAATGTAGGAAGTAGTTGATTGTATAGTTGTCTTGCCTGTTTTAAATTAAAGATGCAGAGTCATAGTGGTCTCAAATGCAAGGTTCTGGATTTGACCCCCAGCCCTAAAACTAACAATGCAAAACAGAAAAGACATTCATTGCCTTTGACTGTTATAGAGTAAATAAACACAGATATTAAATCTTAAAATCCTTTGTTTTCTACAACTTACTCTAGAATGAATATATTTCTGTACTAAACATTTTTGGAAAACCAAATTGTAAAGGATTTGGAACTTTATTTATTACAGAACCACAATATATTTCCCTTATTTAGAAAGTTTACATTAATAAATTACATATAAATATTCTTGTAGGTAATATTTTTAGCTCACTAAATATTTTGTAATTTGTGTAGACATGAAAATGAATGTATTATTTAAATTTTTCGTAGAGCTAGAGGAAGAATCTCCAATTATAAATTGGTCTTTGGAGTTGGCTACACGTTTGGACAGTAGACTGTATGCACTTTGGAACCGGACTGCCGGAGATTGTTTACTTGACTCAGTACTACAAGCTACCTGGGGCATTTATGACAAAGACTCGGTGCTTCGGAAAGCCCTGCATGACAGCCTGCATGACTGTTCTCATTGGTGAGCTGACAGCCTTCCTTGTTTCAGTGTAGAACTGCACTTATTGGTCAGTAACCTTATAGTAGTGGACTCCTTTTCTTCTCACATATAATTTTTTTTTAATGTGTATAGGGATTTTGTCTGCATCTGTGTCTGTGCACCTTGTATATGTCTGGTACCCAAGGAAGCCAAAATATTGGATCCTTTGGAGCTGAAGTTACAGACATTTTGAGCTGTAGAGTGCTGGGAATCAAATTTAGGTCCTCTGGAAGAGCAGCAAGTACTCTAAAACTATTGAGCCATCTCAGCCAGGCAGTGGTTGTGCTCATCTTTAATCCCAGCACTCAGGAGGTAGAGGCAGGCAAGTCTCTGAGTTCCAGGACAGCCTGGTTTAGAGTGAGTTCTAGGACAGCCAGAGATATACAGAGAAACCCTGTCAAAAAGCAGCAACAACAAAAAAAACCAACTAAACAAAACCTATTGAGCCATCTTCCTAATTCTTCTTACATAAAATAGTTTTAAAGATATCTCTCTCTGTTTGTGTGGGAGAGTTTGTCAGTTCCTAAGCTATGGGGATGGGATTGGTTTGGTTTCTGTGATGGCTCTTTTCCTTTCTTTTCTTTTTCTTCCCTCTCCCTCTCTTCCCTCTCCCTTTCTCCCTCTCTCCCTCTCTCCCTCTCCCCCTCTCCCTCTCCCTTTCCCTCTCCCTCTCTGTCTCCCTCTCCCTCTCCCTTTCTCTCTCTCTCCCCTTCTCTCCCTCTCTCTCCCTCTCCCTCTTCCCCCTCCCCCTCCCCTCCCTCTCCCCTTCCCTTCTCCCCCAACCTCTCAGATCTGCCTTGTAAGTTTAATGTGATTGCCCTGTAAAATGGATATATATTCTCTAGTGCTGATAAAATTGAGCTGGACTTTTACTGTGGTAAATATTGTCATCTTACAAATCTTTGAAAAACAGTTTAGATCAGGACATACTTACTGGTATACCTCTGTAACCCCAACCATGTAACTTGGAATGGAAGTGTCAATAAGGCCACCTTTTGGCTCTGTATAGAGACCCTGTCTCAAATTTTTGCCCCATACAAAACCAGGCATATCACTCAAGGCAGACTGGTAATAGCTTAGTAGGGGCATTTTGTTAGACTTAGAAAACCGGAGCTGCTATATCATTGTGGCCTTGCAGCAGACTCTCAGTTGTCTTGATTCTAATGTATAATCAAGATGAAGACCTAGAGCTATTTTGCAGACAGGACTCCTGATACAGAGTATGCCTTGATGCCCTCTTATGGAATCTCTGTTATGAGATACCTTTTCTTGGAATTTTAGAGTTCATATAAAAAGCTGAATTGAAAGCAAGGATCATAGAGATATCCTTCTGGTTCTTGGGAATAGGGTCAAGTTAAAGAAAATGGGAAGGGATGGAGTGTTACTGTTCTTGATTTGGGGTTCAGTGACTAGTTCGTTCATTAAACTCAACAGATGACTATTACCAACAGTCGTGGGCAAACTTGGGTCCTGATCTAGGCTAGGAGGAGGAGCCAACATATCACACTTGTATAGCTCCTTTAAAGCTGCTCTTTGCTGAGTTGCTAATATGCATAATCCAAAGTAACCCGGGAAGATTCTCTTCTGCCTTGTAAAATCCCTAGTGAGGGCTGAGAAAGCAATGTTCTATTTTGTGAACCTGTATCACTTTAAGTTATGCTGTTTTTATGTCTCTGTTTGTAGATGTGCAGTTCTGTTGGATACCTGTAATCTGAGCTGCCTGATGCTCTCAAGATTGAATATACAGTATTATCCTTGCTTTTGTTGTTGGGTTTTGTTTTGTCTTGATTTCCTTGTTACTGTGACAAAATAATCTGGTGTTGTATGATAGACTTTTCCTGGGGAGACGAAACACCTTAGAAAAGGGAGCTCACAACAGACCAAAGTAAAGTCCAGCTTGATGAACCAGTGAGTTTTATTTTGTGGGATGGGGTTACTTACAGGAATATATGTGTGAGGGATTACTTACAGGACCAGAAATGACTCAAAGACAGCTGTATTACCAAAGCCCACCCAGCATAGGTGGCAGCTTACAAAAACTGGAAACCTGGAGCACACTGCACAGCTCAGTAGGTTCTTTCCAGGTGGCTCAGTTGGTCTGAGCTTCTTATAGCTTGCTTCCTTCAGGAAACTGGGCTTGTCTTAGTCCTCTCTTAGCAATCTTTACTGTTTATATTCTCTTGGGGAAATGGGGGTCTAATGAGTCTAGTTAGTTTCAGGGACTTTCTGAAGCTATTTTGAATTAACTACCTGTCTTACACACTTCCCTGTAGAATTCACCTCTCCTTAGAACATCCTGTTGTTCCACTTCCCTGTAAATATCTGGTTTTAAATTTCCCTCCAAGATGAAAGATTATTCACCACAAAGGACACTGTTATACAATACCCTGAATAAAGCAGTTTAAAGGTTATTGGGCTCACAATTCTAGACTACAGTTCACTGCTGTGGGAGTCAGGGTGACAGGGACTTGAAGCAACAAGTTGTTCATAGTCATGAGCAGAGCGCAGTGAATCAGTGCATGCGTGCTAGGTCTCGGCTCTTCCACTCTGTGTAATCCTGCTGTCCTGCCCAGGAGATGGTGCAACACACAATGGGCAAGTCTTCCCAACCCAATTAACA
Organism: Rhabdomys pumilio; assembly: GCA_030674055.1. Taxonomy (NCBI): domain Eukaryota; kingdom Metazoa; phylum Chordata; class Mammalia; order Rodentia; family Muridae; genus Rhabdomys; species Rhabdomys pumilio. The sequence goes on from JANHMN010000003.1 coordinate 120,592,159, forward strand.
TAATCAATATAATTCCATACAGGCTAGCTGTGCCTTGAAGATCCTTCATTGAGTGAGATTTGCTTCCCAAGCAACTCTAGATTGTGTCAAATTGGCAATTAAAACTGACACTATTTCACTGAAATATTTATCCAGTTTCTCAGACAGGTTGGGATAATCTGATAATAAAAGGAAAAAAATCATTTAGGTCTTTTAGAGTAATTACTGTTCATTTGGTAGTCATTTTAAGTTAGATTTTTTTTTAGTGTAGACTGCTAGAAATTCTGTTTGAAGTATAGATGCATATGCAGCTATGTGCTCTCTGGATACATACAGTTAATACTGGGCTGCCACAAATACTATAATCAAAAATACTAAAAAGAAGACTAAAATTTTGATAAGTTCTAAGGCTGAATTTGTAATGTTTTCTAAAACAGTAGTTTTATTAAAGTACTATTTGCACTAAGCAGTGTTTAAAGTGTACTGTTGACTGCCTATTGTTTTACTTACAGATGTAACACGCACCATGGCAGGAAAGTTATGGGGCTTTTATCACCCCAAAAGAGTACTCGTGTGTCTTTAATTCTTTTTGTTTCTCAAGCCCCAGCTGCAGGGGAATATTCATCTGCTTCCTCTACCTGTACATTCTTGGACATTTCATGTAAATGAAATCGTAAAATATATGGTCTATTATGGAAGCATATTCCATAGTATAGGCAAATATTTTTGTCACCTGTATACCAATGGAAGGACATTAGGTTTATTTTCATTTTGGCTCTTATAGATAATTCTACTGTGACATGTACAATTCTCTGTGGGACAATATATTTTTATTTCAGTCAATAATATATTTGCATAGGTACCTAGGAATGAAATTGTTGGGTCATATAGTTTTATATTTAACGTTTTAACAAATGGTCAAACTATAAAACTATATTTCACCGTACCTATCAGCAGTGTATTTGAAGCCCACATTTTCCACATCCTCCTCATCAATACTTGTTACATGACTATGGACAGTCTTGTGCACATGAAGTTGTATCTTGTTACCTCATGGATGATGATACTGAGTATTTTTTCATGTGCTTATTGTTCATTCGTAAATCTTCTTTGTTGAAATACCTCTCTAATTTACCCAGCTTTTTCTAGTTACTTGGTTTTTGGTTCTCAGATCAGGGCTTCAGGCATGTGAAGAAGCATCTACTACTGAGCTAGGCCCCAGTATTCTATGATAAATCTTCAAGAATTACTTTTTCTGTACAGATATACTTTATGTGTCAGGTATCTCTTCAGATACATGATCTGTAAATGTTTTCTTCTTTCTGTAGCTTATATTTCCTGGGACAGTCATTAGTTTTAAAATGTAATTATTATTTTGTGTGTATGTATGGGCATTTTATCTGCAAGTATGTCTGTATACCACATGCATGAAGTACTCCTGGAGGTCAGAAAAGAGCATCATATCCCCTGGGACTGGAATTAGAGATGCTTATGAGATGCCATGAGAGTGCTGAGGATAGAACCTGGATCTTCTGAAGAACACCCAGTGCTCTTAACCATTGAGCCTACTCTAGCTCTAAAGTCATGGTTGTAATAACTGTCACTTATCAGTATTTTTAAAATTAAACATGCTATTGTTGTCAGAGCTAACAATGTCTCCTGTAGTTGAAAGCATGTGCTTTCTAGTGTTTTGTCAATTTGATACAAGTTAGAATCATTTGGGAAGAGGGAATCTGAATTGAGAGAATGCCCCTACCAGATTGGCCTTTGGGCAAGCCTGTCGGAATTTTCTTGTTTAATGATTGATGTGGGTGAGCCCAACTTACTGGAGGTGTTGCCACCCCAGGGCAGGTGGTGCTGGATGGTTTAAGAAAGCAGTCTGAGCAAGCCAGTAGGCTTTGATTCTCCTTGGCCTTCTGCCTTGAGTTTCCATCTTGAATTTCCCTTAGTGATGAGGTAAAAGTTAAAAGATGAAGTAAATCCTTTCTTTCCCAAGTTGCCTTTGGGTGTGGTGTTTTATCATAGCCATAGAAACCCAAAACTTGAACTAAGACAAGGCCATACATAAAGTCTTCTATTTTTGTCCTTGGAATTTTGTAGTTTTAATTTTTGACATTGAAGTATTTGATCCATTTATTATGAGCTAACTTGATTCTGTAGAAATCTAATTGTACAGTTTACTGAAAAAAATTGTTGTTCTCCATTCTGGGCACTTTTGTTGAAAATTAATTGACTGTAAGAGGTTTGTTTGTTTGTTTGTTTGTTTGTTTTTGGAGTCTTGTTTTTTTTTTCCATCATAAGTGTAAATCTTTTTGAGTTAATACTTCTATTTGAAGAATTTTTATTCTGAGTCCTTTAGACTTTCTTTTTTGGAATAAACTTTAGGGTTTGCTTAACAATTTTTACAAAATGCTAGCCAGGATTTTGGTTGTATTCACACATAGAAGTCATAGATTAATGGTAAGGATATTGTCAGATTTGATAGTTTTGAGTCTTAGAATCCATGGACAGGGACTTGATTTTTCAAAAATTAATCTAAACTTGCCTGGTACCACTTGGTTATACATTAGGTTTAGGGTGTATACCCACTAGCTTCAGGGGTTGAGAATTTGGTCTTAGTACATGTGTATGATTATTTGAGCATGTGTAGTTTAGAGAACTCTTAGCTTCCTTGAGTTTTGATTGTAGTCATTGCTTAATTTTTGGCTAATTTAGAACTGTCTCATTCATAAATAACTTTAAGCACTAACCAAGAAATTTCTGGACTCGTGAGATTGTTCCGCAAATAAAAGAACTTGTTATCAAGCCTGACAACCTGACTTTAATCTTCAGGATCCATGGTGGAAGGAGAGAACCTACCTTTGAAAGTTGTTTTCTGACTTCATACACTCACACACATCAAATATAACACAACCACACACATACACATATTATAAGAAATTTCTAACTATACATCTCCAGTTTGAAAAAATGGGTTTGATATTTTTCTTAAGCTTTTTTTTTTTTTAATTCATTTATTTTATGTATATGAGAGTACACTGTAGCCTTCTTCAGACACACTAGAAGAGGGCATCGGATCCCATTACAGATGGTTGTGAGTCACCACGTGGTTGCTGGGAATTGAACTCAGGACCTCTGGAAGAGCAGTTGGTGCTCTTAACCACCGAGCTATCTCTCCAGCCCTTTCTTAAGCTTTTTAAACTGTATTTATTACCCTTCAAATGTAATGCTGTGACTACTAACCTATTGTGAAAAAGAAATGCTTATATTTTCTTTCAAAAACGTGTTATTTTATTAGAAATCCTCTTAAATATTTTGAATGTAAAAATACTTAAAACTTGTTTTTAGATTTTTTTTTTTTTTTTTTTTAATTTTCGGGGACTAGCTTACAGTTTCAGAGGATTATCATGCGGAGAGTATGGCAGCATGCAGGGAGACTTGTTGCTGGGGGAGTTGAGAGCTCTTCATCTTGATCCACAGGCAGCAGAAGAAAACTGGGCATACCTTGAGCATAGGAGACCTCAGAGCCTGCCCCCACTGTGATATACTTCCTCCAACAAGGCCACACCTTTTAATAGTGCCACTCCTTATGGGACAAGCATTCAAACACAAGTCTATGGGGGCCATACCTTTTCAAACCACCACAAGCATCATGTTTTAGAAACTCTGAACTTTATAAGCTTAGTTTATATTTATAAATATGAGTATATATAAGCTTAATTTATAAGCTTTACTAAATTACTTTGAATATATGCTTAACTTTTCTCTGCTACAGCTTTCTTTTTTATTTCTTGTCCCTGGATTTAAATGATTAGAGAGATGTGATCTTTCAAATTTAAATGGTTGTCCTTACTTGAACAGTTTTGCTGGGTTTTTTTGTTTGTTTGTTTGTTTTGTTGTTATTGTTTGGTTTTGTTGTTATAGGAGACTATATAACAATTTTGGCAAAATTCTGGTCTTAAGGTTTTAAAATTTGGCTAAACATTTGTTTCTAGACCTTCAGATTTATGTGTCAGTCACTGCATCAGTACCAGATTAGTTGGCCGTTTGCATTTTTAGATTCAGTTCCATTAAAGCATTCATTCACTGATTCTAATACTATTACATTGGTAATTCCTTCAAGTGATCTTCCTAGTTCATGAAATTCTAATTAGAATTCCAGCTGGTCTCCCATGGAACTTGGAGGTCTCCTGTCTCAACCTCATATACTAGGATCACAGGTGTACACTGCCATACCCAGTCTTTGTTTCTAATTGTATACCTAATATAAACTTAATTATGAGTTGTTTGCCTAAATTATATGAAGGCATCTTAAAGGATATTAAATATAAAGAAGAAACATTTTTTTTTAGATTATCATATAATCATGAGATTTTATTGACATAAAGAAATCTCAGGTGATAATATTTGTTTTGGCCTTTTGATGTAAGGGAGGCTGTAAATAGCCCAAACTACTCTAAACCTTTCTACATTCTTCAGCTCCTGATTCTTCTATGTTTATCTCCAATATGTTGGGATTACAAGTGTGTCTTACTAGGACCCATGTGATTTTGATATTAAGAACATGAAGGGGTGTTTCAGAGACATTGTATTTACAAAGTGATACATCATTAGAAAAATATGGCATCTTTGTGTCTTCTACTTCAAACAACATTTTGACCATCTTTGATTTTGCATCAGAGTCTCACTGCATAGCGTAGGCTGACTGCAAACTCTGTACTACTGAGATTATAGGTATGGAGTACCAGAGCTGGCTCTTCAGTGATTTGAGTTTACTGAATCAATATAGATACTATTAAGTAACAGTAAAACTGTTTTCTTCACTCTTTTTAGAGTTAATTAGATAGGTAGTGAATTTAATTCTGGTTGGATATATGCTAAAAAGATGCCTGTTAACAGAATGTAGGCATTAATTTCCTGACAGAAATTGCCAAAAAAAAAAAAAAGGCAAACAAAAAACCCCAAACAGAACAAACAAACAAAAAAAAAACCCTACACATTTGGAGCAGTCAGTATACTGCTGGGTTGAAGCTACTACTTATCATGATTTTGTTTGCCTTTTGCTTGCCAGGTTTTACACACGCTGGAAAGACTGGGAATCGTGGTATTCCCAGAGCTTTGGTTTACATTTTTCACTGAGGGAAGAACAATGGCAAGAAGACTGGGCATTTATACTCTCTCTAGCTAGTCAGGTAAGGCTGCATCAAGCTTTGTGGGGTTTGTTTTTGTTTGTTTGAGAGAGGGGTAATCCACATACTCTTGAGTTCCTCAGGCCGATCAGACCATGCTAAAAGCAACTACCTTGCTAGCAGTCATCTTAGGTTCTAACAAACAGTAGTCAATACCTTTCAGTGTAGAACTTGTTTCATAAGTAAGGCCAACAGCCATGAAAAACAAGTTCTCATTCTTCTCAACCTTCATCAGACAGGTTATGCCATTTTTACCTCCACTAGCTCCAGTTGTTGGGTTCAAGTTCACACTCACTGTCAGGCTTGGTGTTAGAAATTGACATTCTTTAGATTGCTCCCTCATGACTGTATTCATGTGGTTATAGGTTAAGAGAAAAAAGGAAGCACAGTCTACCTTACTTTGAACAGATGACCATTTGCTCAACCAGGTTCTTTGAACCCTGATACAGGAAGTTCCTTTTGTTTGGGCACAATTGTGGTTAAATTGTGCATACCGCATGGCCATGTGATTAGAGTGGCTATAGTTGGTGGGTGGACTCCATCTGGTTAATATTGCCTTTTAGCTTTGTACACAGTAAAGCTGTCATCAGAACTTTATAGGTAGGACTTTCATAGTAAAATGTCACTTTATGAAGTGTTGCTTGCTATCTGAACCTGATTCCTGAAATTGCTAGGATTGCTAAGATTGGATAGCAAGGGATATTTCAAAATCACTGTATCTGTTCTGCTCATGAGCTTGGATAATGAACACAGTACTTACAGACACCAGAGATTTCTATTATAATACCACTGGACTTTGCCATTCAACAAGTCAGTGTCTTTAATTAGACAAGGCTTTCTTCTTAGAAAAAGAAGGAATTGAAAGAGTACACTGAAGATAGTATTATTTTTTTACACAGAAGTTTTTGAGACTGATAATGTTTCTAAGAAAAATTGTCTTTTCTTTTTGTGTGTGTACAGCCTGGAGCAAGTTTGGAACAGACACACATTTTTGTACTTGCACATATTCTTAGACGACCAATTATAGTTTATGGAGTAAAATATTATAAGAGTTTCCGGGGAGAAACTTTAGGATATACTCGGTTTCAAGGTAAGCCATAACTCAAGAACACCCTGGTAGTCTTGTTTACTATGATTATATAGCTGTGGCTTCAAAAGAAAAAAAAATTATGGGAAGAAGGGTCAGGGCAGCTTCTGTATCTTAAGAGGTAGAACAGTGGGTGTGGGGCTTGGGTGGCTGGATAGGCACTTGCTCCTCATGCTCTTTGTTTTTTCCAGGAGTTTATCTGCCTTTGCTGTGGGAACAGAGTTTTTGTTGGAAAAGTCCAATTGCTCTGGGCTATACAAGGGGCCACTTCTCTGCTTTGGTTGCCATGGAGAATGATGGGTATGGCAACCGAGGTGCTGGTGCTAATCTGAACACTGATGATGATGTCACCATCACATTTTTGCCTCTGGTTGACAGTGAAAGGAAGCTCCTCCATGTGCACTTCCTTTCTGCTCAGGAGGTAAGTAGCATGTTGTCCTGTTAACCTGCCTGTTACCTGAGGCAGTGGCCTTATATTAGTAACCAACCTCCTGCCTTCCAGAAGTGATGACATCTGTAGTGCTAAGATAGAAACTCCTTTTTTCTGTAAGCACTAGAGTGTTACGACTTGTGGCTTAAATAGAGAGGTATTATTAGTCTTGACAGATAGTTCTAAGATTTTTTGAGACAGTTTTTCCCCCCTAGTAGATGAGGCTGGCCTTGAATCAGAGTAGACCAGCCAGAGAGGTATTGAGGATGTATAAAAGAATACCCAGAAAGCCTATGTTCTAGAAAATTATTGGCTATTTATTATGTATTCTAGTAATTCCCACAAAACACAAGCACAGGATCAAGGAAAAGAATTTATAGGCCATAACTTGTACAATTCAGCCCAAATGTAGTTTTTACCTAGTGAACTTACCTTGTCATGTCTGAAACTGATACCCTTCTTGGTATTTTTTCTGATGGCATGTCAAATAAATTACCTTGTAGGGTATTCTCTTAGACCCTTTTGTGAAGAAGGCTGTTTCCTCATTTAATTTCAACCACAAAGACCTAGGTTTTAATGATAAGACTCAAGAAAGGTTGGAGTGTGGAAACAGTTGTTTGCTTTTGCATTATCACAAGAGCTGCCGGTTATTCCTACCAAGTGTCTGACATACTGTGTTACTTTGCCTTTTCCTTGTGTTCCTCTAAAAGCTAGGTAATGAGGAGCAGCAAGAGAAACTGCTCAGAGAGTGGCTGGACTGCTGTGTGACTGAAGGGGGCATTCTGGTGGCCATGCAGAAAAGCTCTCGGCGGAGAAACCACCCCTTAGTCACACAAATGGTAGAAAAATGGCTTGACCGCTACAGACAGATCCGACCTTGTACATCCCTGTCTGATGGAGAGGAAGATGAGGATGATGAGGATGAATGAAAACACCTAAGGAAAAAAAAGACCAAGGCATCAGGTCTGGGATGGCCCCAAAGTTAGTGTGGTATCCTAAGCAGAATATGCAGCATGGAGCGAGCCATACCCTGCCGGATCTGCTCCCAAGTTATCTTTCTGTTTCACACTCACCGGAGAGAATTGAGTGCATCTGCATGAGGAGATGGAGAACTTTGGTTGAACTACAGTTTGTAAAAAAGAAAAAGGAAAAAAAAAAAAAAAGAAAAAAAAAAAAGAAAAGAAAAAAGAAAAAAATAACCTAATTTTATTGACAGAACTTTTTTTCTTTCACATTGTAAATGTGTCTATGAATGTAACGCATGTGGTTGTTTAAGAAGTTGTGTACTACGAAAAGTGCACCAGCATCTTCATGTTACGCAGACCATTTCCCAGCATGGGCACTCACAAAAAGCACATAGCAGACAAACCATTGAGATACATACTCTCATTAGCACCTGACATTCTGCTCCCACCGTACAAGACCCATTTCCCATTGTTTCAGAGATTTGGAAACTTTGTACAAATTATCCACGGCAAGATAAAAATAAACAAGCCTTTATTTTATTAATAATTTAGTTCCTGTTGTGCCCAATAAAATAAAAAATCAAACCCTTAGGAACAAACTGCAAGAAAAACCTAGCAAGTTTTTGGAGTGGACTTAACATAAACATTGTCTCTTGTTTTTGAAGAGGGTTTTTAGTTTCTGTTGTTTTCAAGTTTTCTGATTTGCCCTTTTCCTTATTTAGATATTTATTTGTTTGGAAGAGTGCCCTGTAAAGGGGGTTCTTACTCGACTCTGGGTAAGTGCATTTGTGTGCTTACATCCTGGATGGATCGATGGAAAGGGCGCAGGCTCACTCATTGGGTGGGTTATGTGACAGTCACTTGGACTCAACCTGTTCTGTTCCCAGGCCATGCAGACAGTCTTCAGATTCTTCCTGTCTTTGTCACCTCTGCTCTAAGCAGATCCTGTATTAAGGGCATGCCTTTGCTTAGGCTGATTGGGAATACAGTTCAGTACAGAATAAAGATTTTAAAAATGCAGTAAGGTGGTCAATGCATTGTATGATCAGTTTCTGTGTAGTCTGAGAGTTTTTGCATGTTGGTTAGTTATAGCCATTATTTAAAGTTAAAACTATACTTTTAGAAAAAAAATTTATGGAGTGTATTTATTGACCACTTCAGGCATATGTTAGTACTGGGTGAACATTTCTGACCTCCTCAGGCACATAACATGTAGTGTCCTGATAAGCACTTAGACTGACGTGGCAAGCAGTTGGAAAGTAGCAAATACACACATTTCCTTTTTTCCCCCCCTTTAATGAGAAGGCTGTGAAACCTTTAAATCTTGTTTTTCTGATGAGATGGTATTGAAGTGTATACAACTTTTAAGTTTGCTGGAATACTAAAAAGAAAAAATACCTTTGAGCTGTTATGTCTTTAGTTCTCTCTTGTGAACACTTAGTAAAAAGGTGTTCCCAGGATGAAAGATCATTCATTTATGCTGCATGCTAAAACCAGAAAGTAATTTTCACAGTAGGTGACGCCATATAAATGAATTGTGGTAACAATACTGGTAAATGTTACTGTTCCAGTAGTTAAATGTTTTTCTACAAATTGACTATTTCGTTTTCATTTTGATCAGCGAATGATAACCAAGTCAATAGAAGGCTGTCATTCTAAGTACTTAGCATCCATAGCATCTAGAATAGCTGATCTCCATGTGTAGAACTGAGTTTTTAGGAGGCAGAAAAGCCTCCTAAAAAGGTGGCAGTTAGCCACCTTCCTCCCAAATAAGCCACAAAGAGCTAAGAGGTAAAAACTGGTTTCTGGGTGCACCTGCATTGTACCTAAACCTTGTGGTACAGTCAGGCTCAGGACTGAGTCTTGTTCTGCATATTGTAGTTTCTTGAGTGTCTTTTCCCAAGTTACCTCTGTATTTATTTATCTATTTATCTATTTATTTATTTATGACCAGTGATCCTGACCACATATAAATTGATAGGTACCTATTCTTCCCTGTGGGAAAGAATTAAAGAAGGCTCCTTTTCTTGGACTCTTAAGGAATGGGGCTTTTGTTAGTTTCTATAGCAGACTGCTGGGTATGAAAAGGCCAACACTTGGGGAAATCAGTGCTATGTTAAGCTCTTGAACTAAACCAACAGCCATAATTATTGTCCCAAGAAAGTGTAATGCCGTCCTTTGTCAAAGATGATTTATACATGGCTGGGTGGCAGGTGTAGGTATCTTTAGATGGACTGGACAGTAATACTTCTATAACTACATGGACTTTATGGGTCTTTTTCTAGGGTGAAACCAGTACTTTGTTTTTATCCTGATGTTGTTCTTTGGAGTCAGTTTATATATAATCATTTCTAAAGGACTGTTTGAGCAACCACAATCTAATTAAACAAAACCTAGGCACACCCTGGATTCAGATCTGACTTTCTGTTTCTGACCATTAGGTTTTCTACACTAGACACAGCAAATGGTAAGTCAAATACTGGCTGGTAGACGGTTGGGCCTCTTTGTTAGTCACTGACAAGGTCTGTGAGCTCATTTTATAGGGCAGTTAAGGTGGAGCACCCTCCTACAAAGAAGGCAGCCAGGCAGGCTTACACTGTAAGACACTTCATTTTCTCTTGAACCTTGGAATTGAGTTTTAAAACCATTGAATGCTACTTTAGAAGGTAAGTACAAGCGGAAGTCTGTGGTCGCTTTGTAAGTATTAGCTTAGGTTATTTTCCCTTCCCCTCTTCCCCCAAACAAAAAGTTCACATCCTACATTTGGGCATATTAAAATCAAAATTCTAAAAGTTAACCAGTTTTGTTTCTGGAATTGACTTCACTCCAAAGCACTGACTCATCTTCAGGATAGCCTGCCTAATTTGGACTTCTGTGAGATCAGACACTGTCACCACAAGAGTTGGAAACTGGCTGACTGACAGTGTGATGACATCTCAAGAGCTAGCTTTTACATAGGTGAGATGTACTTAAATGTCAGGACTTAAAAGAAATTTTCATTACTTTTTATTGAAAACTGCACTGAATGCTAAAATGTTCACCTTTACAATAAACAAATACAGTAACGATAACTCACACTAAAACAAAACATCTGATAGCCATTATTTTTCTGTTTGGGACAGTTTAAAGTTTTTCTTGTGTCACAAAAACAGGAATGTACCTATACAAAGGCTCAAAATAGGCCATCTTTAAAAACAAAAAGGCAATGATTCACAAAAGACTATGAGTAGAACATGTAACTAGCTGATACAAATCTAATAGGATTTGTTAAAATCAGTCACATCTAATAGCACATCTGAAGTGTTCTTGTATAAAATATCACGTGAAGAAAAGAATTTATCAATGTCTAAAAAAGTGGGTTTGTTCATAGACAATCTGACAAGTTACCATAAAAAGTGTTTCCTGAGACATAAGGAAATGCAACATTATTCTTCTTGAACCCTTCTTGTCCAAGACTTTCCACTCAATAAAATAGCTGAGGATCTGAAACTGAGAAAATATATTTGAGTACAAACAGCTTGTGAAACTTAATACTTTTTTCTTTTGTTCTTTTCCTTTTTTTGTTTTTTTGTTTTTTGTTTGTTTTGTTTTTGTATCAGAAGGTTTTACTGAACTCAGAACCGACTTTGCTGCTCAGATGTGAAACCTTCTGTATAGGAGCTTTTACTTCTTCAATCCTGTGGCGGAGATGTCTACACAGGCAAACAGTGTCCTCCCCATCTTGTCTTAATTTTAATCTTCCTATCAGCAAATGAGGCACCAGCACTGGAGACCAAAGGGACTAGTCTTGATGGGGATTTCCTCTCAACTTTTTATTGGTATTCGGAGCTCTTGATGCAACACTCTAGAGCAAGCTGTGTAGGACCCTGCTGTGCCCAGGGGATTGATAAAGGAAAAGCTCTATTTATTCTTTGTGATTTGATGCACAGATGAAAAACTTAACACACAATAACAGAAGTTGGTCGTTAATAATCACGTCCTAGTCTTTCCACACCTCTGGAAGCAGATAACATCTTCAGTTTTCTAGCTTTTGTAGCTTTAACACTGCAGTATCAGTGATGTCCAGGATCAGTTTAAAAGACCATCAAATTCATCCATTTTCTACGGTCTCTTGGTCCCAAGTTTATCTGAATGATTACCTTCAGGCATTCTCTGCTATTGCTCGTTGGGGTGCTCTCGATTGTCCCCATGTTTTGAGGGCTGGTTGGGGGAAGGAGCTTGGGAAGGGTGTGCCACTGTGGGGAGGTTGTGAGTCACAGGGATGCCTCCAGGGATGATCCCTTCCATAGCTGGAGGAAGCCCTCCTGGAGCCACACCTACAATGCCTGGTGGATACCTAAGGAACACACAAAAACAAGGCCTTTAAGTTCAGGCTAGATTAGTTGGCCTTTTCCCACTTTTCATCAGACAGTACACAAAGGTTTGTTATCCTTAATCCCAAAGCACACTATACTAGTTAAGCTCAAGTTTGCCTTTGGAAAAATAATCAGTCAGGTAAGATGACTTTGTGATGTCCCTGCTTATTTCACAAAGTAATTGATGTGGCTATTCAGCTTGTTTCTTCCTAAATTTTCATGTTCAAATCTTAAAATACTAGGAGATGGATGCACTCCCAAGGTCCGCTACAGGATGTCGTCATGTCCTGGGACTTTTGCTTCCAGAACTGAGGAATGGGCTTGTGGCTTATTAGCCTCTTAAGTCACTACTGTGATGGCTGAACTCACTAGGGAAACAGTGAATCCTCTAGGCTGGTTAGTCCTATGTACCCAGAAGATGACTGGTTATTGGTCTTGTGCCTTTGTATATGGAGACATTCATTAGGTACTGTGTGTATGAGCTGCCTACAGGGCATCTGGTTCTTAGACAAGATGTGACTTAACATAGTATGAGAGTTAGAGAGTTACCAAACCCTGTGTAACAACTGAGGTAGCAAGGATGTTATCTCACACTGTGGAAGCCAACCCGACCCCAGCAGGATTCCAAGCTCTGACCCCTTGGAGCCCCATGGAATGTTCTAGAGGGCCAAAGAGATTTAAGAGTGGGGCTTTTAGGGTGGATACTAACATGAATGAACAGGAGTGTGATGATGTAATGTGCACAAGTATGTCTGAGGGCACAGAAGATAAGACTGGCCCTGGCCTAGTGCTCACCAGAACTCAAGGTCACCTACTATTCAAGGGGGGGGAGGGGGTCATGAGGGTTTCCATGAGTTTGAGGCTAACTTGGACTACAGTGTGACTATGTCATAAAGAGAACCAAAGAATCTCAAATAACAAAGATGAGACTGGGTAGAATATAAGAGCCATGTGATCCAGAAGCAAATACACAGCTTTTTTTTCCCAGAGCTTTCACATATAAAGTAAACCCAGTCTCATCCTAACTTTTTCAAGCACCAGGACTAGAATTCAGAGAGCCAAAGGATACCTTTCTAAAAGGTGGCTTCTTTATAAGCAGTGGAATTGATTAATTTCCCTAGAAGCCAGCAATGATGGAAGTCAATCATGACAAACCCTACAAATGACACTACTGCTTCCTTTAAGTGTTTCTTCTTGACAGAAGAGTCAAACCAGAAAATGCTCATCTCATGTAAGAGGAGGCAGAGTCTGCAGTGGCCTTCCTTGGAGGTCGTTTTACCTACGTTACCACCTTAAACTAACTTAAGGTGACTGCTATGAAGCCCTTCTTGTCCCCATCTCCTACATTCTGCACAGAATTTGCTGGGCTGCTCATGGGGCTATATACACATATAAAGGAAGTACGTCAGTTTGAAGCCAGTTTGAGTATACACTGTCTCAAAAGTCAAACCAACCTGAACAGCTCCTCACCCTAACACCTTGGAAAAGTGATTTACCCAGGGGATTTTAGGCATTGAAAATATAATACAAAAGACGTCAAAATGGCTGATTCTCTTTTAAGGGCTAAGGTTATATCAACTACCCAGGTCTGGGTTTTTCTTGCCTCCTTTCCTAACATGATGCTGTCAGGCCCAGATAACTTCAGTTCTTCTCACCTGTATGTGGCACCATTGAGCTCGGGGTGAATTGCTTGCTGGTCAATGACTGACCAAGGACCTGAAGTCACAAAGAATTCTTTGTTGACACAGTTTCGTAAGCTTTCCGGGATGCGACCTAAAGGAAGAGGGTTGTAATTAATTAATCATACTCATTATTTTTGAAGTATTTACATTTGCTTAGTGTGTGTGTACACCATGGCACATGCCTGGAAGTCAGGACACCTCCTCTATATGGGTTCCTGTGATTGAACTTAGGTTGGGAAGCAGATTCCTTTAGCAGCTTGAGCCAAATGTTTATTTTTAAGGTCACAGAACTTTCCTACTATAATTAGTGGCTTCAGCCTGTGCCACTAAGAAAGTGGTCTTCTTGCCTGTCTTCAGCTACCCTCTCTCTGTTATTGGAATATAGGATTCCTCCTTGAAACCTAGTTCAGAGTTCATATAAACCCAAATACAAAAAGCAACATGTTGAATATTGGGGGCTCACCTGTGATTGCTCGGCGGATCTCAGTGGCTGCTGCTTCCCTCATCTCTAGGGATGCTTGTTCACTGTACCAGGCTGTGTGCGGTGTGCAGATGAGATTTGGCGCATCCTTCAATGGGCCCTGAGCAAAGCTGGTTGGATGGAAAGTATTCATTAAAATTGGGATAAGTTAAATACAATTACTACCAATATAGGAGGCCTTGAGGCCCTGTGAGACACTAGCTGTGTGTTAGCAGAGAACAGGGAAGCCCTGTATCAGGTTTCATTAGGGTTGGGTACTGGGGAACAAGTGACCACAACTATAGCAACAGGTATGCCAGAGAGCAAAAAAGCCAGTCAAGAGATCCCTTCAGCCAGAATGAATACTCCAAGGTCTACTCAGAAAGAAACCACCATCTTGCTTTTTTGTCTCTGCCCTCTCTAATGTCCTTTGGGGATCTTATCACAGTACTGCAGAGTAGAGCAAAACAGTGACTATTAAGCATCATATGCAGAATTTCCTAGTCAGGAACTTGTGTTAGAAGGTTCTTCAAGCTGGGCAGTAGTGGCGCACGCCTTTGATCCAAGCACTTGGGAGGCAGAGGCAGGCAGATTTCTGAGTTCGAGGCTAGCCTGGTCTAGAGTTTGTTCTAGGACAGCCAGGGCTACACAGAGAAACCCTGCCTCAAAAAACCAAAAAGAAAGTTCTTCAGATTCCAAGTGTCAGATCAGATGTGGAATTAGTCCCCCCACCCCCACCCCGTCCCAGTAGGCAGCTAGAAGCATACCCAGCAACACACATACCTGAAGGGCTCAGACTCATGCACATCCAGAGCAGCTCCTCGTATCCTGCCTTCTTTGAGGGCCTGAGCTAAGGCTTTCTCATCTACCAGGCCACCTCGGGCTGCATTCACAAGGAATGCCCCTTGCCTCATCTGCAGAAGGAAAGAGAAGCTGGCTATATCTCATGGTAGAGGCGGGAGGAATCTCTGGAAGAGAAGCTTACAAGACAAAGTTGGGCAAGCTAGGAGCTCTGTGGGTCTGGTGTTTCTCCACTATAGGCAGCACTTCGGGGGAAGAGGTTGGGAAGTCTTGATCATTATTAAAGTAGGTCAGGAGTATTTTCCTTCTTGACAGGACCACAAGGTACAGAAGGTTGTAGCTGTGCTAGTCAAGTCACTTGCTTGTCTGCCTGAACAGATGGAAGCCAGCTGGGTCCTAACCCCTATTACTGATTTGACTCAGGGACACTTCCCTGCAGTCTGCTGTGCCCATGGCAGTTGCTGTTAAACTGCAGTGAAGCGAAGTCTGAGCACATTTGCTTTCAAATTACCTGTTTGATAGTGAAGTCATTGATGAGGTGGTGGTTGTGCTCATTCAGATTGCAGTGCAAGGAGACACAGTCACTCTGATACAGCAAGTCCTGCAGGGTGTAGACCCTTTGAACGCCTAGAGACCGCTCTATCCCATCCTGTAAGTAGGGGTCATAAAATATGACACTGAATCCAAAGGCCTTGGCTCGAACAGCAACTGCCTGCCCTGTGCGACCTGTGCAGAGAGAGAATGTCCAGGTAAGTAAGGCCTGCAGATCTTGTGTGCTGTCCCCTTTACCCCATGATAGACCAGAGATGATCATCTTTGCTGGGAAGGGCTACTATGTTACCATGCCAAAGTAGAATGTGTCCCCCCAGACTGTGATGATGTTTCTATCAGCCACAGGCTTTTTAAAAAACAAAACAAAACAAAAACAACTTTATGTTATATGTCTGAGGTCTGTGTATGTAACATGCAGGTACCCAGAGACCAGAGGAGGGAAATCTGTGGTGGCAAGTCTTATGTCAACTTGACACAAACTAGAGTTATCTGAAGGGAGATAATCTCAATTGAGAAAATGTCTCCCCAGAGCTGGCGTTACAGAGAGTTGTAAACTGCCCAGCATGGATGCTAGGAACCAAACTTGGACCCTCTGAGGGAACAGCACCTCCAGCCCTAAATAATTATTTATCATGGACACTTTCAAAACAATACCCAGTTAGAATATAATGGATGTCACATGTCCTTTCCTCAGCTCCAGACATCACCAATATGCTTCCCTGTCCTGTCCTCTCATTTTTGTTTGTGTGGCAGGTTTAAGTGTCACTGTCATTCCTTGTTGCTCTCAGTACATGAACATCAATGTTTCTACCCTGACCTCTGTTGGACTTGCCTCTCAGAGGGTTATGATGGTCAAAGCACCATTGTCCCTACAGGTTGATAGATTCTGAAATGCAGTTTTAGCATGTAGTCTAGGATACTCCAGACCATATTGGATGTCAGATAGTGGGCCACAAAAGCGCTCTGAACTCCAGAATGGCCATCCATTGCTCAAAACCCACAGTTCCCCCCTTGACAGCACTTTCTATTTCACCAGTTTTTAGCTTGAAAACAATGGTTTGACTGGATTTCAAGTAGGCAGACTCCAAAGTACACCTTATTTAAAACCCAATTCAACAAAGGCATAGTGCTGCATGCCTTTAATTTCTAGCACTCTGGAAGCAGAGGCAGGTGGATCTCTGTGAGTTTGAGGCCAGACTGGTCTACAGAGTTAGTTCCAGGACAGTCAGAGCTAGCTACATAGTGAGAGACCCTGTCTCAAAAGACAACAGCAGAAACACACAACAATAACAAAACTGCCCAACAACAAGCCCCACCCCAAACAACAACAAGACAATTCAAATAGGTGAGCAGGTCCGTGTTGATGGCTCAGTGGGTAAAGTCCCAGCTGCCAGGTCTGACAATGAACCCACATGGTAGAAGCAGAACCAACTCTGCTTGCTCTCTGACCTCCAAGTGTACTCCGTGGCAGGTGTGCACCCACATACAGATTCACATAAAGTGTTTGTGAAGATGAGGACAGTTAGAAAGGAAGATGCATATTTTCCAACAGCCAGCAGCTGACAGTTAATCTGGTTGGTAGCACCCCGGCCCCCACCGTGAAGGACTAATAAGGTCACTATGACAGAGAGGGACAGCTGCAGTGTCGACGTCATCTCCCTTGGAAGACATAGCTGACCAGGAGCTGGACTAGCCACACTGCAGTGTGTGGCAAAGGAGCAAGCAAGATTGGACAGTGGAAGGTGGCAGGAAGTGTGACAGAGACAGGGACTCAGTGACATCCTTGAAACATGGGATTGAGGACCCCACCATGTGGTCCACGCCTTAGAGGATAATGATTCTTTCTCTTAACTGGGTGCTCAGCCTCCTGCACTGTGGCCTGAGACCTTTGTACCTCAGGAGGTGGCAGGAGCCCAGATTACCAATACAGATATAAACACCCCATAGAGACAGTGCCACTCTCAGTGAAGGTGTGTCTTAACGACTCACACCAGGTTTTCACTGCTTTCTACTCTGACCCAGAGAACTCTTGTCTAAAGCACTGTCAAAAATCATACTCCCTGTAGATGAAAACCTAAGGGCGCAGCTCTACTGGGGAGCCAGCAAATAGCCTTCTTCCTATCTGTCCACTATAGCTCTGGGGGTCATGGAGAGTCACAGCTGTGCAGAGAGCCAGGGAGACTGTAGCAGCCATGAATATAGAGGAGCTAGCAAGGGAGCTGAGGAGAGCTGACAGACAGCTCTCATGTGCTGGGGATACCTGAAGGCCCTAGAATGCAGACAGCTTCCCACCAGTTGGCTGGCTGCTCAGATCTGCCCACAGGCTCTACAGCCTCCCCAGAGACCATCCTAAGCCACAAGAAGGGCTTCCAAATCAGGATGAGCACTTTAGAGTCACAGGAAGCACCTGAGGATGCCAGCAGAGGGTGCTGCAGTGCTCACCCATGGTACCTGCATTTCTGAAGCCCTGTGGAACCTCACAGAGCTTTCCCCAGCATCTCATCACTTGAACTCAGATCCTGACTGCTCCAGAGGCCAGGGAGTCACGCCCTGAAGAAAGATGAGTGACCCTGGAGTCATCTAGCAAATTGTCCCTCTTTTCAAGCTGCCTCTCAGAAGCCAAGACCCTCAGCTAGCTTTGCGCTAAAGGTGATGCAAATTGAAAATGTTTTCTGGAAGCCAGAATTGAATTATTCCATGTGGATCTCATGCTGCCCTTGAGTCTCAAGAGGTAGCAAGCATGTATCCCTTGCTGCCACCTCTAGTTACAGACCCAGAAATGGAGGCAGTGAAACCAAATAATTCCCTTCTTGTTACCGAGTAGATGAGTGGTGGCAACCAGCTAGGAGGCCTATTCCAGCTCAAATGTGGGTAACAGCAACAGCACTGGTCTGCTTCCCATCACTGCTCAAACTTTCCTTAACCCCCCCCACCCCTCCCACCTCACTTGCTGATAATGCCAGGGCCTCTGCTCAACTATCTCCATGGCAACAACCAGGTCCAGAAAGATCATGCCTTGTCCCATTCTCACAAGAGATTTTTAAGACCGTGGCCTGGCATTACCCTCAGGCTTGAATCTTTAAGTGGCTTCATGTTACTGCTGTGGGGTACCATCTGCATTCAGCAGCTTTCTGGACCCATGGGCCCAGGTTGCTATTCAAGCACACAGCCAACCCATTACCCTCTGCCCCGGGGAGATTTACCAAGAATACCCCTTTCCAGTGACAGCAGAGGGTGCACTCCTGCTGTGTCCCTGTCCAGCAACATAGAAACATTCTTGTAGAACAGGCTCAGATCTTAGCGCTGAGCAAATTGACCTCTTACCTCCCCGCCCCCATTACACCAAACCCTTTTCAAGGGACACGCACCAAAGCCAATGAGGCCCAATGTTTCCCCTCGGATCCGAGCAGCTCCTGAGGCGACCTCTCGGATCTGTTCCACACTCTGTACCCGTGTGCCTTCTCGTAGGGCCTGGTACAGCCATGTGTTCCGACGATATAGATTGAGGATGTGGCAGACTGTCGAATCTGCTGTCTCCTCCACTGCAGCCGATGGGATGTTGCACACAGCGATCCCTGAAAGGGCAATGGCCAAGCACAAGCTGAGTGAAGACCTAGGATCCCCAAGCACCCTGCTTAGAAATGGAGGAGAGCCACTCCAGTGTCGAGGGGTGGTCAAGCATTCAGCAGACTCTGTTTCTGAAGCTCAGCAGTCCTCACCACTGTATCCAAATCCTACAAGGCCTTTAGTCTTAGCTCACTGCCAGACCAACTCCCCCTTTTCCATTGCTGATATGAAGCCCAAAGGAGCTCTGGAGCAGGCAAAAGCCAGTGGGTTCTTTGGCCTCAGCTCTGCTCTAGCAGGTCTCAAAGAGTGGAGGGCCAGAATCCCAGACCTTTTCCAGAGCTGCAACAGTCATGGAGACTGCTTGAATCTTTTTTGTTTGTTTGTTTGTTTTGAGACAGAGTTTCTCTGTTAGTCCTGGCTGTCCTGGAACTCACTCTGTAGACCAGGCTGGCCTCGAACTCAGAAATCCGCCTGCCTCTGCCTCCCACGTCCTGGGATTAAAGGTGTGCGCCACCTCCGCCAGGCTGACTGCTTGAATTTTATGCATTCTAATGCAAACATCAGACGACTGTCCACTCACTAATCGCGGCTTGCAAACATAGTTCAAGCCAAGCATGGGCAATAACCCCAACTCTGAAGGCCAGAGGCAGGAGGATCTTGATTTTAAAGCTATCCACATTCCTAAAGCTCATGGTTTGTCTGATTCTATAGAAACCAGGAGGCCACAGGGGAACTGGTTAATGAGCCTTAGGCCTGAGGGCACCTGAGGTGGATCTCCCACTCCTCGGAGAAGTACCCTAAGTCCCGAGGAGGTTTCTGGACAGTCTTCCCTTCTTGGGCAAAGGGTAGTTTGAGGAAATGGGTAGCTTTCCCCGCCACTCTTCAAGGCGAGGTCTAGATGTCTTTTGGGGGCACCTAGTAAATAGGAGAAAGCTGAGGCTGATGAGAATGTGGTGCCCTAAGCATGCTCACATATGACCTGGACCTACCAGACAAGTAGCTTTCTAAGCAGTGGCACAGGCATGTGGTTATCCTGCTGCTCAGGACAAACGGCTCCCTACTGACCTACAGATGGCATCTGCGCAGCAAGATGCAGCTACCTTCAAGTTGGCCTTAGGTTCTGTTAGTTTTAAGACTGGGGACTAGAATTGAAATCATAGACAGGAAGGAAACAGACAGTTCCCTAATGCTCCTTGGCAGCTGTGGCATGTCTCATCCTGCTACTATTGCTGCGCTGGGTCCAGGGCTCGTTGAGTGACTCCCACAGAAGAACAGACAGCTCAGAGTGGAACAAGGCACCATGAGCAGGTCATCCTGGCTGCCTGGCTGCAGGGGACATCTCTGGACCACAGAGAGCTTGATGATGGGCGCTTCTGCTCTTATGAGGTGAGGGGCAGTAATCAGAGTAGCAGAGGGGTCTCGAGCATGTGGAATAACTGAGCACAGATCTCAGGCATGGTCAAGCACTGCTGTGATTAGACTGGAAGGGCAGAAGCACACGCAAGAAACCTTGGGCACTAAGGGCAATCTTCAGTCCTCTGAGGAAAAGCCCAGTGGAAGGTGAGTCAGATCGTGCTGTGAGCCCAGTCGTAGCTCAGTGCTGTCCTCAGCTGGCCAATGACAGCCAGTGCTGCAGGTCCCCCTGTGATAAAGGTATGGTGAGACTGGGACATACAGAGGGAGAGCAGGGAAGGATGTCTGCTCAACCCAACCCACAAGGCACTCATGGAGCCTCTTGGCTCCAGTATCCATGTGGAGAGGTGGGGCCTACATCTGGAAGCGAGTATAGTTATAAATGGGCATTAATAACCGAACAAGAGGAGGAACCATCTTGACAGAAATTGTTAGTTGCTCATTGGAGGTGGGTGTTCTGTAGGCACATCAAAGAGTTCCATGGACATGCTTTCCCTCAGGGTAATCTTCAAGTGTCAGATGGTTCAAATGTCCACAGAGAAAGGCCATTGTTACATGAGGCTACGAAGGAGCCACCATTAAATGGCTCCAAATAGCTAAACAGCTTGTTGAGGACTGACCAAGGGTGTTTCTCTACCTGTGTTATGCAGGCTCTCTGCAAGGCTAGAGTTAGGAGTGGATTTCTGAGCCTGTCTTGCCATTAAGTGATGCCTCTAGTACACAGATGGTGGGCTGCACGTACAGTTACAGAAGGCTCCACGCAGATGCTGGTAAATTACTTGCTAGGTCCACTGTAAAGTACACTGCTTCTGGAACCCCCTTCCGGAAACTGGGCATACCTGCCATTCCCTGCCTTACTAATCCAAAGGGTCCGCAGGCTGACTAACAAATGCAGAGATAAAGGACACTATTGGAGGGAAGTTAGTTCACTTGGTGTCTCTCACTATCCCCCACCTCCTGAGTAGATGTCTTCTGAGCAGCCAGCTACTGCCCAGTCACTGTGAACCAGCAGAGTGATGGTATTAACGTTCACATTCAGTCCCTGTCTGTAACTGGACTCTTTCCAGCTGGAGAAGAAAAGAGGGGCTGACCATGGGCAGGACCTACCCGTGCAAGAGGAGGGGTGATGAGCTAGGGAGCCGTGTCTCCCGCCACCGTCCCAACTCAGCTCTATTCCTGACAAGATGCCTGTTTTTAAACATAAGCATACTTGATTGTGCCACAGAAATGACACCTTTTTCTATTTTGGGAGACAGGGTCTCACTATGTAGCTAAGGCTAGCTTTGAACTTGCGATGCAGATCAGGCTGGTCTCAAACTCAGATCTGCCAGCCTCTGCCTCCCTCATGCTGGGATTAAAGGTGTGTGCCACCACATGGGGAACTGTCACTGTTAAACGTCTGTTTGTGGCCTCACATCAAAGAAGAACTCAGAGAAGCTGTAACTGGAAATGAATGTGGCTGGCTGGGCTGGGACAGAGGAAGACACCATTCCCCAGGACTTGGGTAGAAAGCCTGGAACTGAGTACAGCTGCTCCTCCTTTACCTGAGAGGTCTTCCCCTGTGAGGCTGTGCCACGAATGTACTGTGGACACAAGCTGGTGCTGCCAAGGTACAGCTTTCTTTGCCCTGTTCTTACCTTAGGGTTCAGGTACATAAAAACAGCTTCCCTAAATGCAAAGAGACTGAAAACAAAAACAAGGGCCCACCTCTCTCAAAGCTGTGGGCTCAGACTGTGCCCAGGAGTTGGATCGAGGCTGCCTCAGCCACAAGCATGGAAGGCATCTCCCTGTGCTATGGACACACCAGTCAGGTCTAGATTCAGGCCTAGTGGAGAGATGAGTGTGTGAGGCATTACAGACACCTGGCTTTCCTGTGCTAGGAGTGACAGGAGACTTTGGGGTGAAGCAGAAGCAGGTGGCAGGCCCAAGCGCATGCTATGGATGGCCAGGCTGCTGTGGCCTCCATCAAGTCTTTGGTTTCCAGCCATTCTGAGGCATCTCTTATGAGCCTCATGAATAAGGGGTGGCACACTTCAGGCACAAACCAAATACTGGGAATCTGAGGCCACTCCAAATGTGCCGCTAAGCCCAGACTCAGCATCTTGGGCCTGTGCTGACAGTTACACCAAGACTCATGGAGGTGAACAGTGAGTCCCCTGTGCCATTCAGGTACTCCTCCCTTCCTGTTTGGCTTTCTGCCTGTCATTCTATCTCTGGGAAGCCCTCTGGACATGGGTGCCAGGCAATGGTCTGCTTGTTTTGGTGTGTTGACTGGGCCTTTTGGGGAGGACAAGTCTACTGCTTACCTTCCAGTCCCTAAGCTTTCTGGGAGTACTAAGGCAGGGGTGAAGCTACAGTTACAGAAGCAAGGGCGAATAAGACTCCCTCAAGAATCAACCTCCAGGACAACAGCCCTGAATCCTGCCTTCTGCTCATTCTCCAGTCCACGAAGCATGGCTTCTGGGAATCCGGCAAAACTCTCTGACTCACCGAGCTCACCGGCAGCCTTGATGTCCACGTTGTCGTAGCCACTACCGATTCGAACTATCACTCTCAGGGCCTTGAACTTCTCCAGGTCTTCCCTGGTGAGGGTGATAGTGTGGTACATCATGGCACCCACAGCCTCATTCAACACCTGTCAGGGACATGAGTCACAGGTCAGAGGCCCCGGGGACCGATGGAGATTTGGTTAGCAGGATTATGGGATGGAGACATGGCTGGATGGTGCCTTGATGGGCAAGTACTTGAGGGTGGCAGAGTGGCCTAAGGATATCAGGAGGAATGCCGTCTCATACATGGACACCTGTGTATAACTGTGTTTACTGACATCCACTGGCCTGGAGGGACCCAGGTAAGGTAGGGCGTAACCCACCTTCTCATGGATTTCCTGAGTGGACTGTGCATCGCAGAAGGCCACAGTGGCCAGGTCCTTCAGGATAGGCATTTCCACAGTGCAGTCTCTGCCATCCAGCAGTGCCACTAGGGGGCGCGGGTGCAGGGGGCCGTTCATGATTTGGGGTCGGATACCTGTAAGGAGAGAGGAAAAGTGAGGTGAGTACATCGTGCGAAGGGGCTTGAGGAGACACCCTGACCAATGCCAAGGTAAGCAGAGAACACAAGCCTCGTGGCATGAGCTGTGATGTCCAAGGCAGGACGGGACACAGCCTTACCAGTTAATAATGGTAGTGCTCCTAGATCACAGATTTAATGACTGTAGGTTACCTGCAGGGTTCTGGCACTATGTCACTTCTCTCTAAGACTGGGAACAGATACATAGACACACTTCGCATGTGTGCACGGACAAATAATGAATAGGAGGACATTTCTGTAGCTCACTTGAATTGTTCCATAAAGTAAAACTCTGGGCTAGGGAGATGGCTCAGCAGGTAAAGGCACTTGCCACCAAGCCTGATGACCCCAGTTTGGCCCCCACAGTGTACAAGGAGAACTGACTCTCTAAGTTGTCTTAGGATTTCCATGTGTGAATGAACACACAAATACAACCCAGGTCCCGGTTAAAAGTAAACAAAGAGGCAGCATGGAGCCTTCAGATATCCAGGTATAGTCTGATACCTCCAAGTCAAACCTAAGACCCCAAGACTGCGACCACACAACAGGGTCATTCACCTTTTTAGGGCATAAGCCTGCTGTCATGCCTCCCCATGTGCACTGGTTCTCCAAATAAACAAGAAACAGGCCAGCATAAAGTCACACAGAGGAAGCTTGCACAGGTACCTTTGTTCTGAAAGAACTTTCCAGAGAACTCCTAGGGCAAGCAGGCAGCCCTAGCCTATCACCCTGTGAAGTGGAGACAGGCAGGGCCATTCTGGACATGGGATAGGGTGGCCCTAGTCTGTACTCCCTATGGTACTCAAGTCTTCCAGGATGCAGCTCAGCCCAGGCACCTTCCCCTTCAATTGTCTACACAGCAGACTGGGGATACCCACAACACAGCTGCACCTGATCAACATCACTGCACCTGGGATCCCCTGCCCAGTGGGTTCCTGACTCTGTTTTTCCCTGCCTCTCCTTGACTGGAGTCTTCACAACCTCCTGCTCTGGACCCAGATTTGGGGACACTGTACCAGCCAGCTGTTCCCTTGTCAAGGAGATTAAGTGTGATGGACTAAAATTGAAACAGGGCAGCCTTCAGATATCCAGATAAAGTCTCACAGTAGCCTAACAGCCACACCATGTACAGGGAGATCTGTGGCCAGGGCTGTTGCCTCTCTCCCCTCTTGCAGAGGCTCCAAGCTGGGCTGTCTCCTTCCTCCTCTCAGAGGCTGCCCAAGGTATGGGAGAACATGGCTGTCCCTAGGTTAAGTGTTCCCTCAGATCCACAGGCTGTTCTAGAAGCCATATGGCCTTTATGTGACCATTAAGGTACCCAAAGCAGGAGCCTTTTGCAAGAGCAAGCTCACCTTCAGGCCTCTGCCTCTTTGCTAAGGGGCATTTTCTTGACTAATGATTGATGTGGAGTTCACTGTGGGCTGTATCACCACTTGGGCTGGTGGTCCTGGATACAGGCTTAACTAACCACGGGAGCAAGCCTGTAAGCAGCATTCCCTCATGGCTTTTGCTTCAGTTCCTGCCCTGCTTTCACTCAGCAATGGATTGTGACCTGGCAGCTGTAAGCTGGAATAAACCCTCTCCTCCCCAAGTTGTTTTTGGTCCTGATGTCTCATCATAGCAATAGAAACACAAAGACAACCCTCCTAACTGGACATTTGTGGATCCTCTTGTACCACTCACTCCTCTGGTACTCTTACCACCAACCACTGCATGGCAGGTGACATTCTCACATCATACCCGTACAATCTCAGGACAGTCTGGGAGCCTAGAACAGAGAGAATGTTTTTTGTCTTGATCTCAGGAGAACAAGCTGGGGTTGAAAGGGAAACCATGGACCACCGCAGACTGAATGGCAGTCAGATCCTGATGCTGAGGCATTCCCTCTGTGCACCCGCTACCTACCTGAGAATCTCTGACCCATAAGTAAAGTAAGGTGCCCAAGTGGTCCCAAGTGCTCTAACATCCTTTCACCCCATGTCCTCATTGGTCCACAGTTCTTATAACGGACAGGTTTGCCCTATGAGTAAACAAGAGCCCTCAATGCTCCATCTATCCTTACTTAGTAGATCAAGATGATATACTGGAGATGGCTACTGTGCCCAGGTCACAGAGGGGCAAGTGAGGTGGCAGTGATCTCATACAGCTCTACCTGTCTTCATCTTGTGTTCAGTCAGCCATGGTGCACCACCCGCTAAGCAGATGAGCACCCAAGCTGAGGCACAAGATTGTGACATCAGCCCTGCCTTCTTACTGAGGGCCAAACTCCAAGACATGGGGTTGGCAGGACCAGAACACACAGGTAAGAACTCCTACCTCACGGTCTGTAAGAAGCTTGGTTTTAAAAGGGCTAACTGGATGGGTCATTGCACCAAGTTTAGGCATAGATTTAGTAGTAATTTACCCCACCTCGCCAAGGGACAGCACCGGAGACAAGACAGGGATCGAGAGCCATCCAGTGCATATGGAGTGGCTGAGAACCACCAATTAAGATGTCCATCTGCAATATCAGAGCATGTATCTGTTACCCGGGTAACAAACTCCAGGTTGCCTAGCGATCGTTTCCCTTCCTGACTTGGTCTTCTTTTTCTTTGGTGAATCCCATCCTTTGTTCTTTCCCTAGGCTAAGGTGGGTCCATGGTACATCTTGTTAAGGCTTGAGTTATGAGTCCCGGAGGAGAATCTGCTAATAGCAGATAAAGGGAGGGGGCAGAGACCTATTGGCTGGGAAAGGGTGCTAAATAGGGGTGGCAGGGTAGGTGACAGGCACCACCTGGCACAAGGTGTGAGGAGAACTGGGAATGTATCCCCTGTGTGTCCCCTGCATATTGGGAAACACAAAATCAGAGGCAGAGCCCCAAACACAAACAGCTACCAGCAGATTTCCCATCTCTTTCAACAATTCTGACAATAGGAACCATTTATAATATTAGGTACACCCCACTGTAAACTACATTAACATGATCCACACATGGCCCTCAGAGGTGGAGATCAGGCTGGCCACTGGCCTGGAGCCATGGCTCACTTCTTCAATAGCTAGGGGAATTTAAGGCACAGTGCTTAATAAGAAGTCCTTCCAAAAAAGTTTAGGTTCCCAGTTACAAGACACTGCTCAAGGCTTTTCCATGTATCTAAACCCTAAGACTGACAAGGACCCGGCAATGCTGCCATTCTTCCCAGCCTTCCACAGTGGGGAGACACCTGACCAGACAAGGTGTTCAGTAACTATCCAAAATGGTAATGTGTCCATCGATCTTCCCCAAAGACTTGCTCTGTTCAGCAACCAATTAAGCTTGTTACAGGAACTTGGTCAGTGCCCTACTGCCAACGGCCTGCCCAGCATTATATGTGAGGCAGAGAGCTCTACCAGTCCCCCTGGAGTCAATTACTAGCTGGCTTCAGGACTGCCTCTATACAGTATGGGCCTTGCTCATCTACATGGTACCATGGTGCTGCAGCTTGCGGCCAGGCTGCTGCTGGTCCCTGGGTGTACTACTGCTCAGAGTTGAAGCTGTTCCCAGTAGTGTTAAATTAGAGAAAGCCAAAGACAACATCAAGCCAAGATGTTCACATTTGTGCTGGCCACCTCAGTAAAGCCAGGTTCAAGGTTCCAAGGCCTTGTAGAACCCAAGTGACTTCCAGAGAGAAGCTAGCAGCTTTCTGGCCACCTAGTTCCCCTGCCCCACCACAACAAAAAAAAAAAAAAAAAAAAAAAAAAAGCATTGTATTTCTATATGACACTGCATATCCAGAAACACACAATCTCACCCAACATATAGACAGAGCTACAAGCAGATGTGCTGTTAATTCCTTTAAGCTAATAGGATGTTATGGATACATTATAGTCTAACCTACAGTTACATTAATATGACACACAGATGACCCTTGGTGCTTTGACAGGAAGGCCTGGAGCTATCTCCTGGCTTGGGATCCCATGGCTGTCATGCTTCCCAAAATATTAGCAGGAAGAGAATGTGGTGATCCTAAACCACAACCCTGCCCTGTATTTCTGAGACCCACTAAGCATTTTTTTGAATAATATATGTGTAAAGTTGAAGAAGGAAAAGGATCTGTGTCTAAAAATGTGGTCTGAATCGGTTTCTATTGCTTGCAGATTAAGAATCTAAAGGCAGAGGATGTCGGAATGGGGCTCAGCAGCTAAGAGCATATGCAGAGGATGTGAGCTCCCTTCCCTGCCCTCACAGGGTGGCTGACAACCATGGGAACTCCAGTTCTAGGAGCTGTGGCACCCTCTTGTGGCCTCTACTAGTACTGCCTGCACCTGATCCATATTAATACCCACATGCAGCAAAAGCACCTATACATATAAGATAAATAAGAACCTAACTGCCTTTGGAATTCTTTACTTTTCTGAGTTATCTCCAGTGTATGTTTGTAAAATGTGAGCCTTCTCGCCCTGCTTCCCAATACAGGTGCCATCCGTCACCTGTCACTGTGGGTATACACGCTCACAATGATGCAATCTGCCATTAGGACAGAAGATAGCCATGTACTCTGAACTCCTGATGCCTTACACTGGCAGAGCTGGGATCTAGAAGAATCAGAGACCAGGGAGCTCACAGGTGGCACTCAGACAGCCTCCTGTATCCTGGAATTCTCTAGATGTTTTCCATCAGCTGCCCTGACTTTCTGGGTCATGACAGACTGTTTCTAGATTAATCTGTTGTGCAGCAAAATCTAAGAGATGAGCTCAAGAATGGCAAA
Organism: Rhabdomys pumilio; assembly: GCA_030674055.1. Taxonomy (NCBI): domain Eukaryota; kingdom Metazoa; phylum Chordata; class Mammalia; order Rodentia; family Muridae; genus Rhabdomys; species Rhabdomys pumilio. The sequence continues at coordinate 120,620,433 of JANHMN010000003.1, forward strand.
GTCAAGTCAAGGCAGTCAGACTGAAAGAAGTTAGTTCAAAAAGACTCCAACAGAGATTCCAAGATAAAAATGTGCTGCCATAGGATGCTGAGTACCTGGCAAGAAGCTGAGTCTGTGAATGGTCTCATCACCTGCTCTGAGGCTCATGGGATGACCTTGGGAGGCCACTGAGTCATATAGGTAGGCTCCTAGCCCCACCCACAAAGCCAAAGCCAAAGGAGATCTAGGAGCTCCTATAATCTGCAAGGTAAATGCCTCATGGGCCCAGCGAGTCTTCCCAGTATCATACATAAGACAAGCTCCCCCTTTGGTATAGCCTTCACCATGACTACATGGCCATTTTTCAATCCTCATGGCCTGATCCTCCTGGTCAGGCACAATTTCTTCATTTCTAGAAAATCAAAACAGAAAAAAAGAAAACCAGAACAGAATATGTTTGTGTTGTGTGTGTACAAAAGATAAATCCATTCATATATCTTTTGGATTATTTCACAATATAAACCCAACATTGGCACTTAGGTCAGATCAGGGGCTAGATACTGACATGTGGCTCAACCTTAAAGCACCACACACATGAATACGCTGCTCTGCCAACACATTTAAAACGCACAGTAGAACTGCTTCCAGCCCACTTATGGCAGGATACACACAACAGCAAAAGGATTCTGGGAGCAGTAAAGACAACTGGAGCAGTTGCAGGAGGCAGGGAACAGCCAATTCAGACAGGATGTCTTGCTAAGAGTCACTGCTTTATGTCACACCATTTCAAAGACCAGAAAACACCACTGTTATCAGAAACCCCAGCTTTGGTTGGCACAGTTCTTAGCTCACAGGACTTGTGGAGTCAATGCCTCAGCCCCAATGTGCACCACACCACAAGGCCTGTTGAAATATCCCAGATCCGTGCTAGTGACCTCAACCTTTCTTGTAATGAGGAAAGGGGCCTGAAGGTCAATGTTTATCCACCACAGAAACAAGAGGAGTCTGGAATGAAGCAAGGTCACGTGGGGATACTGCAGGAGAAGGAAGCAGTGACCACCAGGCCAAGCATAAGCAACCAAAATCGGTGCACAGCAGGGCAGTGAGTGGCCCACTTAGGATTCCAAAATCTCCTCAAACCAGAGGGCTAAACTGTGACAGATTCTGAGTGTACTATAAAACGCCTACCATGAAGAACCACTGGCTGAGATGTCATCATTATTTCTAGAATGACCTACTAGGAAGCAAAATCTAAGAGGTAGACCCAGGAAGGGCAAGGCAATCTGGTCCATGGTGGGTCCCAGGAACAGGCAAAGATGGTGAGACTAGCCTACAGCTACTGCAAAAACCCTGAGGAGCTTGTTGCCAGGCCTTTCCAGAAGAGACTGAGGCCTTCTTAACTCCGGAGGCTAGAGCGCTCTGAGACCAGGAGGGCAGGCTTCAAGTGGAGGCTAGGGAGTTATGGGAGGGGGACAGCCACAAGAATGCCTTAAGCAAGTTAGTTTACCTAATGCATCTTTTATTTTGATGGGTGAAGCTCCCAAGTGAGAATTGTCTAGGCTCCCCCAATCACCTACCAGGTGCAAGGCAGCTTGCTGTTCCAAATACCTGAGCCATGGTGGTGAGCCCTGCAGGCTTCCTGTATGACTGCCCCTAACCCAGTCTGTATGTGTGGGGCTGATGCCTTCCAGAGTGAAAGCAGAGTCCTACACTGGTGGGAAACACTGTTGCATTTTCAGTTCAGTAATAGGAGACCGAACTTAAGACTACCCTGTCACGCCAGAAAGACCAGCATCTGTTGTTACTTAACTCGCCACACACAGAACTCGAGTCAGAAATCTCTTCAGCTTGTCGGGGTGCTCACCCAGAGGAAAACGACAGATATTTTCCCTTTCCACGACTGCCTTGTCTGGGTGTTCTGACACCGAGATTCTATCACCTGCCAGTCGCTAGCAGCTGTGGGTTGTGGGCGCTCTGGAATGAAATGTCTCCTAATGAATTCCTTGTCACAAGAAGCCGGTCGGCACAGAGCTGGCACAGAGCTTCGGCAGTCCCTGAAGAACAGCACCAGAAAGGGACCACGAATGGCATGTACAAATGATAAACCAAGGGCGCAAGTTCAGCTGCTGCTTTTGCTAAGATGGGCTGCATCTTACCTGGTGGCCTGTGTCACCTGCGTGGTACCTGGGCACTGGAGTGAGGCACTTCCCAGAATGGCACCCAGATCCCTGGAGACCCCTTCATCTGCCTTTTGGAAGGTGTATGAACCGACTTCACAATCAGTAGACTTCTCCAGGAGAGGAACAACCATCCCCTCCTGCAACTTGCTCCGAGATCCCATCACAGGCCCTCACTGTATGAACCTGTGCTGCCTTAGCCTCTTCCACATGTGGCCATGACATCCTGCCTCAGCTGCAGATGAAATCTCAAGAGACTTGGCCAGAGATGAATCTTAAGGGAGTTGGGGTGTGGGGGTGGGAGGGTGCTTCCTGGTAACTAGCTGCCAGAACTTGGTGAACTTCCCGTTCAAGGCTTAGGATTCTGCAGCATGACTGGGCACAAAGTCAACGCTGTTCCTGCTGACTGACTCACTTTGTCTTCTCTGATGCTGTGACCCCCTGAGGTCAAGCTGTGGAAATCCAGGCTGTATTTCTCCAGGGGTGGTGGCTACCCATAGCCTTTAAATCAAGGCCTGGCTGTCAAGGTCATGGGTTGGGTAGGTGGAACCTGTGTCTCACCTGAGGCAGGGCTCCCATCCCCACATGAACTACACTCAATGCTGTGGAAATTAGATTGGCTAGAGAGTAGACTTCCCAGCTATGGACCCGGGGACCAGCCTAAAGGCAGAGAGTAACTAGTAAGCACAACCCCAGCCACACCAGCCACTCTTCCATAACTGGTTTTCAATATACATTAAAAAAACAAACAGCCAGGCGGTGGAGGCGCACGCCTTTAATCCTAGCACTTGGGAGGCAGAGGCAGGTGGATTTCTGAGTTCGAGGCCAGCCTGGTCTACAGAGTGAGTTCCAGGACAGCCAGGGCTACACAGAGAAACCCTGTCTCAAAAAACAAACAAACAAACAAACAAAACAAAAACCCAAAACAAAACAAACAACAACAAAAAAACCCTTTGATTTTTGAAACAGGTTCTCACTTTGCAGCCCAGGCTAGCTGAAACTCGCTATGAAACAAACAGTGACCCTGCACTGTCTACATGGTCTTAAACTACAAGATCAAGCCGCCGTATAATATTGATGTGGACGCAGATTATAGGAGCATCCCCACTTACTGAAGGGGGTAGAAAGATGGCTCTGTCGTTTAGAGCACTGGCGGATCTTCCAGGTCCCGGGTTCAATTCTCAGCACCCATATGGCAGCTTGCAACTGTCTATAACTCCTGTTCCAGGGGATCCAACACCCTCACACAGGGAGTCAAATCACTGACATACATTAAAAAATGAATAAATTATTTTGAGAGAGAGAGAGAGAGAGAGAGGTGCAAGCTGAATTCTTTCAAGGTCACAGAGAAAGGCTTGAAGGCTTGATTTAGGTCAACTTGACTTTAGATTCTTGGTTAGGTTCCATGGTGTGAAGAGGACTGCCTGGCCCACAGCCACCATTCCCAGGCACTGCAACAGTGACCTAAAGATCAGGCCAGGCCAGGAATTCATTCAAGAAAATACACCAAGCCAAGAAAACACCAAAACCAGTCCCTCTGTTGCTATCTTAGTAGGGTGACCCTCCGATGATGCAATCACCAAGCAGATCCTACCCATCAATTAAAAACATGAGCTGGAGACTCCCCACTCAAGAACCATACAGGTTGAGGATCTCAGCAAGGAAGGATCCCTCCCTCCATTGAGGCCGTGCAGCCTAAAAGAAAAAAAAAATCACAATAGTAACTGTTACCCCAATATCCTTCTGTAAACTTCCTTTGATTTTAGAGGGGCTTGGTGGCCGGTCCCTGGAGTTCTCAGAACCATGGTTGAAGAGTAAAGTGTGATTTACTACCTTTGTTTTACTCCCCAGCTCGACTAGGGGTACCTGGTCACTCTTCACCGTGGCCCGTGACTCAACATATACTGATGGACATGCCGGATAAGACACACCCTGATGTAAACACAGGATTCTACAAAGCCCAGTCTGTCTTTGCAGGAACAGCCTTGAGGTGCCTGTGGCAGAGCTTTGCAAGCCTATCCCAAGGCCAGATAAGGTGCAATGAAACCCTGAGATAGCAGGGGACTCTTGGCACTCTGCCAAGGGACTAACAACTCAGGAGGAAAACCCTCCCAACAGAGCCTCAAGCAGAGAAACAAGCTCCAGGACCACAAAGAGCAAGGTCAGGAGGGCTAGGGAGCACACCGCCTGGTTCTGGGGCCTCCCACAGATGGTCAGCAGCAGCCTAGGTGGGATATTCCTTCTACACAGGAACTAGTAGGAGAGGATGAAGGAAAGCCCCAAAGGACAGAACCCAACGTGAGTGCCTGTCAATCAGGGCTCCCAGCATATTTCTGCCAGTAGATTCCCTGTGGTCCTCAGGCTGTTTACTGCACATCTGTTTCCTCCACTTTCAATTAGGCCAGAGAACAGAGGTGTACTCCATCCTCCCGCGGATGGACTAGCTAAGCTTTGGAGAGAAAGAGCAGCCTGGAACATGTGTACCCAGACACCTCTCTCCCCTTTCCTGGCGTGAGACTCATTTACCAGATTTGATGAATGGAGCTGTGCACAGGCCAGCAAAGTAGGAAACCATTCATGCAAGCTAGTGGCCAACCAGCAGAGAACCACCAACTCTGCAGAGGGTTGGAGAACTGCATGGTGACACAGGAGAACACTGTGGAGGATTGCATGCAGGAATCACCAAACACCATCTCCTGGTTCGTACGGCCTTGCCCTGTGTGACCCCAAAGCAAGGTCTGGCTATTTGAAGGCACGTCCTTCCTGGCCTTAGAATAAACTTAAGGGTACAAAATTCCAAGCCTCTAAGTCACCTAAGCAGCTAGATCCTGGTGGCTTTGCTCTGGTCTCCAGCCAGCCCTGCAGCCCTGGATGCTTATAAGGTACCTCCTTGAGCTGTGGGGGTGCCCTTGACAGGACAAGTAGTTCTTAAATGTTAAAACTGTGCCCATGGCAACAGAGAGGATGCCAAAGATAAGCACAATCAAAGACTGGAACAGAAAAGAAACCTGCAGAGCCCATGGGTCCCTGAACAAAGGCCTATCTTCCCCATCTCACACTGATACTCTGATGCCAAGGTCATCTGACACAGGTTTTCCCTAGGTAGCCCAGGCTAGACCAGAATTTATAGTGACACTTCTGCCTCCCAAGTATGGGGTCATAGGTCTGCTTTCACGCTTGGCCTCTCCTTATGAGGACTGAGAGAATCTATTATATTGAAGTGCCTGAAGTCCCCATACCCAGCACTGAAGCTTCAGTACAAGCTAGGGAGTAGAAGGGAAGTCATGGTCAGTCAAAGGAATGTGTGAAGATGTGCCAGTTTCTTTTGGCACCTGTAGGGCCTTTTATGCAAAAGCCAAGAGGCAGCTGCAACTGGGATGGCAATGCCCGGGAGCCGCATGCACTCAGATCACAAAGGCACAGTGAGAGCTACAGCCGACTCATGGGGGGTGTGGGGGGGGGGGGGCGCTAGGGTTGTCTGTGGGCACCGTTTCCATTGAAATGAAGGAGCATCATGGGTGACCCTGGGAATGGAACACATGGTGGTCTCTTGCCCTTCCCAAGGGGGCCAGTGAGCCAGGCAGACTTGGCTCAGTTTTCTCTCCACATCAGCAATACCAAATGGCCATAAGCACAGATGTGACTGTCATTCTGAAGCTAAGGCAGCCCCTGGGCCATCAGAAGAGGGAAGATGCCCCATATGCTCAACTTTCTTAATTCTACATGAGGTTTTAAGGCCTACAAAGCCAGTGGGCCTTGAAGACCCTTTTGTAGGCTCACCATCCGTGAGGCTAGCAGGATGACTTCGCCAAGTGCAGTAGCTGCCCAGGGTCCCTCCCTCCTCCACCTTTTCTTCTAAGTATTCTAGGCTCAAATCCCCAGGTATAGAAAAACACGAGAATGCACCAAGTCACATTTATCCCTCTGTATCAAAGGCAAGTAACAGTAAAGTCCTCACACAGAGAAAGGAGCTAGGACCCGAGGCCACCTGAACACAGCACTCAACTCTCCAGACAAGCGCTTCTGTTGACCATTCCAGCCTGTAGATGAACTAACTGTAGAGGGGAAACCACTCTGCCAGGGCCCAAAACTATAAGGAAGGAGGCTTGGATAAGCTTGAATGAGAGAAAATAAAAAAGCCAATAAAATAATAGACAGCAGCTCTAACAGGAGGGCCGAGACCTCACTGTAGAGAGGTTACCAGAAAGCACTTCTTTAGCTGGGCAGTCAGGAAAACGTATCAGGGTCATTCAGAAAAGCTTCCTAGCAGTAAAATCCTCAGCGTATTGTGAGGTTGTCTGGTGTTCTCCTCATTGAATGCTAGGAAGCTCTCAGAAGAATCTACCTTTCCTTGTGTACAGGCTCATCAGGACTGGTCTTTGTGTTCTGGCCTGGTTCCCTAGCTTTGAATTTTTTTTCCCTATCCATTTAATTGTTTCCTTGTTACAGAGGTGCTGGTATGTTGGCCCTGGTCTTCTCAGAACCAAGAACAACTCACATTCCATTTAATCAAAGGAGAATGCTCTTCACGGTAAGGATGAAATCCCCCCTCAACCCATAAACAGGGAAGAGTTCAGTCCTGTGGTCAGAGCAGCTCAACGCCAAGGGTAGTCCTGACTCAGGCACCAGACAGGGACAGGCAAGCACTCCACAGGGGTCTACAGAGTCATGCGCAAACGCACACACACCGTCCTATGGCAGGAGGCCATGTTCAACATCCTTCCAAACCAAAGAGCCCATCCACAGCATATGGAGAATGCGTCAGACATTTGAGGAAATTACTGGGGTCTTGTGGGAACAGCCACCATCTTGATTCTGATGGCACTGAGGCAAGATGTCTAACAGGAACATGCGCTTACATGGTGTTGAAATCTGGGTAGTGGCATGCTACATGTATAGACAACCATAGTTTTTGTTTGTTTGTTTGTTTGGTCGTGCCCCCCCCCCCAACTGACCGTAAGAGTCCTTAGTAACAGCCAGGGCAACTAGAGAACTACAGAATGGAGCCTCCGGGTGCTTCATCAGTGCAGCTACGTTAAGGAAAATTGCTAGGGTTTGGGGGTGTGAGACTGTATTTCTCACAAAAGAGACTGATCCCTGGGCCTAGCCCTTGACAGGCTGTGCCTTGCTGGATTCAGGAAAGATGGCCTAGGGAAATGGCCGTCTCCGTACCAATGTTTGTACGATGCCTTGGCATCTGGCAGAGAGAGGCTCAGACTCTTGGCCACGGGTGATAACACGTGACAGCCATTGCCAGAAGGCTTGGTGGCTTGTGTTAGCCGGCCATTTCAGTGTGGGATGGAGAGCCGACCCACCAGGTGCCATCACTCTCAAAGCTCTGGCCACTAATCCTGTGCATCTGTGTGCCTCACCTCGCTGTTCCGAACTGCTTGGTTGACGGGTGGGGCAAGACTGGCAAACAGAAACTGATTGTGTACATACACATACCAAACAAAACAAACATCCGTGGCATAAGACCCTTAAAAAATTCAGGGAAGGAGAAGGAGGAAAAAAAAAATCAGTTTTCCAAGGTATTCTGGGACACTCCACACTGGGTGGAAACCAACAAATTTGGTGAAATCAAAAACTGAAGAATCAGTCAAGCTGACTGACCCTGCTGCTAATGAGTGACACACGAGACTCCACCTCAAGATCCCAGGTTGCCTCCTGACCCGAAGGCAAGGCAGGCTGCTCGGCAACGCATCTCTGGTCTCCGATGCTTCTCCTTGGTCTAACATTTGTTCTCTCTGGGGCTCAGCACCTCTCTGCCTGGAGCCATGCCTAGAGATACTCCATGAAGTCTCCTGCTGCCTTTGGCATACCCCGATCTGGCTGTAGACTCCATGAAACCTGTCATGCAAATGCCATTCAGGCAGCTGAACAGCAGCCAGGAAGCCAAGGCCCTGCCCCCAGCCCCGACAGGGTAGCGTCCTAATGCCACACGGAATGTAGGATAAGGAACAAGGAAGGATGACAACTGCTGCTCTGGGGTAGATCATTTGACAGAGAAATTTATTTGCTGGCAGACTTCCGACTGCAGACGTGCTTGGCACTGGCTCGCTGCCACGCAAATGAAATAAAAATCAATATCCTTGGGTCTGTAAAACAGTGTGTCAACAACCACACTCCAAACAACTTATATAATGTCCTTCACCCCATACCCAAATAGCATGAGTGTTTTCTGTTCTGGTGCCGTACAAAATAAACAGAAAGGAAGGAGGAGGGGGGAGGAGGGGAGATTTTGCAGGACCTCCTCCTTCAGCAAAACCTTTCCAGGACTTCAATGAGAAGATAATCTTTCTGTGATTATGACCAAACCCTTTCGTTGCTTAGCAACACATAATTAAGGAATATGTTTTCAGATCCGCTTTGCAAGCCCAGCCATTATCAGATGAAATTACTGGAGCAACAAATGTCATCGCCATGCAAATTAGTTGGTTGCAAAAGAAAGAATGTTTGACTGAGAAAGAAGGCATGGCCCCTCAAAAAAAAAAAAAAATTATCTGTCTTCCCCCTCCTGGCACACATGGATTTCGAAGTCAAAGTATATAATTGTGATCTAAAAATAAGAAGGGGGGGGGCGGGGGGGGGGGGGGGAAAGCCTGTATCAGTAGGCAAAAGAAAAACAAGAAAAAACAAAAACAACCCAAACAAAAAACTCACAACCCAAACTGTTAGCTAGTGTCTTAGAAAAACAAGGGTCTTGGAGGGCTCATTCTTTAGTCCTGACAGCACAGTCACTCTATGCTGTTCTCATAAAACAAACAAACAAAAACAACTCTCAGAGCTCATAAGACCAGACTCAATCCAAGGTTATTTTAGCGGATACTGTAAATATATACACAGTCTTCCTCAGTCCACTGTCCCCGTCCACGCACCACATACTTCACATTATCTTTCAACTTTTTTGAGTGTTCAGTGGTTAAGAGCACATCCTCCCCTTGCAGAGGACCTGGGTTCAGTTCCTAGACCAGGGGACTTGATGCCCCCTCTTCTGGCTTCTGTAAACCCTGGCACATGCACACACGCAGGCACTCATACATATACATGAAACAAAATAGAAAAAAAATTAATAGAAATGATTTGATTTTTCTGAATTATGCATGGTGGGAGGCAAAGGAGAGAAGAAAAGAAGAAAACCGATCAAGACTTTTGAGTCAGGATTCTAGAGTTAAACACTTAACTGTTCGGGACGCCCACCAAGAAGTTTAACCAGTGTCCAATGAAAAGCACGCAGTGACTCACACTTGGCTTCTGCTTTGAAGAAAACCACCTAGCATCCTCCCCCTCTCAACTTGGAAATAGTATCTTCCCCACGAACAAGCAGAATTCCCAACAGTATTTTCTAAAATGAGAGGCTAAGTCTGTTTTTTCAAACACTTCTAAGGGATTTCAACATTTGCTTTGTCTGGCCCACAACTGTGGAAGCAGACACATTCTTACCAGCAGTAGATAATCTCTGCCTTTGATACTGTGTGCTGGCCTTGCAGAGGGGTGCTGTCCACACCACCAGGTACTCTTACTAGCAAATTACCCATCAACAACTTACAGGAGGCATTCCATCAGATGCTCCTGACTTTTCCAAAGCTATCCAAAGGAATTAGAGAACCACCTCTCCTGTGTATAAAATGGAACTGTCACTCAGAATGGCTTCTGATTCTCTCTGGGAAACAGCTATGCTTCAGCACCAGAAGGAGAGATGTCCGCAACCAAACTGGGCCTTAACCTGACATGTAAATCTGTGGAATGAGTAGCAGGTGGGAGGAGGGAACTGACTACATTCACACTGATGCTTTCGTGGAGTTGGGTGTGTGTGTGTGTGTGTGTGTGTGTGTGTGTGTGTGTGTGTGTGTGTGGTGGGGGTGAGACAAGACAGACATTATCTGCTCTTTAAACATGACCAGTAGTAGACATACTAGTCCCTTCTCAAACCTCTATGCCTTCCCCTGCCCCCTTGAACTCCCAGCCAGAAAGTTACTTGGTTCTGGAGTTAGCATGGTTGACACGATGATGGGAGCCCCTGTCCGCCGGGCCACCTTCTGGTACGATGAATGAGGTGTGTGGAGACTTTGGCTGACTGGTGGCAGGGTAGATGGTTCCATGGGGGCCGCTCCAGGTTTCCGCAGGAGCTGGGGGCTGCCGTGGGGGCTGGGCAGTGGAGAGGCGGCCATGCTGCGCTCCCTCTTCAGTAGCTCCATGGGCACCGTGTACGAGGTGGAGTAGGCTGTTCTGGGACTTGAGTAAAGGGGAGCAGAGGGGCCTGGGTTAGCAGTCAAGGCTATCCCAACTTGTGAAGGATACGAGGAGGCCAGCCGTGCTGTTGGGGCACAAGGGGTAGGAGAAGTATATCCAGAGTTGGAGGGTAAGTGGGGGGTTTGGGATCCCACCACTGGGGTGGAGTAAGTAGCTGCTGTCTCCAGAAGGTGTTGGGAAGGTGCACTGGAGGGGCGGCGACCTAGATCTCCAGCTCGGGGAGAGGGTGTCTGCAAAGGTCCGGCAGGGTGAAACTGCAGGGCTGTGGTACCCAGTGAGGCCATGTCATTGGACAGCAGCTCACTTCGGTGGCTAAAGCTACTGGACCGATTGCGGGGTGGAGGGCCCGTCCGGTCCTGTCTCCGGAAATGCATTTCTGTCCTGCAGCTGCTGGCTAGGCGGCTCAGGACACGGGCCTGGCCCAGGTTGGGTGCAACAGACTTGATGTCAGCATCCTCCATGGTGGCCAAGACAGCTGGGGAGTCAAAGCCTTGCTGTAACAGGGCTGCCAGGGTGGCCTCTGCCACACCCTCTGCCCTCAGCAGGGCCAAAAACTCAGGGTACACTGTCCTCTTGCCTCCGGGTCCTTGGAATGTAGACAAGTCGGCTTCATAATTCTCATAAGCCAGCTTTGAATGGATGTTTTCTTGGGTAGGCCCATAGCCTCTATTCAGGGAACCTGGGGCCACCCCCGTGCTGTTCTCAGTAGGGGCAGCTGAGCTGGGATCCACAACCAAGCATGTTGGGGTCACCTGTCTGGCAGGGGTAGAGTCAACAGGTCTTTCGCAGATATCGTTGTAGACCTGGCTGGAGTTGGGGGAATAGGTGGGTACCTCTATCCCTAATCTAGCATCAGGCTGCTCCCTTCCATACCTCCCAGGAGACGGAGCTCGGACGTGTGTCCGCTGCCCATGCAGGACAGTTTTACCCCCAGATTCCCGGTACAGGTGGCCAGCATCCTGCAGGGCAGGTAACTGGCCCTGTACCTGCTCCCATGGCATTCTGCTGCCAAGCACTCCGTAGCTGGGCATCGGCCGGCTGGTTCCTGGGTCCCGATAAAAGGGAGGCTCCTTGGGTACCCTGGTACCCCTGGATGGGTCGCCATAGTAGTCTTGTGGCAGCATGGAGCCACGGCCAGACATCACTGCCTGCCTGCTGTCGTAGAAGGTGAAGTCAGGCACGGAGCCCTTTCTTGATGCCAGTGAGTTATAAAAAGCTTCCCGGGACAGGTAGGACTCGGTATCCTGGGCACGATGGTTTAGCAGCTCACACCAGGTCCCTTCTCCAGGGCCATACGTCCAAGAACTTCTCCTCCCAGGAGGCCCAGCATTCTCCCAAGGGCCGTCATACCAGCCAGCAGCATCCCAGCTCTGGGAACGGCCAATATTGATGTGCCTGCTGGGAACCGGCATCGGCAGAGCAAACGACTACAACAGAGGCAGGGAGGAAGCCTTTCTTTATAAATCTTCAATTACATACATCAAAACCAGACCTGGCCACACGCAAGCCCTTCCGAGACGGCAGGAACAACCAACTGGGGGTTTCTGTTTCAAGGCACGACCTAAATTATTAATCCTCTGAAACCTTAGTAGGCAAAAAGCAGACTCACGGTAACTTTGCCTCACTCCCCACCAGTAGCCCGCGAGGTCTGTCCTGTGTGCCTCTAGCCCACGCAGGAGGCTGTGCTTCAGCCGGCTGGGCCCCCTTTCCAGTGGTGTGCTCACACGGCCCTGAGCTCTTGCAGCATGAGGATTAGGAGCTAAATAAAACCCCTAAAGCTTTTGTTCCATGTGACATCTCAGGCTGATGAAGCCGGCTGCTTGCTTTAGCCGGGCCTAACAGGCAGCTGGAATGATCTCACATGGCTTTGCCCCTGAGTCTGATCCCCCCTCCCATCCTTGCCTGGTTTCTCTCTCATCCCTCTTTGGGGAGCCCCCAGACAGTCCCTCTTCACTAAGTACAAGAGAAGCAAACTGGGACTACTTAGCTGTCCATCCGGTCCTAATCCCTCTGTGAGAGACATTAATCTAGCAGCTTTGACAGATCAAATGGAGGTGTGTGCACAGGAGAGCCCTGATTCCAGAACAGGAGAGGCAGGGACTCTCTCCATCACCAGAACCTGGCTTCTAGGATTCTGGTTATAGAGCAAACAGGTTACATAGCTCAAACCCAAATCCTCTCCACCTTTAGATGCCAAGATAGATTCTTTCATACCACGGGGAAAAAGATGAAGTGTAGGTTAGGACCTGGAATTCTCACTGTAAGACAACAACAGGGATTGGGCTGAGCAGAGGATTGGTCACCAAGGAAGAAAACCAGGATCTCCTGTGTCTCTCATCTCAGCCTGTGGGACATGTACAGAGGCCCCATCCTCCCTGTTGACACCCTCCTGATAGCTTTGTGTTACAGATTTCACAAAATAACTCGGAGGTGGCGATCAAGAAGTGTATTTAATGAGCTCACGTAACTATACACAGCCACAAGACCACAAATTCTGCCGTTCACCTACTTCTCTCAACTAGACAAATACTAGCCATTTAAAAGGGGAAAAAAAGAATCAAATGTGAGAAACATAGAAAACTTACTTTGGGGTGGAAATTTGTATACAGCATCATTTTTATGAAGTAGGTTTATGGTTATTCCATTCTTTTACCATGCCCATGCCCAGTCCCCAATATCCAATACAAATTCCATGTCACACTCCCTAAGGAATTCTGATCCCTCCAAACAATTTTTCAAGAAGCCACAGATGTCACCCTTCCCAGTGCAGCTGTGACCAATGCTGGACCACTGTGCAATTAACACAAAGACATGACTGCAAAGACTATGGACCACCGTCTGGCACCACCTAATGTCATACTAGATGGAAATGTCCTAAACTTCAGTTAGAATGAAAACCTGGGAATGACAAAGACTGCAAAGCATCACTGTAAAACAGAGGATGGCCATACATGAACTATTACTAGACCCTCTCAGGCCAGTGTCTGGAACCTATCCCCAACACACTGTGCCTGATGCTAGGCAGAGAGGGCCAGATAAAGAAGACCAAGGGGATACATCAGGACACACCCATGCCAGGATTTACAATCTCTATCTATAAGCAGGCTCACTGAGGAAACAAAAAGCACGGGAAACAGTACAGAGCCTGGGACACCATACAGCCAGCTCACTGAGGTAGATAGTAGTTAGTAGTCTGTCAGGGTCCCCGGGAGGTGAGCTGGGGAAGCTGTCTGCAGGGTTCTCTACTTGGCACTATTCAGAAGAACATCCTCCTATTCCAGCAAGCAGACAGGCAGTGTGCGTGTGTGTGTGTGTGTGTGTGTGTGTGTGTGTGTGTGTGTGTGTGTGCGCGCGTGCGCCCAGATCTGCCCTGTTACCTCCTTTTTCATTATCCGGGTTTTCTGAAGCAGAGCATTAAAAATCCCCTAAAAGGGGATTTTACCTCATGGAGATTAATGTCTCTGCTGCATAACTGGCTAGAGAACACAGCTGACCAAGCAAGATGGATAACCCAGGTTGACATCCACCCTTCAAGCAAGGGATTCCAAGAGGCCCTCACCCAGTTTCCATTCCAACTTGTAGGAGACATCAATTATGTACCTGGCCTCGTGTGAGTACCACAGGTAGTGATGATGACATCACACCAAATACTGAGGAACGCAGAGTCTGGATGCTGTCCAGGGTCACAGGTCATAGCAAAGCTGGGCAGAGAACTCCTAAAGCTGGGGTCACTGTGCCCTTCTGGGACGAGGAAAGGGAAAGTTTCTGGGGTTATCATTGTACCTGCAAGTACTAGCAATGTCCACTAATGGGAAAAGACTTGGATGATGGGGTGTCATGTTCCAGTCTCAGCTGGATCTGTGGCCTTCAAAGAGTAGCAACTGCTCAATGCTTGCTTGAGGACTAACCTTTCTCATGACATGACACATACAGCATTAACTCCAATGAGGGGTGCTTGCAGTGTGGACATATATGTGGGCAAAACACCAGACTCCTCCAGACATCCAGAGATGCCTGGAGAGATCCAGCAGGTCTGGGAACTGCTCCCCCAAGCCCGGAGCTCTGGGCGCTGTAGCAGTTTACTGCTAGGAGTTCACAAATCTAAATGATGTGGAACTACGAATCTGAGAGACTAGGCTAAGAAGAGCCAAGTGGTCAGCAATGACTTAGGCAGCCCCTGAGTCTGTACAAAGGTGTGATCATGGGAGCGGCGTGGTGGCAGATGACAGGTCCAGCTTGGAGCCTCCTCTGAGGCTGAACCAAGAGGCCCAGATTCCATTCACAGCAATTTGCAGCTGGTTCTGTCTGGAAGCCAACTAAATTTAACAAAGCCTCAACTCACCAAAATACTGCAACAGATGTTTTCTCCTGTTAGAAAGAAACACCCGCGCGCTTGGACTTAGTCTTTCCAAAACACCCTGCAAGTTGTTGTTATAAAAACAAAACAGACAACAACAACAAAACCCCAAATTCTTCACAGCATTTGAGAAAGTACTGATTTCCTGAGAAATCTCATCCTACCTGAAAAGGGCAGGGCGAGTCCAGTTTCTAAAGGCTAAGGAGTTTCAGAGATGTAACCTTACCCCCCCCCCCAAAAAAAAATCCTCTCTGGGGCTGGAGATGGCTCAGTGGTTAAGAGCACTGACTGCTCTTCCAGAAGACCTAGGTTCAATTCCCAGCACCCACACACACGGCAGCTCAGAACTGTCTGTAACTCCAAGATCTGAAACCCTCACCCGTGTGATGATATGCACCTGGGCAAACCTTGATTGCATTTAAAATAAACCCAATAAAGCAGACTGTGAAAACAGACTGAATGGCCAACATAGAGCTGGGGGTGGTGTTCGCTGGCAGGCCATTCTTGAACTCTGTACAATTGACAGCATGACCCTAGCTTAGGGAAGAGGACTGGCTGATGAGGACCAAGAACCCCACATGCAGGCTTCAGAGAAATACCTGCACCCCCAAGTGATTCACAACCAGTCAACCAGCGGTAAAACTATTATAAGACTACCAGTGACCAAGAGGAATTGCCTAAAAGACAAAATCAGACAGCACCCGTCAGTGCCAAGGCCATCTGAATGTGAAGGTCACTTGGCCCTTCTTTAGGGCCCCATGCAGCTTCCCACAAGCCTGGTGGGATGATGCCTCTGGGTAACTCAGTCTCTTGGGAGCTGCTTGGGCTTGGTGGGCAGCTGGCCCTAACCTGGGACACTATGGAAGCACCTGTGACACGCAAGCACTAAGAAGTCAGGCCTCCAGCGCCGGTGCTCTCCCAACACCTAGGCCAGGCACAAGACTAACAAAGCTCTAAGAATAAATGTAGAGACCAGAACCTGCTAGGGGGAAGTGGGGCCTCTCATCCATCATGGATACCAGGACAAAGCCATGGCCGTGGCCTCCCATAGCCAGCGGTGCTGCTGAGGTCAGTGGGTTACACATCGCCTTCCAGCTGAGACAAAGAGTCAAAAACAAGCCCAAGCTCTGCCTAGTTCCTACTTTTAAATGTGGACAGGCTGTGCTTGGCTTTTTCTTTTTGTTTAAATCCCATTCTTTGAAGATAACTGATCTAGAGTTTGTGTTGAAATGCAGCTTTTTTTCTACCTTAATAAAAAAAAAAAGTGGCCTTTTTTCTTGTGTTCCCAGTGTTCTTTACTAAAGTCAGGTGTTAATTCTATAAAGCACTGGGGAAAGAGCCACAGGAAATGCAGTGGGTGGGGCTTAAGGCTACTTTTATTCAAATGTCAGGAGCACATGAATAAGAACTGTGGGCCAGGGTCAGCTCAGCTGTCAAGAATAAAGCACACAGCTTGCACCTCAAACAGGGCGTTTTCATTATTTCTTGGCCTAGAGCATTAAGGCTGGGAGAATATTTACCTTGGTCCAAAGAGGCGCGCGCGCGCGCGTGTGTGTGTGTGTGTGTGTGTGTGTGTGTGTGTGTGTGTGTGTGTGTGTGTGTGTGTGTCTGTGATGGACAGCCAGGGCATTGGCTGCAAAGCTCTTTCATGGGATCAGGAAGAATTAGTGTCCACCCTCTTTGTAGATCTTGGGAGAATCTGTGCTTCTCACGGTCCAGTGGGAAGGGAGGGAGGAAGGTCCCGTTTTACATGTGCCTCTCTAACCAGGATGTGGAGAATGTTTCAGCTTCTCTGAGGAGTCAGACACATGAGAAGAGGGATAAGGGGCAGAGAGAGCCACCATCCACAAGCACGGGACACCTTCAAAGATTCTTTAAAGGAAGCCACAGAATCACAATGGCGCATGGATGCTCTCTGGAAGCAGAAGGAACAGAAACATAGACAGGCAAAGCAGACGAGCTCCTTAGCAGAAGACCCAACCACTCCCCGGGTTGGGCAGTGTGACATAAGCCAAATTGCACTGCAGACACTAACACTTGTAGCTTCTGAAAGGGAAGAAGGGTAAGGCACAGTGGGCCAAGTCTATTTCCTGATTCACCACAGTCCATGGATCCATGGCTGCCTGCAGACCTACTACTATACAGCTGAGTGTCCTGGTTCCTCTCCCTAGGAAACCATCACTGTCCTAAACATGACCAGGAGGAGGGAAGTGCACCAATAAGAAACCAGGGTGGGAAGAGGACCAGGGAGGATGGGCGTGGCCAGCACTGGCAGGGTGCCTGAGCACAAGTAGCAATGGAATCAGGGAACCAGTGACAGTTTACTGAAGTGGTGGGTGACTGTGAAAGCAGCAACCAAAACAGCAAACTGGAAGAGAGCATGGCATCCCGTGCTGGGGTCTCCAACTGCATCACGCATCCCTGAGCCCCAGTGGAGAATCGAAGCAGCCCACGGTAGACATGGGATGAGCACAGCCACCCAGGAGCAACACTTGCATTTGCAGCAGACCAGTGATTAAGGGAGAGTGAATTCAGCCCGGAACTTAAGAGTCTTCTTGGCAAGGGAAGGCCTGTTCAGGACTGGATGACACGATAAATCTACTCCCCAGGTGCCACGGAGCAGGGAGGCTGGACTCCCACAGGCGGGTGTGTGTGTGTGTGTGTGTGTGTGTGTGTGTGTGTGTGTCAGTGTTCCTATTCTCTAATAAGACAAAACTGGGACTTTTATCATCTGCAGATCATGGCTTTGGCTTTCCTGTCAGAGCATTTCTTTACAATGCTGAGCATGATCTGGGACATTTGTTTGTATTGTAGAGTTTTGAGCCACGTCTAGTTGACTATTGTATATTTATTTACACAGTCAAAGTAATTGCAGCTAATCACTTAATTACTGGAAATGTGCATAATTGCCTGATCTCAACATATAATTAAAATGTACAGCAACATTATGAATCCCATTTTTAAGATGTAGGTTTGGGAGCCTTCAAAAGACGGCTTATTGAAAATGATCAGGAGTACCTGTGGACCATAGGATTCAAGCCTGTTCCTATGCAAACCCTAACAAATTCACAAACGCATACTACATTCAATTAAAGAGGGACAAGGTGAAAGCAAACAGCATCTTGAATGTGGAAAGTCAAATAAGAAAACCAAACACGACACAAAGTGATCCTGGTCCTTCTGTACAGGTGCTGTGTCAGGAAGGTGGACAGACAGGCCTCTGGAAAGCCTCACTAGCTGACGCATCCTACCAAGCCCTCGGTGGGTTTGGGCAGATTTCCTCAAAAATGCGAAAACAAACATCTTGGGGATCTCAGGGATGGTAGACCGTGCAGGCACCTGCTGAGGCACTGCCACAGTGGTAGGTCGATCCAACTCAAGAGTTGGAAGACACTACCCGTGAAAGCACCCTGCCTCACTTCTGCAGCACTTTCTGTGTCCTTCTTGGTGACCAAGGAGACAGAGAAGTCACACTTCTTTTATTCTGTGCTCATGAGACTACTCAAGAGAAGTGTTGATCACAACTTTTAGGTGAAAGTAGTTCACACCGCTTCCAAGTATTTGCTCTCTCTGTATTTGTTTTGCTTATCCTAACTCAGCTGACATCCCTCTTGGAACTGGTTTCCACCACATTTCTAAAGAAACACAATGAACTAAAATATCTACTTTATCTTTTTTTTTTTTTCCCCAAATCACACCCTCAACAGCTATAGGAAAGGATTGTGTTTAGGGAGTAGCTCTACCCTAGCCCATTGTAAGATGGTCATAGGCAAAGCCATAAGGAGTACTACAAACCTAAACCTTGGGTTAGCGCTGCCAAGCTGAGTGACAGCAAGCCTGGTCTCTGACTGATAAGTATTTGGGAAAAGCCAAACTACCCTGGCATGATCCAATACAGTACTCAAATCCTCTGGTAAGTGCAATCCACAAATGCACTGCATCAATTATGTCAGCAAACCAGAGAGAAGAAAGGCAGCACCTAAATTATACATCAGAGAGAAAGCAGGTTCAATCTAGGGACGAACAGCCCGAGTTATCAAAGGCTCTTCTGTAATTATTCCATACAACGTACTCAAGGATTGTCTGAGAGCAAGCATCAAGAAAACTAACAAAGAACAAATTACAGATATCAAAAAGGATCAATTACAAAAGCACATTAAAATCTGGCTTTTAAGTAAGCCTCAAAAGATTTTATTATTCCAGCTGATTTGGATGGAGTCCCAAAGACTTTGGCTGCCCCTTCAATATGGAGCAGAGATGTTTTCTGGGCATCTATATATGAGTGAAGGACCACATTTCAAGTGGAGGTAGAAGAAAGATGGGCTTCAGGACATGGTCCCTGGCACTAGCTCAGAGGGGAACATGTACTCATCCCCTAAAGATGACTGCGAAGAGGCCAAGTGGGCTTCAGTGGAAAGCTCTAGAGAAGAAACCTCACAGGGATGAAGAAGCTCAGCTCCCATGGCACTGAGAGAAGCTCACTCAACTCTGCCAAGGGATCCCAGAAACAGTGTTCGATGGGTACAGGGTAGCCGGTGTTCGATAAGAGAGATTTAAGGGATTGTTAGCACTATCAAGACCAGCAGAAGGCAGCTCTCCAAAACCCAGGGTGAGAGGGTTGCTACAGAATGTAGGAGACACATGCATTCAATCGATTAAACACAAAACCAAAGCCAGATGTGGTGGCACTCACCAATAAACCCAGTACTAAAGAAGCTGAGACTAGAGGATTGGCCAAGGACAGCCTGGTATTCACAGCAAAACCTTACTGCAAAACCTAGCAAACATCCCGCTTACTGATCACACTTTAGGACGCATACTGTAGGAAAGGGCAGGACAGTCGGACAGGCTCTATGGAAATCCGCGTTCAACAGGCACAGTGAGAATGCACAGCTGTACAAGGCTGTCAGTCTAAACAGCAAAATCTAGAGAGCCGAGCTCTCGGTATAGCTAAAGAAAGAAGAGCGGTCTTGGGAACCAGTCACAAATCATCAACTAATCAATAAAACAGGTGCTACCTATCCAGACCACTCATTCAGGTCACAGTTGCAACAGCTGTGACTTTCTTAGACATCGGGCAACCAGGACTACAGATGAAGAGCTACACCTGGCATACTTCGTTCGAAACACGACTGCTCCTAATTCTGCAACACCACGCACATTTAGATAAAGATGACACTGAACTTTCCATTATAAATCATGGCCAAAGATCCCCAGTCACAGATATAGGGATGGGTGAGAGTTGGTGAACCATGTTTGGGACAGAGAACATGATCAATGGCTGGCTCAAGTCTTAAGTTGTGGAAGCTGACTCACTACAGGCTTTCTGGAGAGAGGATTCAGCAACCAACCCCAATGAAGGGTTTTTTTCTGCTAAAAAGCAAAGTCAATGTCTGCAATCAGGTGAGGCCAGATTGTGGACTATTTATTCTGTGAGCTACTAGGTCCCAAATCTTCTATCACACGGATCTTTCCAACGTCTAAAAAGATGCCAGGTTATTAGTTGAGACTCAGACAACCAAACAGAATATGCAACCCCCGACGGCTACACAAAGGAACATGATAAACACAAGATAGCTACACACAGACCCCTCCGGGAGACACGAACACGTAATCTGCGTCAGATGGATCTCAGGGGAGGTTTATGCTATTGTGGTTATGTAGGAAACTGTCCTAAAAGGAGACACATGCCATAGGGTGGTAACAGGAAACCACTGCCATCTACCAGCTTGTCTCAGATACTTCTGGAAACAATTCACACACACACACACACACACACACACACACGCACACGCACACTTATATCTCATTCATTTAAAAGATAAACAAATGTTATCTGTTAGTAAACACCGTTGAAAGACTACTGGTATTCATGACACTAACCTGTCAGTCTTTCTACAAGGCTTAAACCATCTTGTCAGAGGCCAATAGCAGAAATTTAGTAATTTTAATGTTGATTTTTACAAACTGGTTAAATACCAAGCTCCATAAACTAAACTATAGCAGAACCCGAGGGACATGGGGGTGGGGCTCTTGCACACTTTGCACAGAGTGCTCAAGGGCTGTCTCAAACAGAATGGCTTTGATGTCCCCATCCCATGTGGCTTGAGCTACATCTATTTAAAGGACAAGCAATTCCATATGGGTGGCTGCAGGGGAAGAGTGTGGGGTTGCTTAGGCCTGCCTGAGAGCTGGTAGGTCAGCTATTGCCTGTGCGCCCTCTGCTACAGGCTCGAAGGGGAGCTAAGGCTAGCCCTGAAAACACTCCCAATAACTCCTAGACAAGGCTAGTCCTGCAGCACTGACTCTAGGCTGACACAGTCCATATAAACCTTGAGTTGCAGGAGTTCTTTGCTGCTCACTAATTAGAAAAGGACAGTGCTTAATCAATGTTTCGGAGTTTTATCCCCAGGTTTCCATTAGATTTTAATTATGTTTATTTTTCCTTTCATGAATAAAACACTTCCAGACATTTTCAAAGATACTGAGGGCTTGAAAACATCAAGAGGGCTAGAGTGGGCTCCTCGGAAATATCTTGGAATTCATTGTTGTAAATATCTTAATAGAAAACAGATAAAGCCTAGAAACTTCAAGAAGCTAAAAAAAAGCCGGTTCTGATATATGGTGTCTTTCATATGGAAAATAACCCTAGGTATATGGGGGGTGGAGGGGAAGGTACCTCATAGCCTACAGCCCTCCCTCATATTCCACCAGCCCCCACACAAGCCAGGCTTTGTCCAAAGCCAAAGGACTAGCCAAGCCAGTGCCTGAAAAGTGGTGGGGAGAGACTCCAGGGGTCCGAGTGTCAGAGTGTGACACAGCCAGGCCTGGCTACCTCAATCAAATGAACAGTTCTAAGAGGATCTGTGTGAGGGGCTAAGTATCTTTCAGGAAAACCCGCCAAACCGTGCTGGCTCTTACCTTCACAAATCCTGTCCAATCGCTGCCGCTTGACTTTGTGCTTATCCACAAGGGCCATTCTTTATCGAACTTTGCAACTCTCTGATTCAAAAGGCAAAGCAGTCCGCTAAGAACTTAGGGGAACTCGCAGGAGTCTGCGTGCATTGCGCCACTATGAACCCTGAAACAAGGAGAAAAGAAGCCTTAACTCTCCGGAGACCTCCAGGACACAGGCCGACAGGTCATTCGTGACTTCCTGTCACTTTCTAAGAGGGGACCTGCAGCTCTGGCACATGGTGGGTGGCGGCTGCTCCACTCGGGCCTTAGCAATCTCCTGTTTTCTTCCCTGCACCAGTCAGAAAGCAAGCGGGCACAGAGAGGAACATTTGCCACTCATTGCTGAAAACAGCAAACGGCAAGTATATGGGCCTCTCAGCTATGGGCACCAATTACAGACCAACCTCAATTATTTCAACTCCAAGGCCGGAGACAGCTGGCTGGATCTGCCATTTATTTCTCTGAACCACAAAGTTCTGCACAACTAGGAGACAGCCTCACAGACATCTCTGGAACACCAGGCTGTAGGTCCTACGGTATCATTGCAGTGGTACCATGCACACTATGCCTATCTCCACAGAGGCTCTCGAGGCCTGCACTGGGCAGTTTTTAAAGTTGCTTCCTTTCCATGAAGGACTTGCAGGGGCCACACGCCAAAAAACCACAACACAAAGCAGCACAGCACAACACAACACAAGCTCCCTGCTACACTGTAAGAATGGGCCTGCCTGTGCCATCTTCTCGAACCTTCCTCAAATGTAGGGGGGGAGGGGTGGCCTGCAGGGGGCTGACCTTGCATTTAATCCCACATTCCTCAACTGGTAGTTCTGGTTGAGCAGTGGCTGTTAAGCCTTTTCTAAGCATTCTCATGATGACTCAGGATAAGAGGAGGAAGAGCCTGGTCCACATATGCTAGGATGCGAAGTACTCTGTCTCTTAAGCACCAGCTCACAAATTACAAGGCAGGCTCTACTGACTCTCTCCTTCAGAACTGCAGCCTGTCAATCACTGTGAAAATAGTGGGGACCCATTCACTGGTCTCCTGTTGTCAATGCAAACCTTCACAGTACGTGTTGTTTTAATATAACAGCAATGTATGTGTACACACACGCGTGCACGCACACATGCACAGGGCTGTTTTCAGCTATCAGGCGAATTGTGCAGAGAAAGAAGAGGACAGAAAAATTAAGGCCCAAGAGGAATCTGGTGGTGTATGGGAGTCAATCATGCTGAATGCTGGGAGCTACTTCATCAACGGTCCAGGCACAGAAAAGAGGTAGGCAAATTCTTGATAATTAATGGCTAATTTCCCAGCAATGTGGCTGGAAAAGCATCCTAAAGATTTATAGCAATAATTATGTGAATTTGAAGAAACGGAGAGATAGTTTCTAACCATATAAACAACAATCATAATATCCAAAGGACACCAACCTCTAACACAGGGAACTGCCTGAAACAAGCCAGTCACCACATGTACCCTGCTGGGCTCTCTCATAAAGAAAGCCATGTGTGAACAAGCCCCTAACTCTAGGAAAATGGAGATGGGATACAAGAACCAGGACCTATGAATGTCAGCCACAAATGCACATCAGAAAGCCTAGGCTAGCCCTTTTACTTTGTTGAGGCTTCGATGTCCACACTACTATGTAGCACCTCCTAGACTCTGGTATGAAAACCCAAGCCTCGTTGTCTACCTCATCCAAAGGACAAGCCAATATTTGTGAAGGGCTACGGAGATAAAAACCGCCAGAGTTATATGACTGGCGGCAGGATTGGCTTTGCAGTCTCCTCCTCCAGTGAGGTGTAATTATTCTTTTTGCTTTCCTTTGAATTGTAATTTGCATAACTAGACTGCTTCTTGAAAAACTGATATGTAGAATCTTGATGATGTAATCAGAGAGATCAGCCAACAGCTTACACACACGTCTTTGTCTTACTACTTAGACTGAGACCCATGGCTAGCTTTTCTGTTGCTCTTCTGTGGAGTCCAGGGCAGACCCTGAGTGCAGGTGCCCACCCACCACATCAGAAACAAATACAGACTTCAGCTGCAACAGCCAGTATGAGTTTTACCCAGATTGGGGGCAGTGAAGACGCTACCACCCTCCCTCTCCCACCATCTTTCTGCTTTTAAAAAAAAAAGGGGGGGGGGGGGGATGAAAGACGTTTTCCCTCCCAAGAAGTAAGCTATTTATGAAGACTAACACAGCCACTGTACAAATGTCAGGGACAAACGTGTCTTGTAGTGGAGCTATGCATGGTGGCCCACACTGCACCAGCCACACTGGCTCTGGGCCCCTAGACATAATCACAGAGATGTGATTAGGTTTGCCGTGAAAACCAACTTTGCTCTTCAAGTCAGTCCTTCCTCCCAAGTCATACACTTCCAAAGTCATTTATCGATATCATTAGTCGAAATGTTCAACAAAAACACAAAAGTGCACGTAAAGAAGGGCAAAAAAGGCAATGCTATGGTTCTTCTATCTTTGCTGAAATCAGAAGTTGAATCATGGGAACAGGAAAGGCAGGGGTTCCATACTGGAGACTGGGCCTCCATCTATAACAGACAGAGGAGAGAGAATGTGCATGAGCCTCTAGAAAGTGCTCTCTCATCCTGGGTTTGGTCTTGTACTTCCTAATCAGTATCCCAATAGTATACCTGGCCTAAAGCAGGGTAAAGTCCAAAGTCAAGAGGAAAGTACGGCTTTCTCACAGAGGAGGATGAAGGGGAGACAGCATGAAGTGCAATCTCACATGAGAGAACCAGAGGAATGCCAGGCCTAATCCCAACCCAGAGAAAATTGTAATGGATCAAAGTGAAATGTAATTTACTGTATCTTCCCAGACTGAGGCGCTGTTTTCCACAGCTTCAGTTACTCTGGGTATATTCAGGTCTGAACAGCGTTACATTAAAGCCCCACCATTTCACATTACACATGGTTCAGAGCATCACAATAAAATCTCATGGAACCCTGGCCACATCCCAGCTGGTGCTGGAAACACCCTGCTGTCTCCTGTATCCACGCTGTATATACCTCCTGACCGTTAGTAACTCAGTAAGTCAGTCTTGGTTATCCAGTGGATCTTTACCGTGTTGAAATCCACATTACAGTAACTATTTTGCTTAATACTCAAAGAACAAGAATCACAAGAATCACAACATTGGCAATTTGGTTATGCTAACAAGCAAAGCCAAAAGCTCCTCCAGCGAGTGGGAAGGTGAAAGTGGGGCTCCTCACAGGTACGAGCACATACAGGAGGAAACCCACAATATACAGTAAGATGTGAATTCTCTACTCATCAGGCGTCTACAGCTGGTCTTGAGCCTGGAAGAAGGAAGTGATAATGTAAGCCGTAGATTTTTAGATAAGAAAGTTCATCAGGAAGCTATCGGTGGGTGTGGTGCGCCGTTTCATGGCAGTGTCAAAGAGATTTGAGAAAAGAACAAAAATTATTTTAACATTATCCACCTTGACATTAAACATCCAGGATTAAAGTCAAAAGAAACCACTTGTCCAAGTTTGGGTAGATACGCATTTTCCAAATTTTCCACCGTTGCCACCTCTTGGCCAAACCAAACCAGCACGAAGTTGTATCACAAGAACCCCAGTCCTTACCAATTTGTTTTTAACAATTGCTCTCTATTCACCATTCTAGTTCAGACTCTGCAAAGCCTAGGCCAAGGGGAGCTGCAGAGCAAGTGTGCCTCTTCAATGGTGTCTCAAAACAAAATGCTTTTAGAACTCATCCGACACCACAGGCAGCTCCCTTCTTTTAAGGGACTCTACTTATCATCACGCCAATAAAGAAAGATCAAGTTCTGCAACAGTTTAAAAGGATTCATTATCAATGTAGTTAAGTGGACACGCCTCATTGTTAATCACAAACTAGGCTCAGACTTAAAGCCCAAGTGGTGCAGAGATCTAATGCAAACAGAAAAGGGTCTCTATACCCAGGGGTGTGTGGTCACACTGGGCCCCCCTCTACAAGGCCTTCTTGTACACATAACCCAGGTGAGGCACAGGGAGGACCTTGGACATGTCTAGGAAAAGCAAAAACCCTGCTGTTATGAGGCCTAACAAAAACACCTGCCCAACGCCTTGCCCGGACCCAGAAAAAAAAACAAGCCATTGGTACTTACAAGGACGCCATTCTATGGGCTTCAGGAGACAAGCATGGCCAAGGGGTTCTTTTTTTTTTTTTTTTTTTTTTTTTGAGACAGGGTTTCTCTGTATAGTCCTGGAACTCACTCTGTAAACCAGGCTGGTCTTGAACTCAGAAATCCGCCTGCCTCTGCCTCCCAAGTGCTGGGATTAAAGGCCAAGGGGTTCTTATCCTGAGAAGAGAGCTATGAGGAGCTTTCTTAGAGTCAGGGAACTATGGGTAGACCTTAGGCATGCCTGTAGGGGAGTAACAGCCAGACACCAGGGCTGCTAAACAAAATTACTAAGTTTGCAAGGAAATTACAAATTCATTTCTGAAATGATTCCTGTAGACAGAATGCTTGTGTGTTCCCTGAATCCTTCCATGGTGGAAGCAGTCCCTTGACATGTACCATTCACCTGAGCCTTCAGAGCTCCCATAACCTGGAATGATTGATAGCTGTCAGAGGGGACTGTCACGCCCGGAGCACATAATAGATTCTATAAATGTCCCCGATCTCTTTCTTTTTCCAGTGTGGGTTAGGGAGTGAGAAGAGAAGACCTCCCTTGCCTAGAGCCCCCCATTCATGTCCTAGAGGTATCCTAAAAGAACCCTATCCTGAGATATACACAAAGTTTCACTCAGAGACAGGCCAGTCCACCATTCAGTAACAACAGGAAGCTTCTTCTTCTCTAAGGAATGCCCTGCAGCCCAATGCTAGGTGATCCGGTCAATCACTGGTCACATACTCTTGGTTGGTTAGAACCCCATCCTCTAGCCCCAAAAGCACAAGTACCTGGAATGCACACGCAGGCAGCTCATCGCTTCAGCCATGGCCTCTTTCCAATCTGCATAGCTCCAGAATATCAAAGAGCAGGAATTTATAAAGGTAACATGTACTTTTATTGCCTGTCCCCGGTCCAATCACTGTGATTCCCCACTAGAAAAATAATAAGATGGCATACTATGTGATCAAATTGGCTCAACTAGACTAATCCAGATTGTGAAGTCAATAATTTAGGCCAGCTCAGATTGTGCCGCTGTCAGGGTTTCACAGAATCTAGAGGGTATATGTTGGTGATTGAGCGCTGGCCTCTATTAACTTGTATATGGCCCTGGATTTGAACTGCAACTTAAGAGGAAAAAAAAAAAAGAAGAAAATATGTTACACAGTTTGTAAATCCAAAGAAACAGATTCACAAAGAAACACTGTGCCACAGAAATCCACCAGGCCAAAGGTGGACCAGTCATGGTAGGGGACTGAAGGGATTAACTTTAAAACCACGATTTTCCTGGAATAAGCAAGTGGTGTGGTCCTACTTTGAGCTGGGACTCTTAGCCCATACAAACACATTCATTCCTAGTGTCAAATGTGAGCCTCAAGACTTCTGTATATTTTCCGCTTGCTAAAAGTAATAATAAACAAGGCATAAGAACTTAAGCAGAAAGACCCTTTCATGTTCCTAATTGGTTTTATTTGGGTCATGTTGGGAATCCAGCAAGGGCCTTCACAGTCTACAGAGACTCTCTAGAGTTTTCACACATTTTAAAAGCCCTTGTCCTCCAAATATGCCTTGAAAATAAATATTTTAGTTAATAATAAAGGCAGAACAGAGAGGGATAAAAGCAAACAAGCAAATGTCCATTCAAATTAAGAGGCATAGAAATGACAGCCCGTGCTCCGCTGCTCGGGCTGAAGAGTTGTAAACTCCTCCCCGCCTGCTGTGGGATGTGTGCTCTGTGGCTAAGAAGCCTTCGTGGTGGAATGAGATCTGTAATCTCATCTTATATGGGACAGAATAGCTTATCCCTGCTTTAAGAGAAATTTCAGAATATTCTCATTTGACCAAGTAGAGCATGCCACCAACAAGAGAGAGCATACACAATATTGGAAGTTCTCACACAATGTCTGCAGAAGGGTCACCATACAGCTGTTGGATGCGGGTGATGACCCAGAACCCCAAGGATCACTGTGGGCAGAGTCCATAGCATGTGACAAAAAATGAACAAATACAGCACATTTCCCGGGGTTCAGTGATGTGTCCTAGCACACGTAGGATGGCCACCAGCAGCCTGGGCCTGGGAGTCAGACCACAGTGAGACCCACCAGGCCATGTATCTTTGAGAACATGGAGATTAAAGGATACACATGAGAGGCACACTAGATAATATATCATTATATTTTAATAAATAGTGAACACGGACTGGAGAGATAGCTCAGCAGTTAAGAGCAGTGACTGCTCTTTCAGGTCCTGAATTCAATTCCCAGAAACCACAAGGTAGCTCACAACCATCTGTAATGAGATTGGATACTCTCCTCTGGTGTGTCTGAAGACAGCTACAGTGTACTCATATAAATAAAATAAATTTTAATAAATAAATAAATAAATAGTAAACACAAGTCATTATAGTAAAATAAACAAATGCTTGGCCTGATTGTTAAACTTGAACTATTTGCCTGTGGAA
The DNA here is from genome assembly GCA_030674055.1 of Rhabdomys pumilio. Lineage (NCBI taxonomy): Eukaryota > Metazoa > Chordata > Mammalia > Rodentia > Muridae > Rhabdomys > Rhabdomys pumilio. Next base: position 120,648,765 of record JANHMN010000003.1, read on the forward strand.
ACATTACTAGCCCTAATATAACTTTGATTTAGTTAAAGTGAACACATATGAAGCCATAATGTATATCTAGTAATGGCGATTTTAGAAATTACAATAAAAATGTTTTTTTTTTTTAAAAAAATCTTAAAATCTTCATTAGTTTCTGTTTTAAACACATCTGCCTCTTGACTTTGGTTTGACCGCACAGAAGGCCTTGATTGTCAGTCCATTTTGGCAGCATCCTGTCCCTTAAGAGACCTAAGTGGGTTACCTCTTGACACGGTGAGGTCCAAAACGTGCATTCCAGTACTTGCACCTTACAGTCTATACCTGCTTATCACAAAAGCAATTGGAAAATAAGACAAGTCCTCCTGCCCTGTGGCCAACCTATCTTGCTGTGAGCAAGATCAGCCCAGGGGAAGCATGGTCCCCAGCAATGAGGCTCTTAATCCAGCAGAGGGCACTGCTCACCCTGCCTGGACATCCCCAGACTGCAAAGTCTAGATATCTTTGCCTGGGTCTCGATGTGGACTCCATAAGAACCCAGAGAAAATATGTCAGATACCCTTGATGGAAAGGCTGAGCACTGCATGTCTTAGGAAGCTAGAGAGGCAGAAGGCACCTGGCTTCCCTTCCAGGCATGAATGCTGAAGTGGTGGGATGTGACTAGCAGAGAGCACTGTGCCAAACCCTTCCCATTGTCTCACACCTCCACTGAGAGCCAAGGTCCCCCTTTCATAAGGCAGGCTTAAGAAGAGGTGGCCGCAGAGGCAGTGAGTTTCCTGACCCACAGTGTGGGGTTCTGACCTGCAGAGGGGCACGCACTGCCCTAAGGGGTGATTTTCCATTGTGCTTACAATTCTCACTCAGAGATGTGTGAACCGTGGTGATGGATGATGGGAACAACTTGGCAGTGACAGGATTTAAGACAGAATAAATAGGAGGTTGTACAGTTCTGCTAAAGCCTGATAGAGTTTCCGTCAGACTGAAACGTGGGGGTGATGGAGGGTGCACACAATTGAGCAATTGTTCCTTGACCCTTTGTTGTTAAGACGTCAGAGTAGATGCCCTTCCCCTCCACAGCACACACTAAGCAGGGGGAGGAAAAGTAAAAAGGATTTCCCATTTAAATATAATTATATTTTGTTCATTTAATTTGGGAAGGAGGATATACAATCAGACATTTGGGAGGCATAGAACAACTTTCTGGATTTGGGGTTCTCTCCTTCCTACCATTTGGGTTCTGGTTTAACCTCTAGATGTCAAGCTTGGTGGCAAGTTCCTTTGGTTTCCTACCTCCCTGGCCTGGATTTCCCGATTTTAAACAGGGAGGGGCTAAGGCCAGCAGAGTCTCCATCTACCTAACCCACCAGCTTTTCCAGTCAGGAGCCACAGAAAGATGCAGGAAAGGAGTTTGCTTTAACCTAGTGATGTTATAGGAGAGACACCACGACCCACCTAACCGCACACACTCCAGAGGACAACATTCTCTGACCACTACTTTAAACACAGCTGCTGTGGCAACTGGATGCCACTTAGAGCACACAGCTGGTTCTTGATTATGATATGGCATACTTAGTTTTTAGAAAGAAATGTCCCAAAATGTGGAAGATGCCAAATGGGCCATGAGGCCCAATTGCATCTCCATACAACCTTCAAAGGAAAACTTCCATTTATCTCCTTTGCCATGATTCTTCAAAAAGAATCACAGAGTTCCTGGTGGCCAAAGAGAGGCTAACAAGGACCATCAAGGAGGGGTTTTGAACTTGCAATTGTCCTGCCTCGACCTCCTGCTGGAAGTTCTATTACAGCTATGTCTTCAGAAAGGCCACAACACTTAGTGAACCTATTGAAGGATTTTCTCTGCTCTTCCCTTATTCTAAAGGGACAGTAAGAGAAAGCCCTAATCCTTGCTGCTCACCCTATCTGTGTGGTAGCTATGTTACTCCAATGAAAGACGGCTGCCTTCTCCAGTCACGGTCCCAAGTTTCACCAAGAGCAGGGCTCACAGCCATGTATGGCTCCCAGAGCCCAGTGGCTGCCTGAAATCCCAAGGTCTAAGAAAAATCAAGTCTTTGCCACAGAAGACAGAAAGAAGCAGCGAAGAAACGGGCAGCATTCGACTGGGCTACAGGGCCAACATCCCAAGTGTGTGAGAGGGCGGAAAGAGAATTTTCCTCCCTCACCTCTAACACCTGGCTCTGGGGATGGCCTGGGGACTCAGATACAGTGGGAAAACCTAAGTTTTAGGAGGAAGAACAATCAAATGAGAAGCGGACACAGCCTTGTTTCTGGGAAGCAGGGCATTGCCGGAGGCTAGTTCATGCCCGCAGAGGAGCTGCTTGCTCTTGGGGGACCTTCCTGAGGCTCCAGGGACAAGGACTTACTCATCTATCCAGTTCCTTACAGGGTTAGACCAGACCCAGAAGTCCACATATGCAAAGATAACAGGGAGAAATAAAACCCACATCCTAGCTTAATGACCAAATCCTTCCCTCGCCTGAAGCAGAACCCAATTTTTCCTATAAGTTGCAAAACGAAACAAAATCCCAAACAAAAAATCAGAACCTGAGTTCCTGGGCTGGCCCCCACAGCCTGGCAGCCACATCCTTCTGCAATATCTGCTCGTAATAACCAGAAGGATCAGGTTGGTGTATCACTTCAGAATCAGATGGAAGACAACTGTGGTTTCTAGCATGGCCTTGCTCTTGCTGTCACTCTGGGGAGGGTCAACAGCAGCCATCTCTATCTTTTAAGATGTCCTATGGAGAGGCCTGAGCAATCAAGCATCAGTGGGAACAGGGTCAATATCCAGACTGAAATACCATGCGTCTCTGTGGCAAAACACCCTAGCCACAGGCACCCAGTTAAGCTGGGCAGACTTTGACCCCAGGAAATAAAGATGACCAGGCTTTGTGGTTTAAATCTCTACATTCTGAGGTAATTTGTCACACAGCAATAGATAAGTAACAGAATCCTTTATGCAACCCATCAAATTTACTATGGTCACTGATAGAGAGTGCAATTCAACACTCTAGAGACAAAGAGAGACAAAGCCAAAAACTCATTTGTAATACAGGACACCTAGCTCCACCTAGCTCCACAAACCTACAGGCTGGAGAACACTAACAAACCTACCCAAGGCTGTAAATCCCAACAGCCTGTGCTAACGTTAGGTTTGTGATATATCCACTCTGTGAGCTCCTGGGGTAAACTCTATTCTGCTAACATCAGCAATACAAGTCTGTTGCTATTTTCACTTACCCCAGACACTTAAAATAAATTCCAGGGCTACACTTCACACGTACACGGTTAACTAAGGCACCCTGGGGTTTCCACACTTACTCATGCATACCCATAAATCTGGGTGACATTAGAAACATCTATCAGAGCATGGGTCCCACATTAAGAATACATCTCCCAGGCCACCCTCTGCAGATAACTCTCTGGCTGAACACCTATTAGCAAATGTGAGCTCCCAGAGTCAGAAGATACAGGTAAACCCCTCAAGGCAGTCCATAAGTCTGCAGTCCCAAATATAGCTGGTTCTTGTGATGAGAAACCATTAAGTGTGAGTTTAAAGATGTTGAAAGCCCCACCTGAAACCCAGGAAGAACACAGAAGCTGCAAAGTCAGAAGTGGCCACATGTGTGCAAAAGCTATGTGGCCACATGCACAAGAGGTATGTATGTGTGACCAGAGTAATGCAATCAAGGGCCTCAAGGCCTATGTGGTCTTCATGACTTCATGGAGGCATGGCATCCCTGAAGTCTATTCCCTCTTAAAAGTCACCAAACCCAACAGCTGGCTACCTTCAAATAACCAGACTTTCTAAGGCCAGCTCATCCAGTTCGTGCTTTCTTCTGACCCCTAGCTCTCCCAGGAATAGCTTCACTGCAAAAGCTTATTGGAACAAAAGCCTGGAAGCCATGGAGGGAGTGAGATCCAGCCCAGGGGAACAGGCTGAAAACACAGCGCCCCGTGGCTTAGGACCACTCAAAGGTCGTGATCCCTAGAACCCATTGGACTGGTTTGAAAAGGCATCCACAGGAAGACAAAGGCCAGGGGGGCACAGACCTGATGTGAGCAGGAGCTCTCTCTGAAGGACAAGATTGTGGGAGAGGAGGAAAACTCCCAGCAGTTGTTGGAATGCTTTACACAGGTAAGCATTCATTTTAAAACTCAGCATGCAGAGACACTTCCAAGTGGGTCTGGATGCATAGTCACACATGTGCAATAGCAGCCCATCAGACTCCGTGCTGACGGACCTGACAACCTAAGACCACCCAACACAACAACCATCTGGGTCTTCATATCAGTTCTCTAGCTGAGCCTTCCAAATTTCAAAAGTTTGCAAACATAGGCATCTAAACCGTACCCTTAGAGAATTCTAAGAGTAGGCTATTGATTTAAGTAAGGGCAGGAAGCAAGATGGGAGGGGCCAGTACCTGCTATCTCCTACCTGCTGAAGGTTCATTCCCTATTTTACAAAAATTTTACAGCTCATTTTACAGAAAGGCTAAGAACCAGCTCTGTCTTCTAAAGTTCTGACAGTAGCCCAACTAACTCCTATGTTCTCAGGACCTCTAAGCTGGTCACTCTCAGATTCTACAGGAACCAAGGGATGGATCCACTAGGGTCCTAGATCCCAGGCCACACCCTCACACACAGAGTTCTGGGAGGTTTTCTCCTGGCCCATTTTATAATCTGTGTTTGTTATTCTGCAACCTACCCCACTGTGGAGAACATTAGTGTCCCTCTATTCAGCTTCGGGGCATGGAATGCTATGGGACACAGGTCAGACGCCAAGCTCCACACAAGAGCCAGCAGGGCAGAAGCCAAGCTGCTAACTCAGAAGGCACGGCAATAAGAGGGAACTCAGGAAGGGTTAAATGGGTTTTGAGAACAAAATGGATGAAAATGGCTTCAATACAATTTGATGAGGTCAGCGAGTATGGAGGCCTAATGACAGTTGTAAGAAAAAACATCTGGCGGTGTCAAAAGGTCGGCAGGAAGTGAGTGGGGCTTATATGGCTCTGATTGGCTGGACTGATACTCCTGGAAAGAGACACACATGGCTTAACTTAGCCCTAGAGGGCCAACAAAACCCCTTTCAATTGTCCTCTGACCAGCTCCGCCTCTGGGGTCCCCTGTCTGGGATCCTGACAGGCAAACAGTCTTTGTTCACCCACAGAGGGTCACTAGGTCTAAAGCCCTCTGAAGCAGTAGTCAGTCTTTGGGGTGTGGCAAATGGCAGGTGTGCCCTCCCTCCTGGGCCCCAGCTTCATTTTGTCCTAGAACATGGTTGGGTCACTCCACTAGCACATGCTTCAATAAATCCATCCCCATGAAAACCAAAACAAGAGCTTCCTTTGGAATAACAGGAAGTGCTGGTACACAGCATGGCTTAAAATAGGGCTCATTTCATCTGCTGACAAAGCCGTGGCCTTAGAGCCAGCTCACCTCTCAGGGCTCTAGCAAGAACCCAGGCCGTCCCCCCAGGGCTTAGGGGGCCTGGTCTTTGTTATGATCAACCCTGGCCCATCTCGTTTCCTGTTCATAAGCCCCAAAACGACCTCATGGGAAGCCAGACCCAGCCCTGCAGCAGGGATCAGGTCTGGTGCTTTCCACAAACTGTGAGGCTTGCTTGCCTCCTTCCAGACACATTCGGCAAGACCCACAGGCTTTGGAATCAGTGATTGTCTGTACTCTCTGGATTCTTAGTTTTTATGTAAGCCGAAGCTGAGAAACAGGTCTCCGTGAACATAACCAGCATGCAGCAGTGCAAAGCTGGGAGCATCTGAAAGGCTAGGGTGGAAGAAGACATGAAGGGCTTCCATTTTTTCCCAAGGGTACTTGCTTTAAGGGATACAAGCACTAAGAAGCCCTCAATGAAACACTGACAGCCTGAACACCTCACATAACATGACTGGATCCCTGCAAGATGCTCCGTTGCAGCATCTTGTGCATGCTCCTGCCTGCAGCCCAACTGCCTAGTCCTCTCATTGTGGTCTTCTGCATTTATGTACTTCTTTTAATTTTTGAAGGATGGTGGGGGATTTTGTTTTTTACCATTAAGAAAGGAAAGATTTGGGCTGGAGAGATGGCTCAGTGGTTAAAACCACTGACTGTTCTTTCAAAGGACCTGGCTTTGTTCCCAGCGCTCATATGATAGTTCACTAACACCTGTAATTCTAGTTCTAAGAGTTTCAATATTCTCTTCTGGCCTCTGAGGGCACTGTATGATACACACATACATACATACATACATACATACATACATGCATGCATGCATACATACATACCACTCATATACAGAAAACAAAAATAAAATGTAAAAAGAAAAGAGAATTTAGCCGGGTGGTGGTGGCGCACGCCTTTAATCCCAGCACTTGGGAGGCAGAGGCAGGCAGATTTCTGAGTTCGAGGCCAGCCTGGTCTACAGAGTAAGTTCCAGGATAGCCAGAACTACACAGAGAAACCCTGTCTCGAGAAAAAAAAAAAAGAGAATTTATACACAGAGGTTCACAGTGTCACCTAAGGATAAGATGTGTAATTTTTTTCCAGGCATTAAGTCATTAAAATAATAATAATAATAAAATGATGAGGTGGTGGGCGGATGGATGCAGACAGACAGACAGACAAATAGTGCATGCAAGCACAGAGCCAGATGTTGGCAGATACTGGTGGTTTCTTCTGCTGGCTTATACAGGAAGACAACTACAGAAAGCGACATAAAGATAACATACAATTTCATATCAGACAAGTAGAAAATTGTCTCTAGAAATGTAAGATAGAACAGGCTGTAGGAGTCTAAGGCAGAGCACTTAGGAAAGTTAGCTTGGATCCAAGAAATGCCAGCACCTATTCAGATTCACACCTATTCAGTTTCACACCTATTCAGATTCACACCTATTCAGATTCACAAGGATCCTGTTATCCACCAAAGGGAGCCAAACCAGATGCCATCACACCTTTCCCTACTCAACAGTCCAAAATCAGGGTTTTACCTTCAACTTTGACCTCGGGAGCAACCATCTATGGGAGTTGAAGCAATGGGGTGGTGGCTCACAGGTGTGTTGCCAGCCTTTGTCTCTGCTTGCTGTGGGGGCAAAAAAGAGTTTGGAAGACTGTGTAGGGTTTGGCTTTGCTGACCTTTTGAGCAAGATGAGACAGAAAACAGGCTCATCTTTGGGACAGTTCACTAGTGAGTTCAGCAAACCTCAACACAAGGCCTGCTGCCCTGCCCTGGGATCATCTCTCCCAAGGAGAGATCCAAGATGCCAGGCCTCTTCTTTGGAACTTCATGGGTGAGTGGATGTGAACACTCAAATCGTTCTCTGACTGAACACTATGGAGGCTGGACCTATGCGGCTGTGCACTGGACACACACAAACACCCCACAAGGCACTTATTTTAAGGCACCACCAGCTATTTTTACCCTCCCCAGAAACCCTGGAAAAGGAAGCCACACAGGCAGACAAAGGCTGCAAGCCTCCTGAGCTACCACTTCACAATTCTACTGAGTCTCCCAAGGCATGTGCGCTGTCCGTTCCTTTGTCTCAGGAACAAATCTCACAAACAAGTCACAGGGGGTTAAAATCTAAGAAAAGTCAGTCAAAACAAGCTTTTAAATGAAAACACCATTTCTCCCCATCAGCTATGATACTCCACCGGCGGTGTTTGGTGCCGAGTATGTGGCAAACAGGATGCCACTGGACCTGAGTGCCTACGATTAGGATGCCTAGGCTTCAGAAGTTCCATAGGCTCCATCTCACCTCTGCTTACAGTCATGTGTAGGATACTATGGAAGAGATGCTGGAGTACCGCGTGGGCAGACCATGACCAGGAGACAGGAAGCTGTAAGGGGGGGTCTTAAGAGAGTGCATTAGTTTTATAGTGTCATATAAAATAAAAGAACCCACTTACTCACAAGAGACATAAAGCTTGGTCCAGGACTAATCTACGGGAGAAAAAGAAAGGGAAGGGCACGTAGTATGACATCTGTGTATGATTTATGCTGTTCTGGAATCTTCTAGCTGGCCCAGGAGGTATGCCTGAAGGCACCTCACAGCCAGCCCCTATTAGAGCCTGGCCATGCAGTGCTGGCCTCGTACTGGATTCCTGCAGAGGCAAACAGCCCTGGTATGTGTCATTTTATTTGTACTCAAAACATCCCTCCTGGAGCCAATCCGGCAGGCTGAGCACACTGTTCTCAGCTAAGACCTTGCCAGTGTCGGGAATGTGTTGGGGGCTCAGCAGTTCACTATAGCAAACATCTTATCCTCTGCTGGTTAAAAAAAAAACCAACTTGCTGATGACCCATGAGTGGAACTGCCCCCACTCCCCCTCTGGTGGAGCAGCTGGCAACAGGGGAGGCTCAGGGGCATTCATTCCCTGAGGCGGTGAGCAGTTCTCAACCCCAGCTTACTCAGTTGCCACTCTACCCCTCACCCCTAACAGCCTGTGGCGACAGGTGTGGAGATAAGAACATTCCAGAGCCCACAGAGCCCTGGGCATCTCAAATGTACTCACTTGCTCTCCAGAAACTTAAGAAATAGGTGTTGTGACCCTATTCAAGATTGTAAGACATGGTCAGATATGAGGTGGAGGTGAGGGTAGGAACTCTGAACCCCGGAGGTCCGTCTGTGTCTAGGGTTAACAGGACCCATACTCTCACGGGTTTCAGTTCACTTATTTTAAATGTGAAGCTGGTACATAGGGGCCAGCTGAAGCCTGGATTCTCTATCCCCAGTTCCAGACAGCTGGAAAGAGGGGTGACCTGAATTGGGAGGTACACGGGCACTCTCAGAACCCATACTGTGTATTTAACCAAAGGAGGCTATCTTTGTCTTTTAAAAACTCACAATGCAAAACAGTGCTGTTAGGAGACTCTGGGTAAGATTTGCTTTTAAAAAAAATATAGCAGGGCAGGACATAGACCAGGTCCTTAGTTTCCATAAACAATACTTTCACAAACAAACAAACAAACAAACACCCTGCCCATCTATGGGCTGGGGAGATGGATCTGCTGGTAAAGTGCTAGCTAACCTTGTAAGCAGGAAGACCACGCTTTGATTCCCAGAAGAGCCAGGTGTGGTGGCATGCTCTTGCAATCTCAGGAAAACCTGTGGATTCCTGGGTCAACCAGCCAACCAGCCTAGCCTGCTCGGTAAGTTCCAGGCCAATGAGAGAGACCTTATCTCAAAGGGGGAAGGGGTGTGCCTAGGGGTGGAGCTTCAGAACAAAACCTGAAAGGGAGTCTGTCCTCTTGGCTCAACACATACTCAAGAACGAACATGAATGAACAAACCAAAGAGAACGAACACACACACACACACACACACACACACACACACACACACACACACAC
>JANHMN010000003.1:120658126-120677694 GCA_030674055.1 Rhabdomys pumilio
CACACACACACACACACACACACACACACACACACACACACACACACCTCTCTCCCAAATAAAACATGTGAGATGGGGAAAGTGCCATTATTTTTTTTTTTGAAACTGTTAGGAAGGCCCTGGGAACAGACAGGGCTCTTCATACAGTAGAGTTTCTACTGAAGCCCACTAGAGCACTTAGCTACGAGCAAGACAGGCCTCGGGAAAGGGCTCACAGAACACCCACTCTGCTGTTGGGCCTCTGGGAAGCTGGCTGAGTTATGATCACTTTTTTGGACCAGGCCCCTGAAAAGTTACTCCCAGTCAGGTCACTCAGGCCCTCCAGCAGTGCCCTGGGGACGCTTAAACAGCTGCCCTGACAGACCTTAGCCACCACAGCCCCATTACACTGCACAGCTTCCACTAGCCCCAGCAAGAAAGACCTAATAGTTAGCACAGGCACACGGTCACCGGCTACAGAAAGCTTGCTGGAAAGCTAAGTAACGTTATTCTGGGCACATCTTGAAGAAATCTGGATTGTGTTTATCTGCAAGCTACATCTGTAAACACGCCACAAGGCCCATCATATCCCAAGAAGGAACAAGCATTCGTTCACCGCCTCTGCCCTTACCAGAAGAAACTAATGAAGCACGCTAGGCCACCGAGGAGGCCACCCTAACTAACACAGCAATCCATGACATCCCTTACACAGAGTTTCCTAGTTCTTCTCAAGAAGCACAAAGACAAATTTCTCATCCTTTGGCTTCCATTGAGTAGAAAAAATTAATTGCCACATAAAATTGCTGATTCCTACCAAGTGAAGCTCCCGCGATTTATCAACTCTGGGAGAGCACAAACTCAGTAAGGGTTTAGCTACATCACCTGAAATACTGTGGTGTTTTCTGTGGGTGACAGTTTTAAGAGGAATGTAAAGTTTGGTGAATTCATCCAGATAGGACAAACTTCCAATGTAAGCAAAGACATTGGGTGGTGAGGGCTTCCTTGTGGGCTTGTCACAGGATTCTCAAAGCTAGACTCCTCTCAGAGCCTTCTCTGACAACACCAACGGTGGGGGACTCATTACCAACTGTCATCAGCCACTTCCCAGACTGCAGCATCACCCTGCACAGGGATGCTAAGGTGACCCAATTCTCTGCCCCTTAGCTGTACAGCTCATGGTTTCCTTTGCATAGAAATCCAATTTCTTAAAATGCATAGAAAGTAAACCTCTGCCAATAGCTTGCCTTAATTTTTTAGTTCAAGACATTTAAGTGGGGAGTACCTCAAGAGAGAGGACCAAATGACAGGTACCTAAGAAAGAGAAGGGGCAAGTGGCATCATGCTCCCCGAGGGCAGAGTGTCATCTTTATCTGACTAGATATTCCTCATTTCGTGGGCTGTTTCTGTTTACCTAGTCTCTGCCCCATGGTTGTTAAGGTGCCAGTGAGCCATTCTGCAGGGCACTCTTCTCACGTGAACAAGGCCAAACATCACATGGGTATCCCAGTCTCTCTTTCCAGTTATGGTGAAAGACTAGGAGTTAGATTCCTGGTAGGCAACAGAGGGACTGTCATGTCTAAGGTAATAAAGGTGACGAATCTCCAAGAAGGCCAGCTTCTTCCTCAACTTCCTGACTTCACACCAAAGCCTGGCAACTGGACTCCAGCTGATGCACTGGTTCAACAAGTCTGAGGTTGGATTGGTGGGTACCACACACAGTTGCCAGCCAATCAATCACCCACCCTCTGTGTCTTCAGACTGGGCAACCCTAAATGTGGGGGAGAAAACTGCTAGGCTCTAACTCCCCCACCCCCAGCCCTCAAGAAGAGACCGGGGGTCCCCTCTTAGCTTCCCAGAGGGTCTTTTTCTCTGTGTGTCAGCTGCATGTGTGTTTCCTTGTCCCCCAGTAAATGTCTGTTCTTCAACTGTCGGTTCTGTCTACAGTGTTTGAGATAGCTCTGCTGCTGCTACCTGCTGCATTTGGATCCTTCCTGCCTTTTCATTCTTTAACTAGCAGAGAAAACAAACCTGATCCAGACTGTATCATCTGGAAGAGAACAGTCCTCAGTTTCCCAACTCAGCAATGCAAGCCTCTGTCCTTACAGAAAGTAAAAGGTTCCAACTAAAAGTGGGCCGGCTGTTAAGTCTAACAGTGAAGAACCAGGAGAGGGTGGCATGTCAGGGACCATGCTCGCTTTTAGACTCTGTCCATGAGCTCAGACCTGTGTTAAGACTGTGTTCTTTAAAAAAAAAAAAAAAAAAAGTGCTAATTTAAACATAAGAAGTAGGCACCCATGCATGGCACAGTCAGTCTATAAGTAGAGGCCAGAGGAAATTCATGGTAGTTGTTTCTCTCCATCCTTCATGTGGGTTCTGGGGACAGAACTCAAGGTCTTCAGACTTGGTGGCATGCACCTTTACCCACTGAGCTACCTAACCACCCTCTTGTTAATTACAAATTTTAACTACATTTATTTATGGGGTCAATGTGTATACAGCCACATGGAGGTCACATGATAACTTGCCAAAGTCAGTTTTCTACCATGAGCCACGCGGGTTCTAGGAACCAAACCCCCCACCACCTTCAGCCACAGAGCTGCCTCACCAGCCTCCCAGAGCTTGTGATCCCCAGACGCAGAGTGGGAACAACTCAACTTGGGTTTCCCTGTGGTCACAGGCTACTAACCGCGGGTTGATTTTTCCCATCTCTAGCTATTCCAATTTGTCCCTCTGTCAACCTTGGCTTCCCTCAGCCCACAGAAGGTGGGAGGCAGGGATTCTGCCTAAGGCCATAGGAAGCAGGATGCAGAATGAGCCCTTTCTGGTTTAGTTGCTTACCTCAAAGACTGTTTTGTTCTTTTCTTCTTTTCTTAGTGAAGTTTTACATTTTAACATTTCAGTTTCCCAAGGTTCTCCACCCCACTGGTTTTACTACTTAATGAGCAGAGACTATTCTGGAATGATTATCTTAAGTGCACCTGCAGCTAACCTACAACTGTTCTGCACAGAACAAGACATGCCCAGGAGAACTGCTGTTTGGTGATGAATGCTTCTAGGAAACACACTCTGCTCTCCCCACAGCCCCCACAGGCTCCTCTGTGGGTCAGGCAGCTGAAGCTCTCTGATGGCATCCCTGAGATCTGGCCTTCCTGGAGAGGTGAATCCCTCACTAGAACCCAAGGAAAGCTGCGAGACCCACCCAATTAAGGGCCTGTTTACACTTTGATAACTCAGTGTGCTGTACTCCCTCATGACTTGTGTGTACTCCTGGATATGTGATAGGGTTTAAAATGTTGCAAAGAATCCAGGGAAAAGTCAATATTGGGATGCCCCCGCTTGGCTGCTTAGTCCCTTCCTCTCAAGAGGGGCACTTCTGGCTAAATGGGGCAGGATCCCAGAGGGTTTGTTCCCATGGACAAGGGTTTTGCAGTGGGAAGTAAGGGGGCTCCAGATAAAGAAGAGCAGAGACTGACCCACCGTCTCTAATGCCACATGGGCATTCAGACGACCATGGGCCAGACAACCGGAGAAGAAAGGCATCCAAGGCTCAAGATGGAAGGCTGCCAGAACTTGCCAAGTCCTCACTTCAGCTTCCATTAGTATGGTGAAAGCAAAGGAACAATGGCCACTCCCCTACTAAGCCACATCTGTACTCACACTGCCAATGCCAACTTCACAGAGTAAGACTCTAGAAAGAGGAGTGGCGCACATTAGGCATCGGGACCAACAGAAGTCCAGGCTTTTGCATTCCAAAGGGCATAAAGTGATACCATCGTGCATGTGGAGCCAGGAGGGATGGATAGCACAGAGAGTGACTAGCAAGATGGCTGGGCAGTGCTGGCAACATCTAGGCAGCATCTTTGCAGTGAAGATGGTGGAGGAAGACAATGGCTGTACATCTGACAGATGACACTGTGCTCTGGTCACGTGATTGCTGGGTCCATCACCTGAAGCATCACATTTGGGAATCCTGAGCTGTAGCAAGAACTACTTCATCAAGATTTCTAACTGTTCCCCAAGAAAGAGACTAGCATAGGCGCTTGGTGTCTCTTAATAAAAGCCTTGAGGTGAACAGGAGAACCCAGGACAGGGTGGCTTATTTCTCCCTATCTGCCTCCACAAGTCCTTTCTGGACTGTGGGAAGGACTGGTCAATGGCGATGCCACCAAGTTCCAAAAGCTCAGGCTGACCACAAGGCTTCAATGCAAGGAGAGCTCCTTTCAATGACACCACCGCCTCCCTAAGAATACCTGCTATAAGGGTAATATGAAACCAACTGGCCAAGTTCTGGGCTGTATTCTCAGAGGAAAACTGTCTCCTATAAAACTCACACTATTGCCCAGGCTAATCATGAGACATCAGACAAACTACAGGACAACCCAGATTGTTCAAAGCCCAGCCTTCAGTGAATAAATGCTCACAGAAGCAGCACACCACTGGGAAAGACTACTTGTTGGGAAACTGGGTGGGGAGAAATTACTCACTGCACCATCTTCCGCTATTTTAAATTTCCCAAACCATTCAAATCTTGCCACCTAGAGCTAAGGCTGCCAAGGTCTCATTAGCAAGATTAGGTGAAAGAAGGCCCTGACTTTTCCCTTCTGCTGGAACCAACATGAAACACCAGAGGGGCAGCCTAACTCTAGACACCTGTGGCTGCCCCCCAAGAGTCAACCCCCACATACTTGCTACCTGTCAGAAAGGAGTCCAATGTGCACATCCTAGGAAAACATCTCCCCAGGCAGGGGTTTCATCTGGCCGCTTTAAAGAGGGCCCGTCATTCCAAAGACCCATCTTGTGGTGGCAAGCAGTGTTAGATGGGTATCCACCACCCCACACACCTGGATGGTCCTCACCTCAGCTGGCATACACAAAAAGCAGAAGCCACAGGAAGAGGAAGATGCAACACCTGCAAGTGAATTGTGTTGCCAGGCAATAAGCCCTGGTGACCCCAACTCCAGAGGATTCTGGGAAGGGTTATGGTGGATCCAGAGTTCTGCTCCAATGACCTTCCTGAACTGTGGAGGCTGTGTCTATTCTGACCAGACAAACTGTTTGTAGTTACCACTCTAAAAGTCTTACATCCAGGGATTTACAAAGCTACTAACTTAAAACTAAAGAAAACGTCAATTTACACACATAGACCCATCCTCTTTCTCTCAAAATAACAACCTACCAAGACCTAGAAAGTAGAGAGATGGGCTGGGTGGTGCAAGCCTGTAATCCTAGCTCCTTGAGAGGTTCTAGCAAGAAAATAGCAATTTCAAGACCTTAGGTCAACTGCCAGTACTAGATTAGTGGTCAATAAAAATGAGAATTTTCTTCCCATAAGACAGGCTGTGGGCTATAATGAAACAAGAAACACAGCAAGCTGCATGCACCCGGAGTCTTACCTGGGACTGGACCTGTGAACTCTTAAATCCTGCCTAGCAAACACTTGACCCTCCGCATCTGAAGTCTTGGGTTTTGTGGATTCCTGCATGTGACCTTATACAAGTCAGTTACACTTCTAATCTTCTGTCTCCAGGATCTACAGCTGGGATATATATATACTTACAGGAATGCACCAGAGTTTATGAAAAGGCCTGGGGCAGAACAGCCCCCTACCCTCAGCGGGAGCCCTTCCAGAACACCACCCCTGGACAACCTGAAGGCTGGTCATTCCCAGCTAACTTCTCCCTTCCCTAGGCTTGCCAGGGTAACACCCAATCCCTTCTCAAGACAGTCTGAAGTGGGCAATGGCCCCTTCTGCTGATATTAATTATCACTGCAAACCGACCCTCACGGCAATCTTCAGGAGAGGTCTGACCCACAAAGCATCTTTGACAACCAAAAGACAAGTGTTCAAAGTTTCCAGTTATTTCCAAGGCCGGGAAGGAGGGGACTGCTAACCAGGAGGAGATTTTAACACTGCCCAATTCATAAAGGATCTCACTGGATGGTCTACTGATTTACCTACTCCCCCCCACCCCCCAAAAAAACCCAGGAAGTTGAACAAGAAACCAGAGGTATAAAATTATTTCCTTTTCCTCACAGGACCCCCAACAGAGGAATTTAACAAGACTGACAGAAAATACCACACTCTCCAAATATAATATAACCTTTAGTTATTAACAATGTGTGAACGTTGATTCATTAACTGTTAACAAACATGACCTTAACCTAAAAGGCTAGTAAAAAAATTTGGGTAGGAGACACACAGGCACATACATACCTCTTTCTCAATCTTTCTGACATGTCTCAAATTGCTCTTAACAAAGAATTTTAAAATAACTTTTAGACTCATTTTTTTTTTAAAGTTACCTGTTTCCTCTCACTGTCTCCCTGTGATTTCTTCCCTCAGCTCACTTTATGTAGAAACTATTCCCTCCACCATCAAATGTTCAGTGTCCCAGGAGGAGTCTGTAAGTCCTGTAGTCTGTAAGTCTGTAAGGTCCTGGTAAGAGGAAATAGCTGGGCTGACAGACAGTTTGGGCATGGCACTAGAGGAGAAGATCAAGGGGTTAGAACATGCTGTAGAAACCAAGAAATGAATGCCACACACTCTGTGAACTGCCTGCTATCTGAGGAAGGGGCAGCTGGCTAACAAAAGTCAGCTACTTGTGTGGCTGGCTCCAGCCTAAGCCAACAGGGCATCAGTCCAGCATCCATGACTCCAACCGCTGAACAAGGAGATGAGAGCAAGACTAGAAAGACGGCAGTAAAACCCCGAGACTCAAAGGAAAATGGAGCAAGTAGCCACAAGAGCCAGCCAAAGTACCCAAGAATGGACAAGTAGGCCAGGTTTCCAGAGGAAATCACAAAAGTGAGGCTCGCTAGGAGTGCTGAGGGGACTGATGGCAAATGGAACCTCTAGCCAAAAGAGAAATCCTAGAACCAGAGTCCAGTAATCTTCCTTCCAAGAATGAAGAGATCAGCAAACTAACTCAACTTTGCAAATTACAGAGCTGCAGACCACCATATCAAAACAGTCTCCAAACTCCTTGGCATAAATGGCCACTGAAAGCTGGCAAGCCAGAAACGGAAGGAAGGCCAGAGAGGGAATCTGATTACTTTCATATGCTAAATCCAGCACCAAACCAGCCCATGCAAAAAGGCAACAAGGAAGTGCCAGGTGCTAATTTATGGTTGCTCCCAATGCTATGGCCCACTGACTACCAAGAGGTGCACCCTACCCCCAACCACCTGCAGGTTTCTGGTCAGGCACATGAACAAGCCCAAGGCAACAGAGAACAAGCCCAGGGCAACAGGCTCTGCACTGCTGCAAAAGTTAAAACCAGAGAAAAGGTTCTCCGACATTCAGGATACACTTGCCCCTGCACTGCATGTACATTACCTTACAAGGCCCCCAAATCATTAACAAAAACATTGATTGCAGTTCTGGAAATCATTATGTAAGTCTTTACTTAAATGATGGATACAACAGATAGACACAGACAGACAGACAGACAGACAGACAGACAGACAGACACAGATAAACAGATACAGCAGAGTGACAAACGGCTCTGAGATTCTACCTTCAGAGAACACATCGTCAGGGAGGGGAGAGTAGCCATGGTGGATCTCAAAACAGGCTCACCAAGTCAAATGAACCATGACTCTCAAGACTTTTTTTCCTCTTTGTAAAACTGCAGAGGCTACTGCTGTTGGTACGGATTTGCAAATTCACCTACTACTAGTGATGTATGTTTTAAAAGAAAGCTCAAATATCTAATCTCTGGAATCCACATTGCTTACTCATGAGTATCTTGCACAAAATGGACATATAAAGAATCAAAAACCAACTGCCATGAGACAAAGGGTTCTGCTCTTAACTCTACAGTCCAGATGTGGACACCTTGGGTCCCATTCCCAAATTATTCAGTGGCTATGAGATGCTGACAATTGTGAGTACCAAAGGCTCTTACAGATTAAGCACTAATGATGTGTTGTGTGGGACAAAGTCTTTGTGGTAGAGACTGCTCTATGCATTGTGCTGAGTTTGTTAGTTAGCATTCCTGACCTATACACGCTAGATGCCAGCAGCAGTCCCAACTCACATCATACTGGCACCATAAACCAGATGTGGTGGTGTAGACCTGTAATTCGCAGAACCTGGGAGGTAGAAAAAAGGTGGATCAGAAGTTCAAGGTCATTTTCAAGTCCTGTGTGTCTTGGGGGGGGGGGGGGGGGGCAGAGAGAGACACAGAAAAAGAGAGAGAGAGAGAGACAGGCTCGGGGTGACAAAGGATTCTCTACATACAACCTGTTAAAGACAACCTGCTTGCAATGTTAGTAAGGCCATAAAGACCTGGCTTGGAGCTATCCTTTACAGCAACCACTGCTCTTTCAACAGTAAAATAACTGTGGTTCAAGTAGCATTGTGAAACCAAAGCACTAAATTCTTCCTTATCCTCCAGTAATTGCTTGCTGTCCCTTTAAGAACCTTGCACACTACTTCCTGCTGCCTTAGCCTTTCTACCAGGTATTTCATGGTGCCCTGAGGCTGTTCTTCCTCAACAGTTGCTGATTCAACAAGATAGTGAGGTCTAAGTAGGGGAGAAGTCACAGCGCACTGCCTCTGAGTTAGCCAAACCGGACTGGCCTCTGTCTGGCAATGAATGACATGCTGCCTTGAAGCTGGGTCTGTCCGCCCTTTCCTTCAACACCTGGCTGGAGGTTCTCCCCCCAAAGACTCGTTTGCTTTCTGACACATTTGCAGAGACATGACGGGCCTGTCTACACGTGAGCTCCAAAGATGGAGGCTATGTGCAGAATCCCGAATTAGTCTGACTTTGACCACCACATGCAGAGCCCAGGAAACTGAAAACGAGAACCCGGACCCACCATTCTCTTTTCATTGCTCATGAGAAAAGAATCCAGAAAGTTAAACCCCCAGACTTCTACATGAAACCAGGAAAATGGCAAGGGACCTCAGGTGGAGCCATTGCTGAAATGAAACATTAAAGGCCTTCACACTTAACAGTAGATTTGGTTCAGAACAAAACAGACTGGAGAGATGGCTCAGCGGGTTAAGAGCATGTACAGTCCTTTCCAGGAACTAAGTTTGGTTTCCAGCATCTAAAATGGGCAATTTATAACTAACTACCTGTTATCCCAGCTCCAGCAGGATCTAATATAATGCCTCCACAGGCACCTGTGTTCATATGAATATACTCACACAAGCATATTTAAAAATAAAATAAATCTTTAAGAGAAAACAATAAGAACTACTTTAACGTAGTGAGCACGCAAATGAGGGGACTCTTTTAACACAAGCATCCTACATAACCCTTATAGCCAGAATATGCCAGGGATTCCTACATTTCTAATAGAGTAAGATTGGAATGTCTTCCCAAATACAAATACAGAGAAGGTTCTTCCTGGACCAGGAGTTAGGAGAATGATTCTAGGACAGAGGTCAAGGAGCAGTGACTTTCCTCCTAAGAGTTTGAGTTCCAGTCCAGGGAAAGGCAAGAAAAAAGAGGAGCCATGCTCTGCCCACTTTTATCTGCTTTCCTTCTCTTTTTTATTTTTCTGATGTGGAATGGCTGAGCCCAAGGCCTTCATCATGCTGGGCCCTTTGACCCTAGACCTTTGACCTAGCCATCAGAACTATAGGCCAGTTAATTCTGTTCACTGTAAGTTATCAGCCTACACCATTCTATAACAGCATAAAGCAGATGACACAGACAGAAGTCTGGTGGATACTGCTCAGGACACTGCCAACACAGCCATAAAACAGGGACCAATCACATCAGGAAAATGCAACTAAAAATATCTTCAAATACTACAAATCCACAGAATCACCAAAAACCACCACCACGGGTGCTAAGAGGTGGGAAGGCTATATAGGTGGCAAGAGTAGACACTTGTGTCTGTATGCCACCTCCACAAAGGACAATGAATAGAAACACTAATGGGAATACAGCCACAGAAGCAGTAAAAAATGACCAATGAGTATTCTATCTCCATTAAAAGGAAATCTAAGTTGCCTGGCCAAACAGCCCACAGCCAACCTTCCCCTGGCTGTTCCCACATTCTGGAGTCCTACAAACCAGGGGACCTTGTAAACAGGGACATAACACGCCAACCCTGGCACCTCCTATCTTCCCCAAACCAGAGTTCCAGCCCCAGTTTCCCTAACAAAGACCCCTTCAGTCAGCTCAGGGTGCCCCACACACCCTCTATAGCTGACCTGGATGGGCCAATACTGCTTTTCAGTCTTGGAAACTAGAGTTTCTCCCAGAAACCTTCTTCATCTAGTTCCTTTGTGGGTAACTCACTCTGCCCTGCCCCTCCCCTCTGCGCTCACCCACCTCAGCACCTGGAATCTTAGAGGCAGAGCCTGTTCCCAAAGCAAAGCTCACCGAGTGATGGTGTGGCACACACTGGACAGATCTGACACCAAAGCTGGTCAGGGCAGTGTGGCTTTGGGGTGGCCATGGGAAAGGGGCTTGAGAGTTATGCCCATATAAGCAAGAGGCAGCCCTGCTCCCAGGGATGTCCGTGACCCTCCAGATTCGTCCCTGAAGAGTCTGAACTTGCAAAATGCCATTTCCTCTCCAGGCCTCCCTCCTTCTTGGCCTTCCTCCTCTAAATGGTCTGTTCTGCCAAGAATCATCTATCTGTCCAGCGACTTCCTGCTAGTCTACTAATTACAGCAACATGAAATAACCCCATAGTGATGTCATGCAAACTTTCACTTCCTGTAGTGGATGAATAGGTTGGACCAACAACCATGCCCAGATGCATCATGCCTCCATTTTGGAAGAAAACCAAGAGGACAGCTCCCATATGCCATGAAAGCTCTTCTGTTTATAGAGGCATTCTGAAGGCTTCCTAAGGTACATAGAAAACGAGGCGTTTGACATAGAGAAATGGCTCATTTGGTAAGATGCCTGCTGTACAAACATGAGGACCCAAAAAGAGTTTGAATCTTCAAATCTTCAGCACTCACATAAAAGACTGGGCAAAGACTATGTATATTTGCGTGTGTGTGCCCGTATGTGTCTGGGTCACTGGGGTATGCTGGCTGACAGCCCAGCTCCATGTTCAGTAAGAGATGCCACCTCAATGGAATCAAGTGGAGAGTGATAAAGGAAGACACACAATACCATCTTCTGGTTACTAGGTACACACAAGAGTGGTCCTTCCATAGACTCGAACACAACATACATACGCCAGAGATACAGAGGTAAACGTGTTCTCCATATGTGTGTGCACCTACATACACAAGTACACTTTTATCACACAACACACATACAGACACGTGAAGCACCGCACCAACAGAAAGAAAAAAAAGACTCTGATCATGTGGAGGTGGGCACGGAAGTTCACACACAAAGAAAAGTTACATTTTCACGACACATGCCATGAGTTGGTGGGACAGAAAACACCACTGTTTCCTGGCATGTACAAGCCAAGGAGAGCCGGACAGAGTTCTCTCATGCATAGAAGCGTGGAGGCAAGAAGTGTGGATTGACACGGACACAAAGGCTGGTGTTTCTTCCTCTCATCCAGGTTCCTAGAGTAAGAGGAGGAGCTAAAGACAGGGAAGGAAGGACCGAAGGCCAGGCTCCAAGCTGCCTAGACTCAAACAATGGCTTTCCTCACTACTCCCACCCCCTTCGCTTGACCTGGCAGCCAACACCAGCCGGAGTTTAATCTTCTGAAGGGATCAAAGAATAAAGCTGTGCCCAACAACACATTCTGGAAAGCTCTGTGCTTGGGATTTTCAACAAAAAGGGCTTTCTCTGTAGAGGACAGACAGGAACTTGCCCAGAAGAATAGATCAGGTTAGCTGATGAAATCTACCATGAAAAGACTGAGTACGATGTGGCTGGTAACCACGCTCCGTAGATACACCTAAACTAGGCTCTAGGACCCATCCTCAGTTTACCACTGTAAGTAATTAGTCCAAGGAGGGTTATTGCTTGGAGTCCGTCTTCTCTGTCAACCATCTTGGCCAATGAGGATTAAAAACCCAGCCTGACTTTGGAGGCAGGCACTGGTAGGGAAAGGGAGGTGGCTGATTGACCAGCCCAACTCTAAAACCATCCTGTGAATTTGTCACCACAGCTTCTCAGGATACAAGCAGACTCTCACCTTGGAGGTGTCACAGGCTTGGATACTGACTAGAGAAAGCATCTGGGAAATGCTTCCCATAAGGCCCACAGGCTTCAATATACCTGAGAAGAGTGGCTTTTATATTATCCAGGACCCAGGTATTGGTACCATTTCTCTTTTTATAATTTTTATTTATCTTTACTTTATGTGTACGAGTATCTTGCTGGAATGTTCGTCTGTGCACTGAGGCCAGAAGATGGCACTGGATACCCTGAACTAGAGTTACTGAGCCAATGTATAGGTGCTTGGGAAGCAAACCCAGGTCCTCTCAGTGTTAGCACTCTCAGCCATTAAAGCTGATATTATCAATTATCACAGACATTCTTCCCAAATGGACTAACCAGTTAGTCTACGGGTCAATGCCTTCACAATTCTAAGAGCTATTGGCCCTGTAGCCACGCCAAGAATCTCCTAACACCTACAGCTTTCTAAACACAAAACACACCTCCAATCTGTAAATTTGGCCATAGCTGACTTCAAGACTATGCCACTTTGAGATGTTGTAAGGTCGTAGGCAGGCCAGACTATGAGAAAGGCAAAGGCAAGCAGAGCCAAACTGGATGCTACAAAGATGTCCACACTCATGAGAATCTTTAAGACACCTACAAGTATTCTGACTCTCTCATTTTAATCTGAGCTTCACCAAAGGCAAAGTTCCTTTCCACCTGTTTCCCAACCACTGATTATGGCATGGATATCACAGACCAATTTAAAATCAGGGGTCAGGGGAGATGCCACATGCTAGGTATCTGCCTTCAGAGTGCCTCAATTTTCCCTGGAAGTTCAGGATCCAGGGATGTCACCTTGCTATGTGGGCAAGTTCCTGGTTCTTTTGCTGTCCTCCACCACCCCCAGCCTGCAGTAAACAGGAAGAACCATCTTGTACACCTGTTAATTCAGAGGCTAGTAGGGCATGCATACCTCTAGCAGAACAGAGGGACATACTTGAAACCACTGAAGTGGTCTGTAATCTAGTTGGGTGACTTTCCAGGCTTAAAGAGGTAGCCCTCTCAGTACTTGGGACCCTACGCCATCAGGTTATATTTACACAGATTGAGACTCACAAATGGTGGCTAGCTTTCTCAGAGATAATAAAGAAGCAGAGAAATGCCATTTTGAAATAGCCCACTGCATATAGAAAAATCAAATCAATATCTGGATGTGAACACCATAGTGGGTTAAGTACCAGCAGTCTATGAATTTCCCTGAAATGTCCCACTATGGACTCACTCACTAGTCCATTCTCAGAGGATCGTGTGTTCCCACTGACAGAAGATCTAAATAATTATCAGGGTTATTCATTTACATAGAATCGGCTCCAAAATCAGGACAAGGGACTACCCTCAATAGTGATTTTATTAACCAGGCTTTCTCTCAGATAAAGCAGAGACCAACAGAAACCACAGCTCTTCTTCAATGAAAACCACTTCCACTCTACACCAGCAAAGAAGCACTTACACCTTTCCCTGTTGATTTCCAATGTTTTTAGGCAGCATTTAAAACCCAAGCTGGCACTCTCTGTCCATTACTGGCCACCATGCTAAATGGTTCTGAACCTGTCTGTGCCTCAGCACTTGCTGCGATCCTGTCAAATAAAATCTTCCCGTGAGTTAACACTGCTGAATATTTATGCATCTAATATCACGGCTTTCTGCAAAGTGCACAAATCATTTTAACAGAGTGTAAATTCAACTACCATGAAGGCGTTTTACACTCTGCTTAACTTCACTAAGGGACAGGTAAATCAAGCTTCCATAAGTCTACTTAAGGAAACAGAAGTCAAAACTTGTAAAGAGAAATATACAAGTCTCTGGATTACAGAGCAAACACATGCCCATACCCAGCACCAAGAGTCTACTCTCTTACCAAGCACAGAGCAACCCAGCAGGGTCAGGGGAGTGGGGTAACAGACTGGTTACTGTCCACACTATAGAATGCTGGGGCTGATCATACCCCAACATTCCCTAGGGCTGATATATGGGCTGTCTTGAGTGTCTCTCGGAAACACTATCCCCTCTGGCTCTCTCCTAAAGTGAACTCAACGGCCCAAAGCCAAAAGGTCCCCAGATGCACTCAAAGAACATAAAAATGGAAAAATAAGGCAGAAGAAGAAATCCATGCCCAAAGCAGCTGAAGTCATAAATTATTTACAGAATGAGGGAACTTTAGCCATGGCCCATCTGGAAGGGCCTGACGTGGGTCTCAAGCTGTGCCCCAAAGGTCGACAGCAGAGGCTCCTGTCTGAGAGGCCAAGAGCTTCTGAATTCACTGGGAACTATATGACTTGCTATGTTCATGTGAGGTGATCCCATCCATGTGGGTGACACTCACTCAGGCACCACTGTCTGCTCCATCCCATATCCAGATGCAGCATAACACAACACATAAAGCCAGAGAAGGGGCACCGCACATCTTATTCAGTTCTGGTCAAAGAGTTAAGACATGACAAAGAGACACATGATAATACAACCTACCCAAAGAAAGCATTGGTCACATGTGAATTAATCTGAAGGCCAAAACCACCACCACCAGATATAACACACTAGATGAAGAAGCCAGAATCTCCAGGAGTTAAAGGAATGTCTCCAAGGAAAGAAATGTAAGCAGACAAAGCCACGTAGCAATGTCTGCCCATTTAGCAATCACTGGGACTACAGGTTTGATGAACAAGATCTGTCAAGGTTGAGAGTTGGCAGGAAGTCACATGACATTGTGGCATAGCCCCGGAGCATTATAGAGAGAAAACGGTGAGGTGGCATCTTTACTGTATGGTCCAAGTTAACCTCTCCAATAATGAGACTACATGGACCATGCGGCTAACAAGGTGGGGTCAGGGACAGGGCCTGCCCATGCTTCGACCAGACTCTGGCTGTTCCTGGGCAACAAGCAGGAGAGCGAATGACTCAACCCCTCAGTTCACTGAGGCAGACAGTAGCACATCCAGAAGAACTTCTGGCTTGTGTCACAATTTTTGACTTTCAGATAATCATGACTATCCCTTGGGACTGTGGTGGCTGCTCAAGTCACATCTACACACGGTCTCCATCACTGTACCCCAGCCAGCTGACTGTGGACAAATGCTTCAGCATTTAGCCTCCACTGCAGTATTTAGCTCCAAGGCCATTGAACTAGGAAAGGACTGCGTGGGGCCCAACAAGCAAGAATAAGGTATCAGAATGGAGGCCAGAGCTAAGGCTGTGTCAGGAGGCCCAGGGGAACCCCTGGCTACCTCTGCATCTCAGCTGTTGATGGCCAGCACCCATGGGACTACATGATACAGCTCTAATATTTTACCTCTAAGGTTCTAAGTGTAACTGACACCAAATCCGCCTACGAGGCAGTCCGGGCAGCACACATTCTCAGCCCGCTTGCACTAAGCTGAAGAAGAGCTGGTCCTGGTTGCCCAAAAGAACAGCTCTCTGGATTTCACATCTGGACACAAAGAAAAAGTGTACCCTGTGCTAAAGGGAAGCAAGTCCTGAGGCCATCTGCTGGCCACACCACAGCTTCATCATCAAGAACATGTCAGTGACTGCTGGCCAGCACTGGGTCGGGTTAAGCTGTGCACACAAACATGTCCTGTGGGAATATGCGTTGCTGCCCAGACTCAGTGTCCTCGTCTGGAAGAGGAAATGGTACCATGCTACTATGGCTATGCAATCCCAACAATGACCGATTGGGATTAAAGACGAGGGT
Source organism: Rhabdomys pumilio (assembly GCA_030674055.1). Classification (NCBI taxonomy): domain Eukaryota; kingdom Metazoa; phylum Chordata; class Mammalia; order Rodentia; family Muridae; genus Rhabdomys; species Rhabdomys pumilio. Next base: position 120,673,910 of record JANHMN010000003.1, read on the forward strand.
GGACTTACTCTCCACAGCCCCAAAACAGGCGGCAGCCGGCGCGAAGCTACCTCCAGCAACACTGGAGCAATGCGCCCAGGGAGACTGGCCCAGTCATCTTTCTATTTTGAGCCCACAGCAGTCACAGAAAAAAGTGACTGACTGAATGAGTTAAGTGTGTGATTCAGCAGGAGGTGATCTAGAGGCCACCCTTGCTTGCTTCAGAGGGGCCACCTTCTAAGTAGAGCCTCTAAATCCAGTAGCCACCCAACATAGTATTCCTGTCTGGAAGGGAAGACACTGAGAGGTGGTACTCTGGAAACAAACTCCCCGGCCCCACAACTTCAGTCTCAACAGCCCTCAGTGGCTGCCTCCATTAAGGCAGAGAGCTCTAGCCAGGATGTCAGAAGCACCTCCGAAATGCTCTCCACCTATCCTTTGTTCCCTGGCCTGGTATATGGTTAAATGGGGCAGGTCAGACCCACCCAGGATGCTGTAGTCACCTCTGGGCCCTGCCTACACTTCCTTCCTTCACTTTGGCCTTCTTGACCATGGTTTTACTCTTTCCCACCAAAGTATCCTATGGTTCTGCACCAACTGTCCCCCCTCTCTGTTACCCCAATCAATCCAAGAGTTGACCTTGCCACCTGTTACATCTAGTACTCAACACCTAACCCTGAGCTGTCTTCCCCACATCAGCAAAATGTCCTTGAACATCCCCCAGGCTCCATGAAAACAAAGCCCACTTCTTAGCAACGGCACACCAGGCTCCTCCACCAGGGACATCCGACCCAGGAACGAAAGTCCAACCTGGAGTTTCTCCAACAGCCCGAGTCTTGGCTGGGGACAACAAAAAGCACCTTCAGCCCTCAAGTCGCCACCTATCACCCAAGCCTTCATTCACACTAATCCATCAGCAGGAAAAAGGAGGCGGATTGCAAACAGCTGCCTAGTCCGAGATCAAGAGTTTCATAAGCGACGCCAACATTTTTACTAACGGCATAATTATATCAGAGAAAAACTCCCTCCTCTAAGATTCCTGCGCTGCCCTGACAGCAATTTAAGCAGCTGAGAAAAGATGGTGTAGACAGTGATTCCGGCAGGATCCTGTCTCCTCCTCGAGCACAGGGCTGACTCTCTTTAATGACAGTGAAGGAGAGCTTCGCAGACATCTGGTGAGGGGAGCTACCCTGGGTGTAACAGCAGTTACATAAAGTGTTTAGTGGAGGATTTAGCTGTTGTAAAGATCCTATTAGCCGGAGACAATTTCCATCTCTGACTCCAGGGAGAACTGGAAGCTTTACTTCTGAAATCAGGGCAAAGAGCCTCCAACTGCACTTCTGAGGGAGCATTCTGCTTGGAAGCTTGGGACCAGCACTCCAGGATGCAGTATGGTACCTTCTTCCCCTTCCAAGCTGCCACCTCAGCTGAAGTGTTCTTATGCCTCATTCATTCACTCATTCATTCATTCTCTTCCCCACCTCTCACCCATCCCCTCTCCAAAGTATCTATTGTGTAGTCCAAGCTAGTTTTGAACTAAGTCCTTGCCTTAGCCTCCAGAGTGTTAGTATTTGAGATGGCCCCTATTTAATATGCAACTCATCAATCAAAGCTTTCTTTGCTCTTCTCTGTCCCTTTATTACATCATTCGCAGGTAAAATGGACACTTCCCCCACAAAAGAAAATAGCAAGTCTGAAACTATCATGCCAATCTAGTAATTCACTAAAGGCACCTCAATGTACCTTGATGGCAATATAAAGATTTGCTAGGTTGGCTGCCAGTCAGGCTCCCTGCCCCTCCCCCAGGCTCCTCCCCCTCCCCAGGCTCCTCCCCCTGCCCTCTGCTCATTGGCTCTCAGCCTGCTCTGCTAGAGGCTCCTTCCTCAGATCTTCCCAGCACAGTCTCCTTTAGCTTTAATCTAGTGTTCCCTTCAGAGACCCAAGAGGCCGATCAAAGATGCTCCCAGCCCCAAGGTATATGTCCTGGTGTACATGCTTGGGTACCCTCAAGTTCCTATGGAGAAAGCTCCAGCCCCAGGTGACAGTATTAACAGAGGTGGGCCATCTGGCAGTTGATTGGACAATGACTACAAAGCCCTTAGGGTAGGTCCCAACTCTTCTAGGAAAGCTCCTTTGGCCCTCCATCTGAAGGACACAGCAATAAAGTGCCACTTGTAGGGGGGCCTTTAGCAGACACTGAATCTGCCTGTCTCTCTATTATTTCTTATTTACTTAGAAATACTGAGGGTTGAACGCAGAATTGTCATGTGTGTTAGGCAAATGTGTAACCACTGAGCTAATTCCCAGCCTGTTTTCCTCCCACACCCCACTTTTTTATTTAACACAAGGTCTCAGTAAACTGCTCAGGCTAGCCTTGAACTCTAATTCAGACAGGCTTCCATTTTATAGTCTTTCTGCATAGTACTACTCTGAGTACAAAACAGTGCTCCCCTTTGGCTCCAAATGCTTCAACTAGTGGAGCCATGAGGGTAACAAACCCAGGAGCCAAAGGAGAAAAACAAAATGCCACTGAAACAAAGACAGAGAGAACCTAGTGTGTGTCAAAGCAACACCGAGAATGGCAGCAGCTCGTTAGCACGAGTGAAAAGTTGATAGGATGAATAAGAAGCCAGCTGACCACAGGCATGGGCTGGATGGCTACTGTGGTCATGAAGAACCAACAGGAATGGTGTAAATTATAAACCACGACCTAGGAGACACATGTCTCTTTACCGACCAAAGAGCAGCTGGAGGCATAGCTGCAGCACTTTCTGGAACCTCCTTGGCAAACTGCGAGGGCCCCTGAGACTGGCATCACAGATCACTGTAAGCAGCAAGCAGAGTTACAAGCAATTCAGTGGCAATGTTGAAGACACTCTAATGACTAGGAACTGCCCGTTGCTTCCAAGCTTTAGGAAATGAGTCAACATTGTCTGAATGTCTCTCCTGGAAATACCTTAATGCTTCCAGTCCCTAGAGGTCAACAGCCCGGACGAAGGCCTCACAATGCTGCCTTGCATTGAAAACAGAAACATGGGGATGGTTGACTCTTCAGCAGGTGAAGCTCTTGCCACATAAGTGGGAGAATTGGAGATCGGACCCTACCACACTCACAGACAAACCTGTAACTCCAAGCTTGAGAGGGGAAGACGGGATTCATAAAGCAAGCTGGCTAGTTAGAGCAAGCTCTCTGTTAAGTGAAAGGCTCTGTGCCTCTGTATATTGTACCTAAGGTGGAGAACAACTAACTGAGAAAGACATCCAGTTAAGCACCAGCCTACATACACATACAGATGCTCTCCCCAGCCCAGGGGAGTGATACCATTTTCAGAATCCCCACCTCACAGGCCTATACTGTGTAAGCTAGTCACCTCCAAACAAGCAGCTTGATGGAAGGGGACAGCAGAGGCCCTTCAGAGCTCTCTAATCTCCTCACAGAGTCCAATGATCAGAAGCTAAATGATAAAATGCCAGACTAAACCCCTTCACTCTCCTACCCCACTCTGTCTTCTGCTCTAGCCAGGGGCATCACATAGTTCCGTGGATTTTATATAAAGACAGACCAGGCCGACTCCAGCTTCTTTAAGCAATGTGAGTCACTGCTCCCATAGGGAAGTTATTTACGCCTCGAAACAAGCTGAAACCTACATGGAATATTTCAGCGCCTGGTAATCTGATGTAAAAGACTTTTTTTCCTTTAACAAATCTGATCTGCCTCTGACAGATTTTTCCATCAGAAGTAAATGAGCATGTACACACACACACACACACACACACACACACACACACACACACACACACACACA
>JANHMN010000003.1:120677704-120721817 GCA_030674055.1 Rhabdomys pumilio
ACACACACACACACACACACACACACACACACACACACACACACACAATGCTTGTCCACAAAAGGAAAACAAACACTGCGAACAGGAAATTGCTTCTAAACATCAGGAGTCTCAAAAGAATATATGAAGTTGACAGAAAAACTCTAAATCAGAGTAAACAAAGCCCAAATTTTCCCTGAAAAGTTGACCAACTATGGTGACAACTACCTTACAAAGAACAGTCTGGCTGACCTAGAAAGAACAACACAAATCCCACACAAGCCAGAGCATGGGCAGACACAGCCCCAGTACCTGACCACCTCAGGAATGAACAACTAGCTAATACATGGGTATTTCACACAGGCCAACTCCCCTAGTAAAACACCTAACACACAGTAGGCTCTTCGTAATGCTCAACCAAAGAAACCATTCCTGGCAAATCTAGCTGCTTAGGGGAAGCTCATAGTGGGGGCAACAGAATGGCAGAAAGATCAGAGTCCTGTCCTCTGCTGGATCAAACTCAATTAGCCAATTCTGGACAATGACTTCCTTGGAGCCTGGGGGGCCCCAGGGACAAAACAGTTTCAGGACCAAGCACCTCAAATCTATCACAAATCAAAGAAAACTTGCTACAGACTGGTTAACATGCTGGTGTTAGGGAGGAGAGGATAAAAGCACGGCCAAGGGGTTGCTCCTTTGAATAAAGAGCATCTGGGAAAAACACCAGGGAGAGAGACTTGGCTGACACCTACTGTAGAAAGAAATCTTGATTAGGAACCAAATTATCCTCTGGGAACATTATATGCTTCTAGGTGACTTGGGGGGGGGGGGGGGAAGAGTATTTAAAGACATAGAAACAGGGGAAACAGCAATGACAGTGACCACAGTTAGCAATGCACTTTTTAACAGGCCTCCAGACATTGATGTACAGAATTGATAAATGGTCACTCATTTATTCCTTCTAAGACCTTTTCTCTTTCATGTTAAGGGCTGATTGTGGGGTGAGCCTTGTGCATGCCATGTGTTACACCTGTCGCCCTAACTCCGCATACTTAGTCCTCCTGCCTCCACTTACAGAGCACTCACTTAACATAGGCCTATGTAACATCGTCTGTGTTTGTGCAGTGCTGGAATTGAATCCAGAATTCCACGCACGCTAGGTACGCACCCTGTGCTGAGCTGGATCTTCAGCCCTGCTTGCTTAGCTCTACAAGCCTATGAGACAGAAGGAAGAAAACTGAGGCACAGAAAAGAGCAGTCATCTTCCCAAGGTAGCAGAGCCAACACAGAGAGGTGTACTTGAGCCCAGGCAGCTGCAAGTTACAGGATAAGGTTAACCAAGACATGAAAACAAGTGATTCCTCTTACACATACCAAAACCACTGCCACGAAATCCAGAGTCTTGCCCACGCGCTAAAAGGCCACAGAGGGAAACAAGAACACCAACAGTAATGGCCATCTACTGTCACAAATGGGCATAGGGGAAGAGTCAGTCTCTGGTAGGAAAATGAACATAGCCTATCTGCTGTATGCTCTGAGCTGATGAGGTCTCAGCTTTCAGCGTGTGCTGAGATCGCTGTATATGTTCCAGAAGCTTCAGACTTTGAAAAGCCAGGAAGACAGGGGCACTGCTGGGATCCTGAGGGGAGAAGGGCACATGACTTGTTTTGCCTCTGCTTCACATTAGATGGCTTCCCTCTTCACATATAAGCAGTAGGTGGCCAATATTTTCCTCCACCAAAAACAGGCATTCATTCAAGTTTAGGAGGGGAGAGAAGGAATGTAAAAAGTCAAAAATCACCCAAATTCTACCATATGAAGACAAGCACACTATTCACCAGGCAAGAGCACCTCTCAGAGTTCAAGGCCAGCCTGGTTCCAGACCAGCATCCAACATAGTAAGAATTTGTCTAATATCAAATCTTTACTTACCATCAGATAGCCTCTTGAGTACATTAGGCCTCAATAGTGAATCTTCTCCTTTTCTTAAAATCTCCAACTATGCACTTTAAACTGTCAGTGCTTGAGGTCTTGAGGAATTTTTGCAAGATGGTATGTCTTGTATCCCAGGCTGAGTCTGAATTCCTTATGACCTCAAGGACTCCCGATCCTCACACATCTACCTCATGAGCGCTGGAATTACAGGTATGCCCTACCACGCCTACTTTATGTAATACTGAGGACCAGACATTGTACAACTGAGGTACATCCCAGACACGTGTCTCCCCCTCTTGCCATCAAACCCCACAAATGGCCAATATCTTGGTTTCTTTTTTCTTCTTTTTTGTAAGTGTGTATGTGTATTTGACCTGTGTGTATGTCTATGCATTGTGTGCACGGCTGGTGTCTGCAGGTCAGAAGAGAACATCAGACCCAGGGAACTGTGGTTACAGGAGCTGTGAGCTGCCACATGGATACTGGGAAGGGAACCTGCGTCTAACAGGTGTTGTGTTCTTAATTGTTGTGCCATCTTTCCCACCCTAATGTCTTGGTTTATTAAAAAGAGCCAAAGCTAGGAGTAGTGGACAATGCCTTGAATTCCAACACTGAGGAGGCAAGGGCAGGCACATCTCTGCGGGTTCCAGGCCAACCTGATCTAAAGAGTGCATTCCAGGACAGCCAGGGCAGTCACACAAAGAAACCGTCTCGAAAAACCAAAAGGAACCAACAATTAGTAAGTAGACAGGAGAGTAGAGGTGGTAGGCCTTTTTTTGAAAGTGGATACTGGCTTCCACATCTGCTTGAAGTTCTGAGGGATTAACTTCCCACATTACCTTCTTCCAGCCTGCCTCGCACATACTGGACTAGACCCAGAGAGGCAGGCTCCTCTGTACAGCAGCAGTCTCATCTCACTGGACTTAGCTCTTTGACGTGCAGGTCCAATACCCATCACGTAAGTACAAGTCAGGCCCAGCACAGGCCTAGAGCAGAACAGAGATGGCTCATCACTGTGTAGCCAGCATCTATGTCCAGATAAGGCCTGAGAGGACGGATGGGGGAAGCTGCTGGTTCTTTCTGCAAAGTGCCAAGTGGGAGTATGGGTTTATTTATGTTCAGGAGCAGGGTGCTTGCAGAACACTCTTATCCATTAATGACACAGGTATTCACACAGCACATGGGGCAGTGACCCCCCCAAAGGCTAGGGTGGCAGTGTTGCTGTGCCCTGCTCCTCAGAGGTGGCACATGCTCCTCAACCTTAGCAGGCCTCATGGATTGCCTCCTGTCCCAAGCCCAGCACACGCATGCGCAGGCCTCGAAGGGTAACACCAGGAAACTCCGGTCAAGTTTCTCCTGCCTTGGTCTGGGTCCTTCACCTTCAACTGCCCATTGGCCTAAAAGTATCTTGGCTATGTACTTCCACCTGCGGTTTCCTGACTATCAGGAAAGCAGCAGACAGCCTTGGTAAGTAAGAGAATTGTCACTGAAGAACGCTGAAGCCTAAATGTTCTGTCTAATCCTGCCTGCTGCCCGGGAGACCATTTTACCACCTCCAAGTACACGGGACAGCCACTGACTGTGACAAATCCTATTTTGAGCAGACTTTCTGCATTGAAAGCACAAAGGTTAAAGATGGCTTCGTGATATATTGCCATCCTGGGCACATTTTAAAACTCAGAGTCAAATACCAAAGCAAGAGGGATTGTTTACCACATTTAGGTTTATACATGGTCTTCCCAGTCACACAGGCTGCCCTGCCCCCACCTCCCCCCACACACAGCTGGGTGGGAATTCACTGACCTAATATCATTGGACAGATAATTCCTTGCCTTGGGGAAAGACTGGCAAAGCCCATGGCATCTGCCGTTTCCAATCTATGCTTGGGAACACTAACTAGGAGCTTGTGCCAAGAAGGGAGGGGGAGGGGTAAGTATCGCAAATGCCTGTGACCGTGGCTGTATGTGAAAACTTAAAATAAAAAAAAAAAAAGAAGAAGAAGAGCCGCCCCCAGCCTTGTGGGGAGTCACTGCTTTGCAGTAGGAAAGCTCGGCATTTGATTCGTCTAAATCATCTCCAAGCCTGCGTTAGAGAAAATAATTGAATTAAAGAGTTGCCATAACTCATTCAACTGAGATAAAACCCAGCCAGTGGGAAGCAAGAGGGCCACGTACAGACATATCCGCAAAGATTCACCATCTTCTCAAGATAGTAAAGGAGGTGGGTGGGGGGGAGTAATATAATATGGTTCAAAGGACAGATGGGACTTTCCTAATTGTCCCCAGATTCCTAACAGCAGGGGTGGTAACTAAGCGGTTTCAATTAAAAGTTAAAGAAACAGGGGAAGCAGGCGGTTAAGTCATGCCTGCTGCCGATAAGCCTCTCCTCAGGCTGAGGGATGCGGCATCCTGACTTCCTTCAGACAGCCAAGTGTCAATGGCACATGAGCAGTGAAGCCATCCCAACATGTCACCATGACAAGGTGATAAATAAATCTGTCTGTCAAAGGCACTGCCACAAGCAGTCATGTGAGTAAAGGAGCCAGGCACCAGGCGGGAGGTGATGTCAGAGGCAGGGCCTCTGTGTAAGTGCCTTCCTCCCTCAGAGGGCCCTGCCTCTGCATCTGCCATGGAGGGTCAAAGAAGGGAGTGAGAGAGCTCTAGAGCAGCCAGAGAAGACCCAGCACAGCTGACTATTGTGCCACAAAAAGAGTGGACTGTGGAGTGGACTGCAAGAAGCTTAAGCAAAATAGGAAAATGGGCCCACAACGCATTCCAACATTCCTTACACCAGGGCTGCTCGAGCAGGAGCTAGGCTTACTCAGGGAACCTTGGGCAATCCCTATAGTTAACCGACTGTACCTAGAGATTCCTAAGCTTTGACTAGGGACAGTGCCCACAACAGGCCCATAGTGAGATTATATCTGCCCCAAAATGTCAGTCAGTGAGGTCAAAGTTGAGAAAGGTACCCTTAAAAGAATCATGAAATTTCTAAGGAACCAGGAACTAGGAACTAGATGGTGTTGATTACAGCCAAGTTAATTTTTTGCATATGTGGAATACCAGAGACTTGCTACCTTGAAGGCACTTGATGAAAACGGTCAAAGGAAGATGGAGACAAAGTCAAGTCTTTCCGGGGGAGGGGAGGGGAGATGGCAGGAGCATTTGGTCATCCTTTGCTACATCATGAATTTGGGGCCAACCTGGGATACATGAGACCCTGTCTCAAAAGAAAAAAAAAAGAAAGAAGGGGAATGGAGGGAGAACAAACACCTGCAGGCACACATGCTGTGACTGAAGCCTATACAGGAGAAAACACACACACACACACACACACACACACACACAGACACACACACACACACACACACACACACACACAATTATTAAATTAATGCAAAATATTTCTTCCTGATGAGACCAAACCACATTTGGTTCACAAGTCCATTATGGACCAATCACTAGCTCTTGCTTGCCAACTGGAAAGCAAAGACAATCTATATCATCAAATTCATGGCTAACAACAGACAATCAAGTCTAAAAGTAAGTTCTCTGTGCTCAGAAGGGAGGTGGCAGCCTGTGGCCACTGACAGGTTGAATTATGGAGACCCAACTCCTCTGACAGATTCTCACAGAAGACAGTCAATCTCACATGTGTTGAGACTGAGAGAAGGGTAGATAGATGCAGGTAGGAAATACCAACATCGCCACACCAAGAGGCACTTCCCGTAGACTTGTTTAGTGAAATTAACTAGTGGTTTAATGCAAGCATGCATGGGGATGGGAGGGGGGGGGGGGGGGGTTTGTCTGATATACAAGAGTGCCTGATTCTTTCAGAGAAATTAACATTTCAATCCTGTTTTTATCTAGAAGTCATTAAACTGTGCAACATGAATTATTGGAAGTGTAGCGACGAATTAACTCTATTCATCAGCGAAGTCCAAACACTTTAGAGCACATCGGTAATGAAAAAATAGCTCCACATCCTATCTCTTCTCATTAAAGGAAACCAGTTTTGCCTCTCTCAGTATATAAAGCTGTCTTCTCCTCCTGTAATTTATATCACCGTAAGCCAGCACACATTCTAAACTATTACATGTCTCCAATTAATTTTTGCAGCTTTTGCCTGGAAATTTAATGAGATAGTAGTGTATAAACCTGCAGACTCCCCGATTATGTGTGTGTGCTCCTGATTTTCACGTTCATGTAATAAAATAATCTGATCCAGACAGAATGAAAGAGCATCTCCCCTGGCCAGAGTGCTGGAGTAATGTGTAAAGCAGGGGCCCCACACCTGACTTATTTACATTCAATTATAAAATTTACTGGCCTCAAATTAAACTGGCCCTACTTATCAGCCTAGAAGAACAACATAAAGCCTGGTGGAATTATCACCTGGGAGCATTTCTAGAAGCTTCTAAGTGAATGGTAAGGATGAGTGACTATTTGTCTAAGAGTCAAGTCCTCTGTGGGGCACAGAAGCAAAACACATGGCGACTTCTCACATCCAGCCCCCAGAGGCTGCAAAGGCAAATGGGGGCTGAACACCAAAAACAAGAACCACTTTGTCCAGCCTCAGGGACTCCGTGGGCACACACACCACTCCCTCCAGTTCACATGTGGCTATGTACAGGTGTGTCAGGGTGTACACATATCCATGCACGTTCTGTGATACTGAGTGTGTGCAGGTGTATACACGTAGGTTGTACCATCTCTGCCTGTATAAGCAAGCATGCCCATCCATACCTTTGGGTATGTCTGAGCCTATGTGCATCTGTGGGCATGTGAGCATGCATCCATGTGAGCTTCTGTCTAAGTGTTTACGCATGAGCGCATCTCAGTGTGCCTGCGGGAGTCAGGCAGAAATAACAGGTCAGAAGCACTGGAGCTCCAATCTCGGTCAAGGCTCCCTTGTTACTGCCTTTTGCCAAAAGATATAGATGAAGGGGGTGGGGGTGGGGAGGGAGAGAAACAACTGACAATAATAGCTGGCAGTCACTGTTCATAAAGGACCTACCATGTCATCTATTTTTAAGTTAGTCTGTGCGTGTGATGTATGTGTGTGGACATGCAACTTTGTATGTGCGTGCAGAGGCCAGAGCAGTACACTAGATATCTTCCTATATTGCTCTCTAGCTATATATACATAGATAGGTCTCCCATTGAATCATCTCATCTTTTTTGCTAGGTCAGCCAGCCTTCAGACTCTTCAGAATCTTCCATCTCTGCCCTCCAGTGCTCCCCCTGGATTCTCACAAGAGTGCTGAGGGTTCTAACTTAGGTCCTCGTGCTTGCAGAGCAAACCCTATTAGCCACTAGGCCATTTCCCTAGCCCCCGTCCCTCTCTTTCTTAAACAGAACCAAACTCCACACTGCCAGAAACCCTACTGTTATGAACCAGAGTCCATAACACTGAACAGTGTTGAGTGTTCTGCGGAAAGTTGCTGGACTGTGGGAAGCAGGGGGCCATTTCCTCTTATGCTGCTCATGGGGTGTTGTCAGTGGTCCTTCAGTGGTCCCTCAGAGAATTAACACTAGTCTAAGAATGTACATACAGGCTGAGCAGTGTGACCATGGCTGTGGTTGACTGCTAGTTGCCCTAAAAGCAAAGACCTGGGGGAAAAGAGGACAGAACTCTGAAAAGTTATGCCCAGAGTAATCCTGGGGCTAAAGGTAGATGGTGAAGAGACAGCCAGACAGATGACAGCATGTGAGCTGCCCTATTACGGTGATCCACCTGAAGCCCTGGCAGTCACCCCTACCAGGCTGGATATGGAAAAAAGTTCTAAACTCCATGCAATAAGAGCCACAAGCTCAAAAGGTCATAAGCAAAGAGCCAACTGGGAAATGTGGGGTACCTTAGAGGCAAAGTAGAAAAAACCATCCAGAAACTTGTGGCCCTCAGCCTCCAATCCCAGATTACATTCAAAGTCCTTATGTGAGAAGAAGTAGTGAGAAGAAGTAGAAGACCTAGGCCTGCTTCAAATCCCACCTCTGTTCCTGCCTAGCACCATAGAGTCAGATGTCTGTTCACTAAACAGGAATGCATAGGTTATAATCCCAATCTTGCAAACTGCACCACACACACAGGCTGCGTGTGTGTCCAGCTTGCAAACACACAGTACACACCACTTCTAACTCCAACTGAGCTGTATGCACCATCCTCTATACTACTGTCTAGACCCTGCCCTGGACCCACAGAGGAAGAAAATGTTCCTTTACCTCCAAGGAAAGCCAAGTCTCGATGCCTAGAGGGGCTATCAATGAGTTTGTATTAAACAAGACCTTCTGAGTTGCCAAAAAACTCTGGCTAAATGGGATTACAAGGAAGGAGCACTCCAAAGATGGAGCACCCCCAGGGCTACATGAGTCCATAGTTACCGTGTCTGAGCCCACCGCCTGCAGCCAGGCTGACCTGAGTAGTTGTCCAGGCTCTTCTTTAGAGCCAACATAATCCATCCCACTCTGGCCAGAGGCCTCTTCAAAACACACATCCCTATGGTCACAGGCCCAGGTCAAGCACTAGTAAAAAGGACCATCAAGTTTGACAGGGCTGAGCCCTGGGAAGACATAGCAGGCCCCCCCATGATCATGTGAACAAACCAAATCTTTGCCTGCTGATGAACAGAGGCTATCAACTGTGTTACTGGCACACACAGATGTCTGTTTCTAAAATCCCCAAATAGACCAATTAGCATATTATAAAGAATTTACTTCCATTTTCCCTTGACAGATCATAAAAGCCAAAACACAATGCTCAGTTTGAAACTGACAAGTGTACATAGCGGGAGAGTCAGGATTAGCCGCAGACAGCAGCAAAAGAAAACGGTATTTATAATGATTAGACACCTAATTAATTCTAAGAGTAGAATGTCAAAAGCTATACATGCATGTCTTTGGTTACTGAGGCTCAACATCAAACAAGTCACTTGTACTGTGTGAAGGGGAGCCTTAACACGCTCCCTAACATTTGCCTGGAGGCTGCTGTACTGGCTTTCTGGTATGCTATTGGGGATGTATATAAAAAAGTAAGGGAAGGGATGGGGAGATAGCTCAGCTAATAAGATGATCTGTGTGCCTTACAAAGCCTGAGGACCAGAGTTTGCGTCCTCAAAACCCACGGAGAAACACAGCGGCATGTGTCTATAATCCTGGCACTGGGGAGGCAGAGACAAGAGGATCCATGTGCTAACCAGCCAGCCTAGCCTACATGAGAAGTTCCAGAGACTGAGAGATTCTCTCAAAAACAGAAGAGGGTGTATAGTGGCAAGGGTTGTCCTTTGGCACACATACAAGCATGTGTCTGTGCCCGCACAAACATGTATGAGCATACACACACTGAGAGAGACAGGGGGGAGGAGGGAAGGAGGACAGGGCGTAGGGTAGAGAGCCAGAAACACACAAAATCCAGAGTAGCAAATTTTAAAATTAAACTAAACCTAAATAGACAAAATATGTAAATATTAACAGGGTTCTAGGATGTGTGTCCATCCCCTACTGTGGCAATTAACTCAGTGTAAAGGAAGAAATTCTCAGGCTCCTGTCATGTGAGAAAATCCAAAGCCTTTTGTGTTTCTTCAACTTGACTGTGGATGGGGGAGGGGGAGGGGGGAGGGGGAGGGACGGCGGATAATGCTAAGACAGACAAAGGTATAATAACATTATTATTCTCTGAAACTTTAAGCTCTCTCCTTTACTTGTGTGTTTCGATGCGACCCTTTGGGGGATATGGGGGGAGGAGAGCACAAGAGTAAGATGTGAAACCGAAATTAAGTTAATACACGCAGAGCTGTCCTGCTGCATTCTTCTAGAATTCTCTTCCTAGATTGCAAATCAAAATCTGCATTTAAATAGAATTTTTTTAATGTAGAAAAGAGGAAGCCCTAGGGCACAAGGTATTTCATTCGATACCTATGGGCACAACACCGCATTCAAAATGAGATGCGGCATTTTCAAAGTTACTGACTAGATTACACACTCCCAGATTGTCTAGTTATTACTGCTTTTACTAAATTCTTCTTTTAATAAGTACGGTTCTTTTACGGCCAGGGCTGTTAATAAAAGTAACTCGGTATTACATCATTCTATCAATTTAATCTTGAGAAAAGATTGTACGATCCCAGATCTCAAAAGCTGTGGGCTCTGATAATTCTAGCCATTATTCAGCGTGAAATTCAAACAGTCTGAATTCATTAACGTTCGTTGTTACAAATCTGCATTTTTAGACTTTGCCATAAAATGCAGGAGTCCAAACCCAGTGACCTGAATCTAACAGCCTTTCATGTCTAGTGGTGGGTGCTCACCAGTGTTTTCCTCGAATGGCTCTCAGATAAAGCCCCATCTCCCAGGCCCGGGAAAGATGGAGGCTGCAGTAGACCTCAGATCCTGCTAACTATGAGTTGAAGGTATCCATCCCATTCCAGTAGTTCAAGTGTTGGGAGGCTTGACCCTAAATTCAGATGAGGGCATGTATTTGGAGACGTACCCATTGAGAACAAGTAAAGATCAGGAAAGGCTCCGAGGGTGGTGCCCTGTGGTGGACTGAATGGCTCTGTGCCCTAACCACCTTGAGAGAAGGACTCCCTTACCCTATGGTGCACAAGGCAGTGCTCCAATGACTGTGTTTCCAGGATCCTTGGCTCCGAGCAGATGGAAATGAAGAATTTTTTTCTTTATAAGCCAACAGTCTCTAGTATACAGATAGAAGTTTCTGGCAAATTGTGGGGTCTCAAGCCATCAAGAGAGGCGTGAAAGATGCACAATGTTAGCAAGTAGGTGTCCACTCTACTGCATGCACCCGTCCACAGGAACAGGCAGCTGAGGCAGTGCATTGTGGTGCCAGCAAATCTCCACAAAATTGAGCAAGAATTAGACCCAGAGACATCCCAAACCTGCCACTGCTGGGTGAAGACCATGAGGCTGATGGAAAGAAAGAATGCATCCCATCCCCTAAGTTTCAAAAAGAAAACGATCATTCTATATTTTTTTTTGTTGCCTACTAAGTTTTCATTGTCATTGACCACAGGCGCTGACAACTTGGAGAGCTTTGTCTCCAGATGGGACAGCCCCCGCCCCATGCTGAACCCATGGCCCTGCATGTCTTGTGGCTGCTACTGGCAATGACAATGGACGGTTTCAGGTACTAAGACCTCCTCAGTTCACAATCATGGAGTCCCAACCGCATGGAGACTAAATACTACTATTAATTCCATTTGATAGTGTGGGGACTAGAACTCAGGAATTAGGCTCAAAACCCGCTTGCTTTTCCCAAGGCAATTGTCATCAAAGAAGTCAACGTCCAGCTGTCCAGAGTTTCTTAGCCACAGTATCAAGACTCTGCCCCTCTACCCTCACCAAAGCCTTGGAATTTTTACCTTCCCTTGCAAACACAAGACAGAGCAGCCAAAGTCCCTGGGGCTGCTGGAGAAAAACTATTCGGGTGCAATTCCACAAAGCACCCAAGCTGTTTCCTGGCCAAGTCTGATGCTGCATCAATCTGCTCTGTTTAAACAGAAGGCCTTATGGCTTGACTCAGTCCCATAAGCCCAGGGGAGACCAAGGCACAAATCAATATGGATAGTCCTTCCTAAAGAAGTCTGCAGCCCGGCACTGCGCCTTAGAGGTCATCCTTGGCTGTAATTAGGGAGAGGCAGTGGGTAGCAATTCAATCATGAAAAGCCCCAGTACCATGTGCCCAACCAAGTGAAGGTTTCAAACAAATGTGGGACCGGGCTGTCAGTTACACACAGGAAACACAAGCTTCCAGGCCTCTGATGGTGACAACACAGGCAGTTGCCGCCCCTGAAGGAGTCTGACAATCATACGGGTTTCACTCTCAAGGGATCCAGGACTTAGGGACGCCGAGAGCCACTTAAACAGCAGTACCGTCTTCACGGTCACCACTTGGATCCAGTCCAAGCAGAACCGTAACACCCCTCATTTATGAGGTAGCACAGCGTCCCCAAGGAGAGCACAGGCAGGCTCTCCACACAGGGTTCAGACTCCCAACCCTACCTACATGCAAGAAGGCAAGTCATGCCTCTACTTCTTGGTGGTGGAAAGTACAATTTTAACCCAATTCCCTTTTGGATAGTCTCAGTTAATTCTGCTCACCTTCTAGAAGAGTCAGAAGGGGCAGCGAGAGACGCCAGCAGTGACCACAGGAGACAATAGGCCATATCCCTGCATTCAAGGAACTTTGGTAATACAAGCATGTGAGAAGGGTAGGGATGCCTCAGCAGTGACCATCCCAAGTAATGTTTCTAAGAAGGCCAAGCCACGGGCTGTCAACACCGCCGGAGACAAATGGACATGGTCTCCAAGGGATGGGATTCCATCTCTCTCCAGTGAGTCCTGTCTAACCAAGTCCCTGGTTTATGGAAAAGGATTGTACCTTAACAGGTAACACTGTGGCTGAGTGCTTGAGAAAAGAACAAACCTAACTTGGACTCTGGGGCCCTTCTCTAGGGTGACACCAGGCAAATCCACTTATCCCCATGACCTGAACAATCAACAACATGCTTCTGACTCATTCTCTGATGAACTGCAGGGGCACCAGCCTAGGACAATACAGGTTCCCTCTGAATCCAATAGTATATATGTCTGAACTATGAAAGACTTTCCAAAAGCTATGCAGTTTCAAGGCAAGCAGGGAAAGTCACCTAAGTCTTTTTCAAAGCCATCCACTCACAGCACAATGGCATTTGGAGAACTCTAGTCTTTCTCAGAGAAAGCTCACAGACAAGGATGCCAGCACCAAAGCCCAGACAGCAGGATGGAATGAGAGGACCCTGTGAGGCTGCCATTGCTGACAGTAAATATATCTGTGGAAAATGGGAATTAGATACCACTATCGGGTACTCTGACTGGCTTCTCCAGCCACAGTTTTTGATCAATTGTTTGTTTCTGGTTTTAGAGACAGGGTGTCTCTGTGAAAAACCCTGACTGTCCCGGAACTCCCTCTTTAGCCCAGCTCCATCCACCTGGAGTGCTGGGATTAAGGGTGTGTGCCTCCACCACCTGGTGTTTGATTTTAATCCTTGCCCATTAGCAATTTTCCCTAATGTTCTTACATATGCATGCGTGTGTGTGTGTGTGTGTGTGTGTGTGTGTGTGTGTGTGGTATGTATGACTGATTAATTTCAACAGCTTCTGCAGCTTAACCTCACATGTTGTTGCTATTTCAACAGTCCACAACTGAGAAACCGGATTTGTCTGCTCCTCTTGCTAAAAGAAAACAGCCACGTTAAACACGTATAAATGTCACTATTAAGGCCACTTCTCAGACAAAGTCCAGAGACATGTCCCACTTCCCTTCATGAATGGTCACTCACACAAGACATTCTCATGGACTACCGCACCCTGAAAGGGCAAATTACACAGCATTTTCTTTTTAAAGCCTGCTATTTATCCTTAGCTGGTATAAGTCTAGGGGAATTATCTTAATTACTATGTGGAAAGAATGAATTGCAAAATGCATTTAGTTAGCAGGAAGACTTTATTTGTAAGCAGTTTGGGGCCAGGTGGGAGTCTTGAAGTTTGCCAAAAATAAACAAGCCAATCAATAAATAAAGTAAGTGTGCTAGACTGGGGTTAGTCTGATGCAAGGGGAAAGATGGAGTCGTGGCCCAGTAGCATCCTCCTGTCAGACCCAGACAAAATATTAGGCTAAGCCCAGGTCTAAGAGGGCATGGGATTCCTGGTGGTTCTTGGAGCACTGCTTTGGAAAATGCACTTGACTCTCTGCTCTTTAAGCAAAGAGAAAAGAAAACAGGGACCTGAAACTGTTTCTTGGTGGTTTTGGTTTTTTGTTGTTGTTTTTGTTTTTTTTTTTTTTTTTTAATCTCTTGGGCTATCTGAAGCTAGAACCACTGTGAAGATCTCATTACAGTTATTCTCCAAGTTCAAATGTAAGCCCTACTGTTCTCTCAGCTGGGCATGTCCAAGCACATCATGGAGAAGGTCCTGCCTTAAAAATCAACTCAGAGTGACTTAACCTGAGACAGTATTTAAGGCAGGGGAAAAAAAAAAAAAAAAACAACCAAAGAGATGGCTCTATAGTTAGGAGCACATTTGGGCCCCAACACCCATGTTCGGGGGGCTCACAAATGCCTGTAACTCCATCTCCAGGGATTCCCACTCTCTCTTCTGGCTTTTGTGGGTACTACACACATATACAAACCCAAACTTGAGACACACACACACACACACAATTAAAAAGAAAAACAAGTTGCTAAAGAAGATGTTACTTGTTCTCTCTCGTGCATTCATGAATAGTCGCAAAGCCAGCAGCAACGATAACACTTAGATGATAAACCCTTCACAGAAATAACCCCAGTTCTGCTCTACAAACAGTGGAACCCTTCATTTGAAATCCAGCTCCAATTTTAATAAGAAAGCTCATTCTCCTGCCTCCTCATTTACACATTAACATACACATCTGAAACCCCAAACTTGACAACAAACAAAATACAATTTCTCCCAACAAATCTGATCCTCTAACCACACCCTTCTCCTTTCTACTCTCTGGAATCCAAGCTCCAGACTCAGGCAAAGGGCAGTGAGGGGTCTCTCACACTTGCATCTAATATCCCCACAGAATGAGTCTGTGGCTCCTAAACCTACAGGGGAGACCTTGGGTGGACCACAAGCCTGCGTGGACTTCTTGTCTGGCTTGTTCAAGTCTCCATGCAGCTGGCTATAGAGGGAGAGGAAGTGAGTTCACCCAAAGCCAGCCCTGAGGAAGCATTCTGAGGCTAGCCTCCATTCCCTGTGAACCATGCATTGGTTTCTCATAAGCTTAGGCTTGACCTAGTGCCATTATACACTTCAGAAATGAACCTTTAGGAAGATCAAAGGCCCCAGAATGTCCTCCCTGACTACAGAATTTCCCTAACACTGGCAAAGCTGATCAAACCACTGCAAACAGAGCCTGGGTTTGGAATGATACCACCACCCACCTCAGCCCAAGATCTGCAGAAGGCTCTCCACATGCAGATGAATAGATCAAAGACTTGCGTTCCTCACTGATCCCAAGGTCTACAGATTAGAAGGTATAATCCCCCAACTCTGCCTGAAGGCTCCACACACAGATCAGCACACCAGAGAGTCTCGGTCCTGCTCATTAGAATCTTGAGCAAAGAGATGGCTATATCTCTATCTACCAGTGTCCAAATTGTGTATACCCACAAAAGAAGACAGGTGACTGACTGTGGGCTCACCGGCTATGCTAAATGCAGCCTGCCAGGAGTCATTTTCTGGAGGGCCCTGCAAGCAGGAATCCCATGCTGACAGAGAACCCTGGAAAACTAGAACTCTGCTCAGTGAGTGATAGAGTGAAAATCTGTTTCCTCTTTAACCTTGAATAAACCCAACAACTAGATGGAACAGGAGGCAGGGAGAACCAAACCCACCAGGAGGAGCAGGGAGCCCTGGAGCGATATAGATCCTGTAACCTAGGCCCATTCAGGAAGTGACACTTGGACTCTCTCAGGAGGAAGAAGTGTGGTTTTCCCTAACACTTCCCATTTAGTCTTGGGAGTAGCTATAATGTGCTTGGCTTCCACTGGGGAAATCAAGTTAAACAGAAATCAAGGCTCCAGCTTCAGTCTCTTCCACAAAGAGGGAGTTTACTCCTTCCGTCCAGCATGCTCATCCACACACCCAACTCCTTGCTGCTTAGAGACTTGCACATTCCTCTTTTGGCTTTTGGTTTCCCATCCTGACCTAACACCTACAGCAGGATCACGTGCCCTTCAGTAGCCACTGGGACATTTACTGGTGCTAGCAACTACCACCCAGGACCCTGGAAACTATCCACATTGACACCACAGCCTTTGGATTTCAAATTTGGGCATTTTGTTTCTCATAAGGCAGGGCTTGTCTGTTCTTATCTGTTTTTCGTAAAAGAAAGGTAAGTTCCTGCCAGAAACAGATTGGAAAAACTAGAGTGGTGACCTCGCTTGATCACTGGACAGCTGACACCCAGCTCAGGTCAGCCTGGCCTGGCTCGCATGATAGACCCTGGCCCTGGTTCACAAGTCCCTTTTCCACCACACAGAGTGACTAGCACTGTTACCTCTAATGGCCTCTCCCAGAGGTCCAAATCTATATCATGATCATAATCTGTCAAAATACAGCGTATGGGGCTGGAGAGATGGCTCAGTGATTATGGACATTTTCTACTATTGCAGAGGGCCAGGGTTTTGGTTTCCAGCCCCCACACAGCAAGTCACAACCATCTGTAACTCTAGTTCCAGGGGGACTTGATACCCTCTTCAGGCTTCTGAGGTAACCAGGCAAACACCCATAAATAGAAAATATTATTTAAAAAAAAAAAAAAAAAGGCAGTGTGCATAAGCAGCCAGCTCCAGCTCCCTAGCTCCCAGGGCTCTGATAGTGTTTTATATAAAAAGAGCTATGGGCTCTAATGTAACTTCCATACTTTTTACAGATATTTACAGCATTGCTGCTTCTCCAAACCCCAAGAGTATATTTTATGATTATCCATAAAATAAAGCAAGTGTCCCTCTCTGAGGAACCTACTCTCCAGCCAAGGAGCTCCCTGACCCAGGTAAGGCCGGGTGTCCATTTGTGGTAGGTACTTCCAGTTCCTGGATGGACCTTCAACACCACAGTCCACTGTGACAAGAAATCATGGCAGGAATCCGGATGCGGTAACTGAAGCAGAGGCCATGGGGCAGTGTTACTTTGGTCGGCCTGCTTTCTTATTATGCCCAACATAGAGGTGTTACCGCCCATTAACAGGTTGAGCTCTCCCTCACCAATCACTTAATTTAATAAAATGTTCCTCGGGTTTGCCTTTCCAAAGAACTCTAGCTTGTATAAGTTGACATAAAAGTAGCCAGAGCTGAGCTACTGGGCTTTCCTCATAGGTCCCCCAAAGAAGGGTCATGGGTACCCTTAAGTCCATCACCTCCCTGCTGCTAAGACTGGTAACTGTCCAAAGACCACCAAGCACTCATGTTAAGTGAGTGCCTGCCCACTTTATCAAAGAATGTCTCGGAGGTAAACCAAATCTTTCTTGCCCCCATGAAGAAGAAAGGGATTGGCCCAAGCAGACCCTCTTTCAATCTACAACACTATAACCACCCTCTGCCATTTTGTTCACACTTGGGACTAAGCTTGGTCCCCTGGGGGTCACCAGTTACTGCTCCGGAAGCTGAGAAAGCAGGGTAAAGACCACAATGCCATCTGTGACTGTCTTGTCCATAGCTCGAACCTCTAAACTGCTGAGCTATGCTCAAGATTGACTCCCTGTTTTTGAATGACATTGTTAGTTCTAGGGGAAAAAAATTTTTTTTAAAGCAAGGGTTGGGGTGTGTGTGTGTGTGTGTGTGTGTGTGTGTGTGTGCGCGCGCGCGCGCGCGCGAGTCCTATCAATGAAGTTGATTTTTGAGCAAAATCCCATATTTTGTGCACGACATGTGCACAATGGCTAAAAGCACAATGAGAAGAATCTAAGAATCCAGCCTCCCTGCTAGTGCAGGACTGAGCCATGTCCGATCAATATTCTCTCTGCCCCATCCCTCCTCCACCTACACCCACAGTCCCCATCGACTCTCAGGGAAAAAAAAAAAAAAGAAAAGTCATTAAATGTACAAGACATCCCCAAGGCTGCAACTCCAAAAGCATAAGCAGCACCACCATTGCCAGCTGGCCACTACCTTTTAACGACATCCATCTACCATCTTACAAAGTAACTGGATGGCAAGAAACCATCTCCCTAATTCATTTTTATTCTTTTTAATTAATACGTCGAGAAGTCCTCCCATCCTGGAGTTTCCTTGTAGGATAATTTCCGCTGACTTATCTCCAGAGCAGCAGCAGCAGCAGCAACAGGGATCTCTTGCCACTGGACTGTATTGCTTCAGAGTTAATTACATGTATTTTGCTTTTGATAAATGAAAATACCAGATGCAATTAATTGAAAGACAATCAATATGCCTCTGCTATGAGACATCCCAGGGAAGCATCCAGAGGCTGCGAGTGGTCCATAGTCATCTGCTAATTGAAAACACCTTCCAAAGGGGATTTTTAGAAAACTCAACTTTTACCTGGAGATATTTTACAATAACTCACCAATAGAAATGAGGCCACAAACTCTACAGCTCACGCGATGGGCTGTCCGTCTTTTTCAGGAGGTGCAGTTCATTGACTCGCAACCATTTACAGCGATGAAGCCCTGCAAACACAATGGATGGGGTCAGCGAGGATACAGCACTGATCTGTTTACATCCAGCCATTCTTTAATTGCATTTTCCTGATGACTTCAACTCAAAGCTACCAGGTTATTAAATGGTTTCATTAAAAATACTATTTGTCTTGCTGTAGCCGCAGAGCTGATCAAATTAAACAGTAGAGCACCAGAACAAATGGACCCTTTCCATCCACTCTGACACAAAGCCAAGAGTGCAGAACCAGAAAGGTGATAGTGTCATCGGCATGAAAATGTCACTTGGCTTCCTTTACAGGGCCACACAGGACGCCAAGGGACTAAACAATCAATACCTCCAAGCAAAAAGTGTTAGCAAGTGTTCTAAGAAGCACAGAATTATACAGTGCATTTCATAAGCTCCTGGTTTATAAGTGCTATTAGCATAAATGCTGACAACTGCTAATCTACTGGAACTCTGATGAACGGCTGCCACTGTCCATTAATAGAAGGCATTTTAACTCACTACTGAAATTGATTACCCAGTTAAGAATTCAATCCTAACGTTCAATAAAATTGCACTTTCTTGGCAAATGCAATATGAAGCTAGGTATCGCATTAAACAGCACTCACATCCATTTTACCCAGGTAGAGCAGGGGGAAATATATGGTACCATCCCAGTCACCTGACCTGCTGCTCACACAGGCAGGGCAGCAGCAGCAGCAGCAAGGGTTGGGTAGTGAAGTCAGTCCTGTGACTGAGAAAAGAAAAGACAACATCTGGCCTGAACGCATGGCCAGGTAGGCGTCTTTCTCTATGGCTTTTCCATGAAGACAGAATTCCACCAGTGGGGGTTGCTATGCAACTACAGAGCCCACACATGAAGGCACCCTGCTAGAAAGGCGAGGACCACACTCTACAGACATGAACTCTTGCTGACAATTTTAACCAGTCCGCCCTCTCCCCCAAACTCACCAGTTAACCTGGTCAATATCTTCTCACAATCACAAACAAACAACCACCACACACTAACAAAAGCCATAAAATCACTAACTAGTTTATTAATCAGCCATGATGTTTCCCACCATACAAATTTGGGGGTCAGGGAGGGACTGTCTACCTCGGAACTGTTAGAATAAAAGGCATGCACCAAGATTCTCAGTCCTATCCACTCCGGTCTGAAGATGCTCTAGGTTGCTAACAGAGGACTCCTCAGTCAAAACAAGGAGGCCTGGCTAACAGGCAAAGCAGCAGTTGACTGCACATTGCATCACCACCATCTTACAAACCAAGTACTCAGTTTAAGTACTGGTAGGGTAATGAAGACATTCCAGGCTCTCAAGTATCAGGAGCAGAAAAATATACACAGCTGTGAGTAGTCTAGAGACTCCAATGACAGGTCCGCCCCATCCAAAGAACCATCGGTGGTGGCAGCACTAGTTACCTATAAACCTCTACTCCTACACATCCTTTAAAGCCTATCTCAAGGATATCTTCCCTTCTCGTTAGTCAGTGTTCGATAAATATTATTTAGTCTCTGAACATAGGAGGGGATTGAGTATTAATTACCAAAGCAGTTCAACTCTGTGTAGTATGGCTTGTCCTAGTTGCCAGAGACTTCTTCTCCCCATTTTCAATTATTTGTTCGGCAGAATACAAAATGTTTATGTCTCTGTTTCTCATACATACACACAGAGAGAGAGTGTGTGTGTGTGAATAATTTCCAGGTGTAGTGATCAACACCTTTAATCCCAGCACTTAGGATGCTGAGGCAGGTACATCTGTGAATTATCAGCTACAGAGTGAGACTGTCTTAATAAAAAAAAAAAAAAAAAAAAACCTCCTGAAGCATAAAGAAATAACATACCCACTTGACAAAACTGACTTTTAGAAACAAGCAGGTGAAGTGCAGTCAGTCTGTAATGTCTCTTAATCATGAGTCACATCTGAGGGAAAACAGAAACGCTCTACCCCTGTCTAATCTTAGTAGGTAGTGGCACAGGCTGTGTAGTTGACAGTCCATAGTTAGTGAGGGGGGAACGCAAATTGCGCCTCAAGAGGGCTTCATGGAGGAGGCCACACTTGGTGGAATTTCAAGCTAGAGATTCGGAAGAGCCTGTAGCCTTCAGGCAGAGCAAAGGATGACAACTTATTTAGTGGATTAAAAATGTTAAAAGGCTTGGAAGACTGTCAGACTCTTACAGGCAAGTACCCATTGTTACTTGAAGGTTGGAAGAGGTACTTACAGAGGGGAGCTACAGAACGCCTAGGAATTCACACGCTTGTTTCAGCAGATACTTGCTGACAGTGCAGCCTTGAGTGGTGCCCTGAGGATGCACCAGGGGAAATTTTCTTGGCAGGTTTCTCTAAGAACTTCCAGGAGTCTATAGCCACACACAGAAATGACTTAGCTGATTAAGATCACTGCCGTTCCTAAAGCAGGGATCACAGGGCCCCAAGCAGCCTCAGCAAGGGCGCTGCCCACCTGGGAGGGGCAGCCCAACTAACCCCTACCTTCCCCCTCTTCCACTTGGGGTCAGAGATAGCATGTGAGGCTGCAGACATGAACTGAACAGCAGGTATCATGGGAATTTCCACCAGCCCAGTAAGCAGAGAGAAGGGATGTATATACTTGGGGCTGAAGGTCAGATAGGACATCCAGAAATAAATGGGGTTTCAAAGGCCAGCAGCTGAAGGGGTGCAGTCTCTTCTACTGAACTCAACTTTCTGGGTCCCATGGTAATCCAGGTCTTAGGGCTGTCATGGCTCCCAAATCACTACTTTGAGTATCATGTGCCTGGCCCACTAAGTATAAGTCTACTTCAGGAAGGCCTGCCCCATTTGGGCATGAAGCAATATGTTTTGGTTGTTTCATGGAAAAAAGCCATGTATACAACAGGCCACTGCAGGGCAGAATTAAGTAGCCATATCAGACATACAAAACATGTGCCAGCATGGTGCCATCTGGGATGCTGTCACTTTTGAGCAAGCAGGGTCTCAATTCCATCAACCACCACCTTTCATAATAAGCAAGCCACATTAATTAACTTGGAAACAATTTCCCTTCATCGGGAATGAACATGATCCTGTAAACTAATTCTTCGGGTGTCCCTCATAGCCAGGTGGTTGTCACCACACTTAAGGTCAACCTATTCTACCTGAGGCTTTGTGGAATACAGCAAACTTAGGAAAAGGAAACATGTTCGGCTGGCTTTAGGTTGTACAAATGTGAAAAGTTTCAACAGCTGTATATTGGGGAACTCTTGTCTTCAAATAGGACAACCAGTGACAACTGTAGGCAAACCTTGGAACCCCCTAGGTAAGGACAGTAAAATAGACAGTGTCCCAGCACTGAAACAGGCATAGCCATTGAAATGCCCAGGCCTTGGCTGTGTCTCCACAGACTACTAGGTGACAGGAAATCCTGGGAGACTCGAGGGGCCGCTGGGTGACAGGAGCATCCCCACCTCGTTGGCTCCTAGAAGGAAGGGGAAGAGGAGGGCATAGCAGGTGGGGAATCTTGGCAGTCACTGGAAACAAGGACTGCCCCTTAATTATTAGGATCTGCTAAGCATGGCTGCTTGAGGCCAAGTTTTAAAGGGAATGAAAGTTGGACCCATGAACATCATCAACAACACACACACCGATGACATTTTGTGACCTCAACATGAGTCGCCACACCCAAACCTGCCCAGCTAGCCAGGAAAGAAAAGGGAGCTGCTGTGATCAGCCTGACCACAGGCTCCCCAGGATGGGGTGGAGGGGCAGCGTCTATAGGAACTTGGAGGACTGTAGACTGTACAACCATCTTCACTTGGAATGGGGACATGAGGAATGCCTGTCAACAGATCAGGAGTCCCCGAAAACCAGCCTAGCTCAAAGAAGTCTGACCTCCAAAGTCTTCAGCAAAAACCCACTAGGGAACCTTTCAACCTCTACTCAAACATCACCTAAAGGTGATGGGCCCATCATTCCAAACAGTACCTAGGTCAAAATGATCAGTGAGGACCAAGCTACTGTTTGAGAGATTCAGGAACCTGCAAGGAAGAAGTAGATACAAGAGAAAGCCCAACTTGAACCAGCAAGTAACTAAACCAGCCTGAACCATCCTGTCCATCATGGCAGTGGGATGCTACCCAAGAACCTTGGCACTAGGCACCTACCAACACTCAGCTGAACAAAGGAAAAGGAGCAGAGAGCGGAGTCCACACAGCTGGCTCTGGATGTTTGGGGCACAGACTGTCACTATAACAAGATGGAACCTGGACACCATCCTAAGCTTCCATGTAAGGCTGAAGGACAGGGAGAGAGGCATGATGGGAAGTATGAAGAGTCTGCAGGGCAGAGTTCTCACACAGCCAGTGGAAGAAGCATTGATCATCCAGTCCTAGGAACCATCTTTGAAACTTTGGCATATTTTCCCTAATCTGAGACAGATGGTCAATATTTGCAGAAAAGTAAGAAGTCATTAACATGGGAGGTTCAGTAACATTAGGGATATTGTGTCACCTATACCATATATTATGTGAGATACCATGTATGTGAAATGCCATATAGTATGGTATGATGAGAGATATAGACTTCAAACATTACAGAATATGTAAAGATACAGGAATGTCTATAGGTCAAATGAAAAATGAAATACAAAATATATTCAGTTTTATTTAAAAATATTCTCCAGTGAATGAATTTAATCTTTTAATGCATACATATATGCATGAGACAAAAAAAAAAAATCTCAAGTGTTATTTCTCCATGTTACGGTTGAAAGTGATTTTCTAAAATATATAATGGAGCAGTTCCTTGTTAGCTGTCCCCCACTTCCCTGTATGTGGCCATGCTCTGCACACAGCATGTGTTTCCTGACATCAAGAAAATACTGCAAGTTTCCAGGACAGTGGGGACAGAGGAAAGGTGCTCCCCAGGCTGCTTCTGTCTGGTTTTCCAGCCACCTGGACCCTGACTTGGGGCGTGAGTCCTTAAAATAGCTACAGTACAAGTCAGTAGATTATGAAAGTGGAGTGTCCTTCAGAGTTCAAACTACTACACAAAATGATACCTGTCCCCTCCTGGGAATCTCAATTCAGAAATCAGAATTGCCAATTATCCCCGAGATGGGGAAAGAGAGACAGCCTTGAAACACTGTATTCATGAGGACAGTAATTTGTAAATGCTAAATGGTATCCCCCCCCCTTCATACAATGTGCCAAGGCATACATGTCTTAAAAAACAGCTTGAGCCAGGTATGGTAGTACATCCTGTAATCCAAACACTTGGGAGGCTTAGACAGGAGGCTACAGAGCTCAAAAAAGACCAGCTTGAGCTAAAGAGCAAGTTCAGGGCTAGCCTTAACTATCCATATACAGGGTCTCAAAAAACAAACAAACAGCATTCAAATAGTTTATGTGGAACTGAGATTCCCAGAACTTAAAGAGTTTTTACTCGAGGCCAGCCTGGTCTACAGAGTGAGTTCCAGGACAGCCAGGGCTACACAGAGAGACCCTGTCTCGAAAAACCAAAAAAAAAAAGTTTTTACAGTTCTCACTGAAGCATGTGGGGCTTCTACTTAAAAAACACACGCAGCCCCTGCGGCATCAGGTTGGCACTCCTTGCTATTCTCAGGACATAAATGCTAACAATGTCGAAATCCAACAGTCCTTTAGACAGGACCTGATTCTTACTAGTCGCTGTGCTCTACACGAGGAAGAAAACCGACAAGGGGGATTTTCACAAGCCACACTAGGCTCCTGAGAAATGGGACACGGTGCGCAGGGGCTACGAAGATGTTCATTTCCCTTGGACACCATGCAAGCAAGGCTGCAGAAATGTCCCACTGAGCGACCTATCAATGCCCATATCCAGCCTCCATTACTGTTACAGATGGAGAGAGAAGAGGAAGTAATTTGACATCTCGCTGCATTCCTCACTTCTGCTACACCTCCACATGCATCTAGCAAGATAAGAGGCTGGAGAGGCGGCTTGTGGTTAAAAAACTGCCACGAATATGTAAAGACCTCCTGAGTTTACATTCCCAGAAGCCAAGTCAAGTCAGGGAGGTAACATGAAGTGTAATCCCACTACTCTGATGTTGAAAAGAGAGGCAGACACAGGAGAAATCAGGGCGGGCCCTGTTGACAAGAACAGGCACTGGGCTGGGGTCATTGCCTTCTGGCACCTAGCCCAAAAGAGCACACAGCACCCTGAACTCTGACCTTCCACTGGAGCTGGTACTTCTCAGAAAGTCTGCCTGCCTGGCTTGTTTTCCTCCAGACGCTGCACAGCCAAGTCACCCCCAAGCCACACCTGACAAAAGGCTGCTGATCTGGGGTGAGGGAAAAAAGCAGCCCCGGAGCAGCTGGGAGAGTGGGCAGCTTGGGATCAGAACTCCCTGATCCAGCCTGGCTGAATCCAAACTACAGGCAGCAGGCTGGAAACGGGCTACAACTGTCCCAGCCACCATGTGTACACTGGGCTGGCTGGCTCCCAATACCCAGGCTCACTCAAAAACAGTTCTGGAATTGGAGTGTTCCAACAGATCGCCAGGGTCAGCAGAGCTGCCTGGCCCAGAGCAGACCCACAGTTACGCCCCTGTTCCTCAAGAAGCTCCGGGACCCAGTCGGTGGCCTCAGCCTCTGTGCCAGCTTTTTATACCAGGCAAAAGGTCTTTTCCTAGCACTGGATCTGTCCTCCCACATCCTCCCTTTTAAGGAGCGGAGTGTTGGCTCTGTGGCTAGCACTCACAGTAACTCCCTGCTGATTCAAAGACTCCAAAAGAAGAAAATTACAGGAACGTCCTTGCTATTTCCGCCTTCATTGTCTCCGGGCTTGCACTTTTCTCAATTCTCCCCACCAGAGTTTATCCTTACTATCACCAGGCAACAATCATGAAAAAAGGCCTCTCTTCCCCAAATGCTCAGTGACGTACAGCGTGCGAGTGAAAAAAGATTTCAATACTAATACTGCTTTCCCCTCCTAGATTTTATGAAACCTTAAATGGCCGTTTTCTTGAAGAAGTGAGCCATTTTCAAACACCAGCATCACTTGGCTCCAAAGCTACTGCTGCGGGGGGGGACCACTCATAATCTTCCACATGAATAAAAATTACATTCTACATAAATTAAATATATAATTTGATTAAACATGTTTATGTCTTTGTGATGACATTTAAAATAGAAGTAATCATTTTCTTTTTTTTAAACAAGAAAAACTCTTTCAAATATAATTCGAAGCTGTCAAACCAATCTTCTGCTACAGATCTTTTAAATGTCACATACCTTCAAAAGGAGATGGCAGTCTCCTTTTAAATATGCAATTCCAAACAGTGTGCTCTGAATCAAGACTGTATTAAAATACACCGCTGGCATTTATCCCGACTTAAGTAGCGCCCTTTCCTCCTCTCTCTGGGGTGGATGGGCTTCTACGGTGGATGAGCTTAGAAGCCCTGCAGAGGTGTCCCTTCCCATGACAGCTCTCTCAGCTCAGGGGAAGAGCTAGGAAGTGCCACAGCTGTTGACTGCAAACCACAGGGCTTGACACCAAACCCACTCTTCATACCTTAAGAGAGCAAAGGTGTCCACTGGCTGAATCTAGCTCTTCCCCAACCCAGATGCCTCACTGAACTCTGTGTAACCCAATTTTGGCATAGCGTTGATGACCCATTATAAGACAGTGTTGACCGAATGCAAGAAAAACTTGCAGCTCATTCTCATAAGTCAATGACCTACATATTCAATTGCTTATTCACCATCCCGGTAGCAAACACTGCTATATTTAAACACAGCACAGATATATCCTTTTTTCTAAAATGCTTAGAGACAAATAATCCTTATGCTCCAGCCTTCTTCCTCTGGTTGGCATCGAGCATTTGGGGAACTCAAAAGAGCCCGCTGTTCCATCTCTCTAACCAGGGATAGGAAGAGCTATTTCCATAAACAGCAACAATTCCAATGCAACTTCAGCACCTGGCTCACAGTAAGTGCTCAGGGGGAAAAAAAAACAAGATCAGATGACTTCAAGTTAGTTAAGCACAGGTGACAAGCATGTCACATACAAAGTGCAGAGCATATATCACAGCTGGATTAGCTCAGTCCGCAAGAGATGAAAGGAAGAGTTTGACGATAAAATGAAAGGCTGGTGGAGACCACAGCTCAGCTGCTCCCACCTCTTAGCATTTCACCCAAGTTTTTCCTAAAGTGTGAGTTAAATCATCCAGCAACTGAACGCCTAAGGGTGCCATGAACTCTAGGGGCAGTGTCTGAAATGACACATGGAATCAACCCAGTCCCCTAATCCAGAGGCAGATACCTGCATCAATAAAGGTGGAGCCAATAGGATTGAGTCACTTCAAGAGAGCCAATCATATAGAGGAGCGCAGAAAGGGGCGGGCTAGATGGGCACACTTCCCTAAGGAGCTCAGGTACAGCCAAGGGAGAAGAAAGTCATTCATCAATCGTGAATGGTGAATGGGAGCTAACAACTTACAAGCCCCAAGCCATCACCTTGATGATAAGAGGATCTGGCTGGCAGTAGTGGCTCAGACTTGTAATCCTAACGCTCAGGAGGGAGGCTGAGTCAAGACAAGATCAGTATGGACTATATATTAAGACCCATCTAAAAACACAAAATGTTGCAAACGGAGGTCAAAGGAGAAGGGAGAGAGCAAGGAGGAAGGAAGGCGGGAGAAAGGCAGCAGCAACTACCACCAGAATCCTTACTCCAGTTCTAAACAGGCAGTCACGAAAGCTGATTCTAGTCACTGAGGTGTGTACAAATGCAAGAGAGCCCAGGGATACTGTTCTCTTTAGAATTCTGGCAGATTTCCTGTCCAGGGTGGCAAGGCCCTCATGGTGCAGATGACTAGAGCTTGATGACACCATTCTGAAAACTGGCATCTAGTACATCCACAACTGCACAGAAAACTGAGGATGAATGAGTTGGAATGCAGAACAGGGCCAGGCCCATCATCCCCCATCCTCAAGCCTCACCTTTGAGCCTTCCCTAGGAAGGATCCTTCGCTTGCCTCCTCCCTGCAGTAGTCACCACCTCCTCTCCCAGGCACCAGCATTCCAATACTGGGCCTTGCTGTCAGCCCATGAGTCAGATGGAATCTGATATTCACACATAGCTTGTAAGTATATGCTCTTATCATGGTTTGACATTACCACGTCAGGGCACACCTGCAATGGAAACTGCTTGGAATGCAGAAATTGACCTTTCCTCAAGCCAGTGATGCATGCTATAGCCTGCTGTTAAGACAGGCTAATCCCAGCACTTGGGAGGAAGAGTCAGGCGGATTTCTGAGTTCAAGACTAGCCTGGTCTACAGAGTCAGTTCCAGGACAGCCAGAGCTATACAGAAAAACCCTGTCTCCAAAAAAAAAAGAAAAAGAAAAAAGAAAAAAGGACTGAGCAGTAGCACCAGGCCCCAGTTCCCTCCCAGATAACAACAGCTGGAATACCTAGCTTTTTGGAAAATAGAACCATCACCTGAACTAGTTCTCAAATCCTACTTGGAATCAAATGACCCTAGACAGGGTTCCTCACCACACGCCTCCCCTCAATATTGTGCTTCTGACTTTTCTTAAGAAGAGGTCTCAGACACAAGCCAAAAATTGCAAAAATGCAAACCTAGATTAAGTTCCTGGTGGCAAAGGACCTCACTGCCACCGTCCAGACACCAAGTCCTGTGGCAATGCTAGGAGGGGAATAGTACAGGGAACAAGTCACATTCACATCAGAATACATCACAGAATACCTCCTTAGTTTGGGGACCACGGGCCTGAGCACATCCACCTAGCATTATGTGTTAAATCCTCAAGGTGGTTTGTGGAAGGAGGTCATAAATCAGTAAAATGGAATTCATTCAAGGACACTTCTGCAACTCTATAAAAAGAGAATAGAAAAACCAATCACGTTGAATAAGTAGAAAACATGAGTGCCCTCCCCTAGGGACTCCACAACCCACTTCCAACAGAAAAAGAGTGTACAAACCCCGTAACCATCTTGATAAGGGCAGAGTCCTGGACTTGATCCCCAAATCCAGCCAAGCAGAAAGCCAGAGTTCACTAAGTGGCTTACAAAATACCTGGTTTTTTGTTTGTTTTTTTTTTGAGATGGGATCCTGGTATCACAGCTTAGCCTGTGACTACATAGTGATCCTACCTACCACAGCATCCAAGCTACTATAATTATAGACATGTGCCACCACATGTTTTACAACTTGAAAAGGTGTATTGATTGAAGGGAAAAGAGCTTCAGGCAAAATAAGTACACACGGTGCCAATGTACATCATACTGTGTGGTGTACGTGTGTGTTGCATATAATATACAGATGACGTATCACATGTAAAATTCTAGAACAAGTAAGATTTATCTTGTTGGGGGAAGAAAAAAAGAACTAAACCTACCAACCAGCCAACCAAACAAAATACCTATCCATTGCCTGTGGTGAACATGGAGGTGGATAGGACATGGTCCACACAAGGCCACTAGGAAACTTTCTAGATGGAGTGGTTAAGTTCTATTATCTTGATAGGGTGTACATGTCAGAATTCATCGATGGTACAGCCAACATAGGTCATATGGCTGTTCTTTCCCAACAAATCCCCATTGCAGCCCACCAATACATCCTCTACATGGCATGATGCTGAAATATTCTAGCTGCAACTGAGGTCTGAAAGGCAGCCCGGTGATATAGCCATGACCAAGGAAGAGCAGAGAGAGAGCAGAAGGGAAGTCAGCAGTGCTGGCTGGAGAGCCTCAGTTGGCTGATCTGTGCTTGCTGTTGATTGATACTCAGTAGCCAAAGGTCAAACCAGAGTCAAGCTGATCTAAGGAAATCTCAGCAGCTCATTAGGGAAACCTTCCACTCCATCAGTTCAGGGCTCCTCTTGGGAATGAACAACCAAGGACCAAAGCCTTAGGACTCTACAGTGACCAGACCAGTGACTTTCAAGGGCTCCTGTTCACATACTAAAAGGACATACAAATTCAGACCAAGAAAACTCAAGATTCCTGGCCTGGGGAGATGGCTCAACGACTATGGTGGCCTGCCTATAATCCTGGCGTTGTTTGGGGGGGGGGGGGGAATGGGAGGCAGAGATGAGATTCCCCACAACAACTGGCTATCCAGCTGAATTGAATTGGCAAGTTCTGGAAGAAAGCAGTGGTGGAAGACCCACACTCTGCTTCAGCCATGTACACACACACACACACACACACACACACACACACACACACAATACATGGAAGAATAAAAAAACAAAACAAAACAAAAAAAAAAAAACCCACTAGAGATCTCATCCCACGAAAAGGATCAGAAGAATACAGGGGTGACAACTCACAGGTTTCCACATGGCCTCGAAGTTCATTAAGGCCAGCCTACAGGGCATCTAAGTCTCCCTTTCCAAGCTTTGTTAGAGTAGTACAGCCTTTTTTGGTTCAACAGCTCATCAGGTTCCTTTGGAGGATGCTGCTAAGTAACATGTGATTCTAACAAGGCTGCCATTAAATAAAGTGGGATTTCTCAATCTGAAGTTCCCTTTCCAGAGTAGGTCACAGGCAGCTGTACTTACAAGCCTCTCTTAGTACCCGAGAGGCTTTTTAAAGTATTAAGTAGAGAAAACGCACATAACTTCCCAGTTAAAATATAGTGCAGACACTCTAAAAGGTTGAGGCGGTATCCACTCCATTTTCATTGCCAGATGGCAAGACATTGCGATAAAAGCACATACTTCGATAAAAGACTCAACTGCTGTGACCCTTGATGGAATACTAGCTGTCTCTCTTGAATTGGGGAAGATCCTGAAAACACCTAGTGGAGGTTCCTCAGTTTTGGACGGAGGCATCCTGAAATCCTGGGGAAGAAATTAGCCTCCTGTCCAGAACTGAAAGAAAAAAAAAAAATCCAGAGTCTCTAACCCGCTTGATTGTAAACAGATGTGTGCTGGATTCAGGCTCTTCCATAGGCAGAAGCCAAGCCAACAGACTCTTGGGAGAAGCTAGAGCACCTGAGAGGCAGAGGGTGATGACCATCCATGCAGTGTAGTCTAGAGATGACAGGGAACTGGGTAGGAGGCTGAGACAGGGGGATTATAATGTTAGTTGTGACCCTGTCTCAAAATAGAAAGTAAAAAGTCTAACAAAGCAAACTGCCTAGCACATGAGAAGGCCCGGGTTCAACCACAAGCAAGGAAAAACAGCTGTCAAGATATGGCATAGATTGATTTAATAACCATTTGATTACAGAGATATTAAAATGTTATTAACCAGTGAAATAGAATACTCACTGAAGATCTCTAGTAAGGTTAGAAACACAGGAGTCCCCAATTCAGATAAAAAGCATGGGGCTCCCCAGGATTAGACTTGTCTGTCATTCCACTGGCAGAATGGGGAAGGAGTTTCCAGCCAGCCTCTGAAGTAGTGCCTGGAGCAGGTTAAGTTCTCCACAACTGTTTTCTGCCACACAAACTCCAAACAACCGTGCCAAGCTCCAAGACGTCACATCCAGACTCACCAAGCGCGTCTGTATAGAATATTCTTATCAACTCTTGAAAAACAAAATCCACTAAAACATGAGTTTTCAAAGTTCCATGACATTCAAGTGAAAAATGGATGATGTGCAAAAAAATATCAAAAATGAGCATTCAAGCCGGGCAGTGGTGGCGCACGCCTTTAATCCCAGCACTTGGGAGGCAGAGGCAGGCGGATTTCTGAGTTCGAGGTCAGCCTGGTCTACAGAGTGAGTTCTAGGACAGTCAGGGATATACAGAGAAACCCTGTCTCGAAAAACAAACAAACAAATAAATAAATAAACAAGCAAACATACATACATACATTCAAGTTAGTAAACCGCTGAGCGTTATTTTCACATCCTAATGAATTTAGTTTAATAAACACAAATCAAGCAGACACTCTCAAAATTCTAATGGTATGGTACAAACAAAGCTTTGAGTGATAGCTTAAAAAAAAAAAAAAAGATCTCTTTGTGCCAGAGTATAGATGCCATCGAGGAAAATATGTAAGGAGCAACTCACTTCAAAGGGTCTCCCTTGTGGTCTGTGTCCATTAACTTGGCTCTGGGCTGGCTTGCCCAGACAGTGGCTGAAGCTGCAAGGAGATGGAGGACTAGGAGTCATGCTCTCAGTCAGTAGAGCATGGGGATCTGAGTTCAAGCCCTGGCACAGACTTAAAAACAGAGGTGTCTATCCATGATCTTGGTGCTGGGGGAAGGGGCACACAAGGAAAGGAATCCGATAGGGTGAATCCCAGGGTTGTAGCTGAGTTGGTGAGCTCTGAGTTCAATAAGGGACCCTTCCCTAGAAAACAAGCTGGAGAGTAGATATCTGATGTGTGCTTGCACACAAACACCGGAGCTTAAAGTCCTTTATCCCTGCCACGCATGTTTCAGTCAGGTGTCTGGTAAGCACACAGCAGGTGGGTGGGCACCCAAAAACACAGAGGGCTTCCACCTAACGGGGACTATCAGCATCAAGTGTAGGGCAGCACCAAGGTGTTTGGAAAGAAGACCCCAGACTGCTCACCTTGCTGTGTGTGCTTCCATCTGTGTCAAGCCCATCACACAGAAAACACCCAAGTTCAAATCCCAGAGTTGCACATACTGACCACAAGTATGCGAAATTAGCAGGCTGGATACACAAAACCAGAAGTCAGGGAAACACACTGAAGCTCTGTTCCACACGCCCTACAGCTTGGTGGAGTGCAGAATGGGAAGTTACCTTAAGCTGAACCCCTCCATCCGAGAACAAAGGCTTTTGGTTTGGAAACTGTTATTAGAACTCATCTGAACATGACTGTACAACTGTCTATCACTATGTGAGCAGAGACTGATCTATTCAGCCTTTTAAAGAATAGGGCACCAAGAACAATCCCTGCTTTAAGAAGTATCCTAAAGTCTAACCATTTCCCTTAAACACAAGTATAGCATCCCTTGCCCAATCAGGGAACCTTGGGGACAAGGATGCCTCATTCCTGCAGAATCCACTGTATGGAAACCAATAACCAAGAAACTGTCCTGTACAGAAAGCATTCACCACCACATTCTCAAGACTAGAGCTTATTTGGAATGAGTAAAGGAGAACACTAAATGAGAAACTAAAAAGTACACTTCTGGAGTGGAGAGATGGCTCAGTGGGTTTCCAGAGGTCCTGAGTTCAATTCCCAGCAACTATATGGTGGTTCATAACCATATGTAATGGGATCTGATGTGTATGGTGTCTTCACCATAAAAATTAAATAAATCTTTAAAAATAACAACAACAACAACAACAGCATTTCTAGGCAAGACCAGAAAGCCACATCAAAGCTGTGCCCTAGGTTACAGAACATTTCCCACATGCTGTAAAAAATAAAAAATAAACCCAAGGACTAGATTAAATGTTCTGAAGGACCGTAGTACCAATAGCCATTATAATGCTGCACCCTTTCCAGCTCGTAGAAAGGACGGGGCTCTAAGTGTCCGTGTGAGAGCTCACAGCAGATTCTGATTGAAACTTGACAGACTCAGTGATGACCCAATCCAATAGGAGGACCACCTGGCAGGGGTGCAAGACCCTCTACTTCCTGCCCTTTCCTGCCTCTGTCCCCAAGGTCAATTCAGGTCACTCAGGAGAGGTCACATGCTACTAGATCTTCCATCTGCAAGAGTCCTCTGAGGAACAGCTTTCTGACACACTAGTACAATACTCCCAGCATGGGATTCTGCAGGTTTCCAGTGTCAGGAACCAACCAACTCACTCATTCCCAGCCCCAGAGAACAGTACATCATGGGCCTCCAGCCTTTGCAAGCCAAGGATGGATGAATTACTGGAGAAAGCTGCTCTTTTCCTACAAAAATATACATACCTTTCCCACCTTTTTGGCTTGTGCCTCTATGGGGTTCACACCCCTCCACACAGGTTGGAACACTGGAGGTCCCCAAGGTGACCAGCCCGAGTCCTGTACTAAAGTTGTTTCCTAGGCAACAGCTACTTTCTCTTTCCAGATACCAGGGGATCAGCAAGAAGATCATCCCGGCTCCTACATCTGCTTCAATGGCAAGAGAGGGCTGGTCCACTTTAAGATTCATGGGTGCTGGCTACACAGACAACCGTCTCACAGCACCTCATCCTATAAAGTATCTCCCTGTTTGAAGGGTACACATTGACACAGCTACACAAGAGGACTTCCCACCCTGTTGATGGGAAGTCAGGTGTCCCTTTTCAGAGGAAAATGGAAGAATTCCATGACACTGCTCAACTGTACAGCCAGAAGGGAGATGGATACATACTGTCATTCAGGTACTCTGTGAAGAGCCGAGGCTCTCTCTCGCAGCAGCCCTTAGCCCCTGCACTGACTCTACCAAGCCTGGGAGGGAGGAAAGTTAGGGCTTCCAGGTTTGTCTAGGTGTTCATTCCAGCTGCAGATGGAACTGAGACAACGTTAAAGGTGTGCTGCTGGTTCACTAGAGTCACCTGAAGGATTTAACTAGCCAAAAACAGGTCTTTCTCTAGGCCACTAATAGTTTGAGAGAGTGAGCTACAAGTTTTTGAAGTTTTCCAGGTGATTCTCAGGTCCACACAGGGATGAGGATGCAGATATGGAGCACAGGGCAGTCTCGGCAGGAGACCAAGTGAAAGGGGCTGCAGCCCAGCCCCTATCCTTGCAGCCCATGACCCTAAGGCATGTGTGTGAGACAGCTCCTCGAAGGACTCCCAAGTTCCTGCTTCCTGTGATGTGACTGCCCACTGCCCTCTGGGAGGGTGACCAGAGCCCTTCCAACAGGGCTTCGGCAGGCTTGTTCAGGCCACTAGCCCAGAGCCCTGCAGGAGATGGACCACACTGTGCTATTCCTAACCCCAAGACTCAACAAGGGAATGAGTAAAGATCCACCTCTCTGTGCGAGAGAAAGACAAAAAAGGAAGGCTACAATCCCGTTCTTGTGGGCACTCTGCCCTTAACACCTCCCAAGCCTCCCACTTAGGTCTGATCTGCTCCAAAGCAACCCCCCCCCCCCCCGCAGGGAATATGCTCACTTGGCCTCGCTGCTTCTCCTACATGCCAGGGCCTGAGGAACGTGAACCCAGAGGTCTGTTACCCGATGTCATTCAGAACACTATTAAACCCCTGCCCCACTCCTCAAACAGGTGAGCATCCAGAAACATGTAGGAGCAAAGATTGAACATGTCTCTCCAGAATGGTAACCGGAAGCTATCCTTCTTATCCCATGGCCTGAGAAGAGCCAGGTGACTTCATATGGATCTCTGGGCAGGCAGAGGGGAAGCCATACCATTAGCTTGACATCATCACCAAGAAGAGAACCGTTTGTTTATTATAGTCTCATGTTCCTGGGTATTCTTTTACTTAGAAATCTACGTTTTCACTGGGTAGTGGTGGTGCATACCTTCAACCCCGGCACTCAGGGAGGCAGAGGCAAGCAGATCTATGAGCCAGCCTGGTCTACAGAGCAAGTTTCAGGACAGCCAAGATTACACAAAGAACCCTGTTCTCAGCAAATGAACAGATCTGTTCCCCAGCTGAAGCTTTACACTCGACAGAACCACAGATTCACTGAGCTATAAGGGAAACACTAGCAATTCTGAAAGCAGTTTATACACATTGAAAGCTGAAAATGGTTTACTCAGGAAAAAAGACAAGAAAGAAGGAAAGAAAGAAAGAAAGAAAGAAAGAAAGAAAGAAAGAAAGAAAGGAAGGAAGGAAGGAAGAAAATCAGGGTGACGGAAGAGATTTGTAAAAGGTGAGTTTTCACAGTGTATGTACCAGACCAGCCAGAGTTGAGCCCCTTAGCTTGGCATATAGCCCTAGTGACTATAGTGGGCTGCTGTTCTAAAGACCAACACCCCACCCCTGCCTTGCCATCCTGCCCTGCCCCAGTTAGCTCCAGCCGGTTCTCTTCACGGATGGGGAGCTGTGCATTCCAGGGTCGGACTTTATCTTCTAAATGCACAATGTGCTCAGGCCAAAAACAAAACAAAGGCCTTCCCAGGATGCTTTCCAAATTCCTGAAACACACTGGGTGGAAAAGAAATGGAGGCCCGTTTCCTCTTATTTTTTTTAATTTTATACTGGCTATGTTTAAAATAAAATAGAATAACTTATTTATTTGCTTACCTTACTTGGAAAGACAATAAATTGGAAGGGCTTCATAAATCTCACAGGGAATTCCTTTAAACAAGGATCGTCAGCAAAAATCCGTAAATAACCCCCTGGCAGCCTTGAGCAATCACCTCGAGCCGCATTCCTGTTCCTCCTGCCTTTGTGCATAACCACTTGCAAACAAATCAAACTAAGAACCACTCTTGCCTTTTTCTTATACGGTAAGGTTCTGAAAACATCCGTAGTGCAGGCGAGGTCTTGAAGCCAGGCTGTGATGGGTCTGAGGAGAATGACCTTCGCAGTTCAGAACCCATGAAGATGGACAGTCTCACACAGAGGCTTCAAGGACTGTGCTAAAAATAAGTTTAACTAAGAGGCAGAAGGAAGCTTGGTGGATAATCAAACTGCACCCTCGAAAGAACTGCAGTAATCAATTTACATATCACTGGAAAGGAAAATTACCATAACTAAAAGGGACAGTTCTCCAAGCCAAAGGTTACAAAGAAATTCAGCCCAGCTAACCACTACCAAAAAGTAATTAAATATGTATTTTAGCCAGGCACAAACTCAAAACTGCTACACACCCTCCCCCAGGGACCCTCACTTGGGTGTGAGGTGCATACAGCTTCAGAAAGCAAAATATACTTACTTGTCCCTGGACATCTTTTCCCTCAGTTGCTTAGCTGGATAAAGTAACTGGATTTTAAGTTTCACTGAGGTTCCCATATAGCACCAAAGAGCCAGTAGTCATAAGCTGGCTATGCTTCACTAGTGCTAGGTAAGAGTCCAGCCAGTGGGGTATGGCATTTACATACTGAGTATCACCAATCTGAAAATACTACAAAATCCACAACTTTTTGAGTGCTGGCATAGCACAGGTAAAACATTCTACACCATGCAAATGTCCAAGCTGCTAACGCTACAGAAGGCTAACCACTTACACACCAGGGTATCAGGCAGAAGCAAAACATTAATCAGCCCTGGGTAAGACTCAAGACCTCATCATCCATATGCAAATGAGCACACTGGGGCAGGGTGTGGCTGGAGAGATGGCTCAGAGATGCTCTTCCAGAGGACAGTTCCTACTACCATGCTGGTTCACAACATGCCAGCTTCAGGGAATCTGACCTCCACGGGCACTGTGTGCATGTGATACATATACATACATGCAGGCAAAAGACCTGTCTTGCACCGTATAACGTAAATCATTCCTTTCTATTTTTGAGACATAAGACCGAGGCTGGCCTCAAACTCAAGAGATCTGCCTGCCTCTGCACATCAAAATAAAATAAAAAAATAAAAACCCTCATCATGTATAGACAAATAATCCCAAAATTATAAAACTCCAAAATCTGAAACACTCCTAGTCCCAAGCATTTTGGATAAAGGGTTCTCAATCGTGACTACGAAGGATCTGCCAAACACATTTCTGTCTCCTCTCTCGAACAAAGCTCATTTATAACTGGTGTTATTTCCTAATGTGCATCTAACAAAAGGCCTTTCTAAAGAAGTGACTTTCGGTTGACACACTGGGAGCTGGAGTCCAGACCAGGCACCAGGCATCCCTGATTGGCACAACTGGCGGGCTGTCTCCCCTTAAGATGCCAGCTGGGGCTTTCCAATCCACAAGGTGGAGACAGGAGTAGAGGCCCTAGAGAGACCTGGGAACAGAACAGCCTGTGCCCAAGACACCAGCAGGCTCTGTGGTTGCTGCACCCTGCAGCTTTGCTGTGCTCCAGGCTTCATCTTCTAGAGTACAGCTCTGGCTGGTGAGGTCTGTGGGTTGTTTCCTGTTGGGGATGGCAGCTCCTTAATAAGTTTGCCAATGTTCCTCCCGCCAGCCAAGCGCTTTCCTTCGTATGTTTATTTTTTTAAGAGCTTATTTGAGGTATAACTGAAAAAAAAGCAAGGATGAATATACCTGTGAACCCATCGCCACAACCGTGGTGATGAACGTGGTCCTCTCCAAAAGTTACCAAGTGCTGCCTCCTGTGTTCGATTAAAATCTAGCATTCTCCCTGCCCCATGAGAAATCTCAATAGTCAGGCTATATCCAGGAATGGAGGAGAGAACTGCCATAGGGAGGACCATGGAGCGAAGAATCCCTCCTCTCCGCAGCCCCCTCTCATGTAAGACCTGAGAGGAAGCAGACTTCTCAGTCTAGCACATCACTTCCAACTGTCCTTGCCCCACAGTCCTGGAGCCTTGAGGTATGTACCACATCCACCTTTTAACTTTTTTTTTTTTTTTTTTTTGGTGGTGGGGGGGTGGTTCGAGACAGGGTTTCTCTGTGTAGCCCTGTCTGTCCTGGAACTCACTCTGTAGACCAGGCTGGCCTCAAACTCAGAAATCTGCCTGCCTCTGCCTCCCAAGTGCTGGGATTAAAGGCATGCGCCACCACCGCCCGGCACCTTTTAACTTATAATCCAGATTCAGCTCATACTTTCAGGCCCCCAGACTGAATTCTGTAAGCAGGTGCCTGGGTCTCCATCACCTTCCCTGTACAGCACCTCAGGTGACTATGCCAAAGAAGCCAAGGCTATCAGGTCTCAGCTCACATATATCTAAGGGTTTGCCAAGTAACAGTGTGAGCCCAGTGAAGGCTGGCAGAGGTGGCCAACCAGCTCTGGGCTGCTCGGATTAATGTTACAAGGGGGAGTGATCACAAGCCCTGAGAAGGCGGTTCTAGCCATAATCAGTAATTTAATAAATGCAGTGATTCCTCAACTTAATCGTCTTAAGAATTTATAGCAAGACATGGTGGCACATGCCTTTAATCCCAGCACTAGGGAGCCAGAGGCAGGCAGATCTCTCTGAGCTTGAGGCTAACCTGGTCTACAGTAGTTCCAGGTCAGCCAGAGCTACAGAGAAACTGTCTTGAAAACAAAAACAAGCCGGGCGGTGGTGGCACACGCCTTTAATCCCAGCACTTGGGAGGCAGAGGCAGGCAGATTTCTGAGTTCGAGGTCAGCCTGGTCTACAGAGTGAGTATCAGGACAGCCAGGGCTACACAGAGAAACCCTGTCTCAAAAAACCAAAAAAAAAAAAAAAAAAGAAAAAGAAAACAAAAACAAAAAGCAAATCAAAGATATGTCATGCTATATCCACATCACAAAGAGAATACTAAAAACTACAAAGTAAGTAAGTGGTTTTCTATTTACATCCCAGAATGCCACAGGGCAACAGCCTAGTGTCTCACTATGCTGGCTTCCTCCAGTACCTGGGTCAAGAACAGAAACTTTCCCCCACCTCCTCTTCCTCTCCTCTTCCTCCTTATAAATGGTATCCCATGTACACAGGAACCAGTGAAGGAGGCATAGGGGGCTTAGGACTGCACACCAGGGGGCTCCCTTGGGCATTCAATTCTCCACTACCTGCAAAGAATCAATGTGGCTGACCTTCCCCACCTGGAAAGTTTTCCAGTTCCCAGGGCTTTTCACAAACTACTCTCTGAACCACAGGAAGGCAGCTGGCCCAGCTGGCCTCTACCTTCAATAAACAAATCACGACCCAAGAGCCACCCAGGAGTCCTGGAACACAAGCAGGCCCAGCACTGTGAGCAGCACACCTCCCAGCTTTCTCCAAAACCACTTCCCTTAAGGAGAAAGGATGAAGAAGTCAGTGTCCTGCTGATCACACTGGATCTGGAGCCCTGGCAGACAGAACAGACACCTGTTCCCAGGGCTCTTCCAAGAGAGGCTAGCGGGGACCCTGTGGAGAGGCTGTGAGCAGCTGGTGTGTATCCCCAGGGAGCCCAAAGGCCATAGCATGGCCTTAGATGCACTAGGCTCTCAAGTGTGAGCCCAGAACTGCCCACTTGAGATGGGAGGCTACTTTGAGGTGGCAGGTGGCTTAATGAAGCACATAAGACTTAGGTTTCAGTAACTAGCTTGATGTTATCTATTTAGCATGAGCCAAAGTCTGTCCTTAAGTCTTAGGCATGCCCGGCATTGCACCGGTGGGAGGTCACTCAGGCATGCCCCTCTTCTCTGCCTGCTGTTCTTGTAGGCATGCATAAATCCTTAGTTATTACAAAGGACCCACAACCTCCCAGCCTCTTGCATGAAGACCTACCAACTTCTACTAACCTCCTAAGCCTTCCTACTAACAAAACAAAGCAAAACAAAAAACAAAAGGAAACAACTTGGATCAGCAAGATGTCTCAATGCATAAGGGTGCTTGCTTGCTGCA
Source organism: Rhabdomys pumilio (assembly GCA_030674055.1). Classification (NCBI taxonomy): domain Eukaryota; kingdom Metazoa; phylum Chordata; class Mammalia; order Rodentia; family Muridae; genus Rhabdomys; species Rhabdomys pumilio. Next base: position 120,717,095 of record JANHMN010000003.1, read on the forward strand.
AAGCCAGACTCTGTTAGTTCAAGCCCTAAAACCTAGATAGTGGAAAGCAAGAAATGACTCCTGAAAGTTGTCTTCTGACCTCCACGTGTGTGTACGGAGGCATACAGGGAGCAGAATATATTTCCTCAGCACAGAACTGGTTTGCAATGAAGTGATATTTATCTCATTTTGCAAAATCTGCAGAACTGCACACTCTAAGAGAGTTCTACTGTCCACAAGTGTATCTAATGGCATTGTAGGCAGCCAGCACCTTTAGAACATAAGTAATGGCAATGACTTAGTGGGGTGAACTGTAAAGCTCACTTAATACAGCAGGGGCCTTGCAGTTTGGCCCTGCAACCATCTAGCCCAGGGCTCGCTGGAAGGCACTGAAGCAGAGGTTTCAAAAACACACTTGCAGTTTCTTCTGACTACAAACAACATACATAGCGAGGGAAAATCTTTTGGCTACCTCTAGCAATTTCACAGCCAGGGAAATGAGAAAGGAAGTCCCTTCAAGACCCTTTCCTTACCAGTTCTAACCTCATTACAGCTCTTACCTGTCACAGCTAATGCCATCACACACCCTTAACCACCTCAGTCCAACTGCAGTGGTGTCTACTCAAGCAGGAAGAGACAGCCCCACCGGCTTGGCTGGTCCAAATTGCTTCAGGAACTGCCTACCCCCCTAAAACAGGGCCTGTACTTATGTGTACATCAGGACCCTCCCAAAACTTCTACTCCAGATCCCAACTCTGTCCCTTCCATAGACATCTAGAAAGAAAGCACACATGGTGCAGACCAATAACCTGAGTTACCTGAGGTAAGGTCCTCAGAGGCCAACCTTCTCTTGGCAGGACACAATAGGACCATGAGATGAATCAGCTTCTGCCACGACTCAGGCATTATCTGAAGCAGACCACACGCACACGCACACGCACACGCACACGCACACCTCTCTGCTCTTAAGGTCTTCATCTATGATACAGGAAATGCCCCAAAAGGCCCAGAGAGCTCCTGGCACACAGCAGTCCTCTCTAAGAAGACATTAAAGTCTCTACCCAACAACCAAGGGCCTAGCCAATGTACACAAGTCAGCTGCCACCTGCCAACTGGAAAACCCTAGAGTTCTTTGTCACACAATCCAACCACTGTTCCAGAAGTAAAATGGCCAATGTGAGAGTTCCACAGCCTCCCATGGATGCTGCACCCCAGGGCAGTACCAATCACCCCTAGGATTCCAAATGTTTCACACGGCTGATTCCATTTGTAAACACATGAGTCAAAAACCTAGTTCACTGAACTCCACAGGAAGACCAATAGTCAACTCACCTGGATCCTTGGGGGCTGTCAGAGAATGAACCATCAACCAAGGAGCATACACAGGCTGGACCTACCCCCACCACTGGCACATATGTAGCAGATGTACAGCTGTCCTCACGTGGGTCCCCCAACAACTGCAGTAGGAGCTGTCCCTAAAGCTTGTGCCAGTCTGTGGATCCCACTTCCCTAACTCGGATGCCTTTGTCTGGCTTCAGTGGGAAAGGATATACCTAGGCCTGCAGAGACTTGATGTGGGGTATGCCCAGGGGGTCCTCCACTCTCTCAGAGGAGAAGGGTAAGAGGGAACTATGTGGGGGGGGGGGGAGCCTGGAGGAGGTGGGGGCAGCAATCAGGATTTAAGTGAATAAATAAATTAATTAATGGAGAAAAATGCGTACAAAGTAAAAATAAATAAAAACCAAGTTCACCTTCTCTGCCACCACTCCACAACCACTGTCTGTGAATCCCAGAGCTTCTTTCTTCCAGTCTGTCCTACAGCCAAGCTGGGCAGCAGCTCCACCCGTTAGCTCTGCACTTAGTGAGCTCACCTGTTCATTTTCCCAGGCACAGCAATGGCTTTTATAAGAAATAACTTCAGCTGGGAGGGTGTGGTATCCTTTCATCCCGGCAGAGGCAGAGGCAAAAAGAATTGTTCTGACTGTGAGGCCAGCCAGCCGGAGCTATTCGCAGCATGTTCCAGGCCAACTAGAGCCATAGAGTAAGAGCCAGGCAATCTGTTTCACTTGCTATGTAACTGAAGACTGATCCTTTCGACCCGACCCCTCCCAGTGCTTATGTGGAGCTGGAGATGGGTTAGCACTTTTGAGCTAAGCCATCAGCCCACCATCAGCTTCAAATGAAGTCGAAACTCACAGCCAAAACCTCCCATACACCACTTCTCTCCAGACTTACCCTACTTAATGCTCCCTACTACAGAGATACAGAGACAATGAGGGCCACCCAAGAACTTTAACAAACCTCAACACTCACTCACACCCTGCAGGAAACCATAATGATGGGGAGGTGGTATCTTTGGCCCGGCTTCTCCAGCAAGTACCTGGAGTACATCTGAAGACACACAGCAGAAGACAATCAAGCATGTCCTTCTTTTCTCCTAGTGGGCCCAACTCTCTACAGCTCCGGGCCTGGGAACGGCCTGCCTCTTTTCCAGCTGGCCCAGAAGTTCCAGGCTCTCCTGGAACCACAGCACACAGTACATCTACCTGATTTTAATTAGGTCAGAAAAGCATTTTCTAAAGAAAAGTAACCGTATGTGACACCCCACACTGGACAGCTGTTTTCATTTGACTGACTGAACTATAAAGCTTTTCCAAAAGGCTTAGAGATAGTTCCTCCAGTGATGTCTGTTTAATTGGGACGTGTACATAACATAATTAGACTGTCTAACGCTACAATATTGCTTATGGGAGTATCTCTGCTCATGCATGGGCTTCATTCTGTACTTAATCTCTATTAAGATGTCTGTGTGAAAGCAGATAGGTGTGTGTGCTAGACTTCATAAACACCATAAATCACAAAGTCATTGCTTTGGTAGGCCAAAAGCAGCCCTGCAGGAAGTCGTTGGGTCCCAAAGACCCCACTTTGCATTTAATCCAGCAGGCTAGCCCCCCTTGCCTTTTCCTCAGATGCCCCTCCCAGGGTACCCAGCCTTCATCAGTGAGCCAGGCAACAAGTCATGGCCACAACTGCTCTCACAGTCACAGCTGCATGACACTCCAAAACCACCCCAGAAAGCAGCTACCCTCACCAAGAGTGAAGTTTTTTGTCCAAGGTCCCAGTTACCAACATTGGACTCCAGCAATGGACAGGTCTCTTGTGTTGTCCCTCAGCTCAGACACCCCCTGTGGATTCAGGAGACTACCACCAGAGGCCCCAAACTCTACGAGATAAGCTCGCTCACACACACAAACACACACCTCACATGCACACACACAGAGGAATGGATATACATACACACAGTCTTCAAATCTGCACCCTTCCACCCACCCCTAAGCTCACATTATCTGAAAAGACAGCTTGGCACCAGTGGTCTCACTCTTTCCAGAACTGTGAGGTGATCCATACGGCTTTGACAATGGAAAGTCCCTTTCTGCATTACACAGAGTTACATTAAATAAGCCAATAATAAGGCATTTATACAAACAGAAAACAAGGGAAGGGCTGGGGAGATGGCTTACTGGTTAAGGCCACCTGTTGCTCTTACAGAGGGCTCATGTCTAATTGCCAGCACCCATATGGTGGCTCATAACCATCCCACAACCCCAGTTCTAGAGGATCTAATAGGCACGCACATGGTGCTCACACATGCATGCAGAGAAAACATTTATTCACATATATTAAATCAATCTTTTTTAAAAAGGGAATAAGAAAGTTAGGTATCTATTCAAGGTCAAACTCTAAGTTAAATATGGAATTAAAAGACCAGCGGTGGTGGCGCACGCCTTTAATCCTAGCACTTGGGAGGCAGAGGCAGGCGGATTTCTGAGTTCGAGGCCAGCCTGGTCTACAGAGTGAGTTCAGGACAGCCCAGGGCTACACAGAGAAACCCTGTCTTGAAAAAAAAAAAATGAATCATGCTAGTTGGAACTACATGAGACTTGTAGGTAGGTAGGTAGGTAGGAAGGAAGGAAGGAAGGAAGGAAGGAAGGAAGGAAGGAAGGAAACAAAGAATCAACAGATGACCAACCTTGAAAACAGTGATAATAAAGAGAAGCTGTCTCAGCTGCTCGTGCAAAGCCCCTGGCAGTTAACAAGGCTAAAGGAGGAGGGAAATCTGAAGTCTACTTTGGGTCATACAGTGAAATCTTGTCTTATGAATGGAAAAAAGAGAGAGAGAGAATGCCACAAAATGCATTCAATGTCATTTCTAAAACAGAAGGTATTTGTTCCCAAATCTGCTTGAGTGTATTTTTTATCAAACAATGCTATCTACAATGGGTAGATAAAAGTAGATTTGGTTTGTTGGTAGAGGCGAAAATACCCATAATCCATGCATGTTAATGCTGGTATCAACTAGTATTAAGCATATCAACTTCCATGTTGCTCTCATCTATAATCCCAACACTAAGGAGGAGGGTCCATGAGGCAGGAGGATTGCCACAAGTTCCAGGCCAGCCTGGGCTAGAGAGTAAGACCCTGTCTGAAAACAAACAAGCTGGACTTCACTAATCTGTCATGTGAATATGGATATTCATGGTGCCCTTTACCAAGCCAAGTCTTAAAATGTTTCCTTGCTTACATGCTATGACATGACTCTCAGCTTAGGCTCATCTGAATAAACACTACTGTGTTCGGATGCAGTTCCAAGTTCATCTCACATGGAACCAGCTGGGAGAGTAAGACAGGGGCAGGCAGGCAGGCAGGCAGGCAGGCAGGCAGGCAGGCAGGCAGGCAGGCAGGC